>CM032228.1:27355000-27402500 GCA_019009955.1 Riptortus pedestris
ACAATTTATATATATATATATATATATATATATATATATATATATATATATAGATGAATGAAACAAAATAATAAAAATATTACTAAATGTTACACCTATCAATAACAATCTTGTTATCATCTTATTTGCCGGTTGATGTAATGTTATTGCTTTTATACTGTTATTATGTAGCAATTCTTCAATTATTTTTATTATTACTTTTTAACAGATGCGTGACTGAAAGACCCGCATAAGTTAGTATTTGATTTTATAAAATTAAAAATTTGACTATCTTAACTGAAATATTCTCATATACACACAAACACTCTTTTATATAAATATAATATATATATATTTATATTCATAGACATATATATATTGTTACGTTTATTACAAAGTCAATAACAAACGTTGTTCATTAGAGATCTTTTAGATTGCAAAATTATACACACACAAGCTTTAGAATTTTTATCACTGCACAATTTATTTAACAATGCACTACACACTTGGTGAATTATTCTTAACTACTACTCACAGTATGCACTGATAGCTTCGCTGTTCTTCTTTCTAGACAGTCCAATAGCTCGCTCACGATCACTGAAGTTCACAAAAACACGGCACTGCACTGATCTTCGCAAAGATAACGGCACTGCACTGTCTGTTAGATGAACACGGCACTATACTGTTATTCACATAAAGCACTTTACCGCACTGGAACTAAATCGCATTGTTCACTATAGCTGCACTGAACGCAATGTTATTCACTTGAAGAGAGCTGAGAACAAATAAAAGGAAGCGGGCTGGATCCCGTTTATAGCTCGTCGGCTTACGTTAAAGAAGACAGGTCCAGACACGGACACGTAATGCTGAGAACGATCTAAACCATCCGTCGGATCTTTTGATCTATTTTATGCTTCTTTTAGTATGTGTTTAACTCTGTTTAATTTTACATGTACGTAGTTTTCGCAACAATATATATATCACTACATACATCCCTTTTTTACAGAAGAAAAAAATCATTACGGGATTGGGTCCCAAAAAAAAGGATAGCCGATATAAGAAGTTATTCGTTTCCTATGAAAATTGCCCTTCATAAAATATTAATGTTTTTCTGTATTAAAAGAGTATTCGATGTAGTTAATATTATTATTATTATTTATTAACGTCCACTTTTTGCAACTCAGGCTAATTGGGACGGGTTAGTTAATAGAGTTCCTGGAAAAAGTATTACCTCTTCCTTATCCCTTTCAGTTTTCACCTGGAAGCGCTAAACACTATTTAGTTCCGAATAATCGAATTCAGTTCGAAGTTCTTTAGCCTTCTATAAAACCCGAGCGAGTAAGCAGATAATAGTCGCGAAAACCTTTATAGTGAATATATACTGCATTGCAGAATCCAAAGGTAAAATATACGCAAAGCTATTATTTATAATACTATTACCAGATACGACAATTTAAAATAAATTTCCAATAACATAGGGTATAGACAGGGGGAAATCAACTATTGAAGTCGTAAATTGATGACGCAATTTTTGAAAATTTTCTTCAAATGTCCTTCGATCCTACCTAGTAGATGAGGAAAATGAGTTCGGTTCAAAACTGTATGTATATATATATATATATATATATATATATATATATATATATATATATATATAAATTTGTCTGTTACCACTCTAGCGGTCGCAATTTTTGTGTGATCGTTACCAAACTCGATTTTTAGACGTTTTATGTAAAAAGAAAGATCAAGTTCGTAAACGGCTGAAATATAAGTCGGATCGAAAAAGTGTATAGGATAAATATTATTGAAATCTAAATCTAAAATTAATATTGTTATATACATTTATTCTCTATCTTGAATATTAACCGAGATATTTGCATTTTTCAGTTTTCAGTCTTCAGTAAATCCCCACATACTACTAATGTTACATAAACAATAATCAGATATATAATAAGCCACATTATTCGAAGTCTAAATACAAAATATTGTGTTAATTGAACTTTTACTTTGTGAGATATGTGAAATACGTTCTGTTGACCGCCCCCCCCCTTGTTTCGTTTTCGGATTACTAAGATTTAAGTGATTGAGATAAAACTGATTCTGATTAATTATAAATTACAGCACTAGCTTTAGTAAATAGTTTTCAATAAAATTAATATGTTATATTCACATATATTTCATTAATTGTTTGTTTTTCTGGTCTATCTATGCAGCGCTACGAGGCTCGCTGGCCTGCTTCTTTACAATTCAGCTGCTTTCCGTTGTAGAGATTATTAACTTGTATAGTAAGTTCACTGAGAATTCACAGCAGTGCTACCTATATATATTTATCTATTGTAAACCTTCGCGTGGGAAATCTTCGTGACGGACTTTTTTTTTCATAGAAATAGGGAATATGTGGTGAACTGAGATCACGTGTGTCATTGCATCACGTGGGAAAGCCGCTTAGCCTACGCAGCTCCTGCGTGACGGACGTTCCCCGTAAGGCGAGGTAGAGACAGTCATGCTTTGGGCATTACGCTATAGTTGGAGCTGGAGACATCTCAAACTGTGGAGTCTAACAGAACTATCTAAAGGACTTAATACAATAGCTGGAGTTAGGAGGTTCTGAAACTAAGTTCTCTCGCGTTTGAAACTTGTATCAATTGGTAGAGGATAATCAAAATTCAGTGATCTCCCTCAACTCTGCAATTGACTCAACACAACTTCAATAGAAATAACACTCATTATTTGTAAAAGGGTCTAACTGTTTCCGTCCACCCTTCTGCAATTTCTATAGTGCAATATGTAGTTATGGTAGTGACCCAATTCACTACTTTTAGCAGATTTCCCTTAAGGGAAATCAGCTATTGAGGTCGTACTCATGACGCGATTTCCAAAAAAGTTCTCAAATGTCCATCGATTATACACACGAGTTGATGAAAATTAGGTCCGTTCAAAATTATATATATATAAATATATATATATATATATATATATATATATATATATATATATATATATATATATATATATATATATATATATATTTGTCTGTTAACGCTCAAGCGGTCGCAATTTTTGTTTGATCGTTACCAAACTCGGAATTTAATCGTTTTATGTTAAAAAAAAAGATCAAGTTCGTTATTGGCTGAAATCGGACCAGTTGGAGGGGGGCGGTTTAAAGGGGGGATTTTTGAAAATTCGAAATATCTCCGTTATTATGCGTCGGAAATTGTAAAGAATTAATCTTGTTGCAAATTAAATTTACTACAAATATCGTACTATACATTTATTCTGTATCTTGAATATTAACCGAGATATTTGCATTTGTATTGTGTGTGTGGTCGGCAGGAGTCGGCTATGTTCGGGACTTTCCGCTGAGAGCCAGGGCGGCCATTTCCGTAACTGTTCGTCCCTCTTGAATAGGTTTAGAGATTCCTTACAACTACTGCCATCATTATTAGGCAGATTTTTCTATTGTAAAACGTCAGGTGGGAAATCTGCTTAGTTTACGTAGCCTCTGCGTAACGGACTTTTTTTTTAAAAACCATTGGCTATTGTATAATCATGTTTACAAGGAAATCAGTCATACTGAGTTTAATCACATAATGTTTTTAACAACACAACGAAATACCATTTAATAATTGTTTTCTTATGTTTTACATTTACACGCCGAAACTACTGAACCGAATATTATTAAACTTGGTACGTGCGTTACTACTAACGTAACTTAGATTAGAGACTACACTAATATTCTCAGGTTCAAATAGGGGTGGGGCTTATAAAGGGGGACTGAAACGAAAAATCGTGAAATTTCGATTCCTATGGTTTTTCGGTAATATTATTATTTAAAGAAACTTTTGTCATATGCACATTTGCCTTACAACGAAGTCTAAACAACATATTCTCTAAAATTCCTTTGTATTACTAATAATACTGGTCGACACGGTTTTCTTCACAATACATCTGATTAGCGAATCTAGTGCAGTTTTTCATACTGAATTCAGATATGTAGTCTGAATGTTTCCATCAGGTAAAGTTTTTTTGTGGCAGGTATTTTTTAAATGGGATTTAAGCTGTTTTTTTTACCTAATATAGAAACCTTTACCTCATATGTAACAATTTTATCCAAGCTGTATTTCAGGAAATTTTATTTATAATATTATACTGAAGCACCATAAAACAAGGCTGTGTAGGTTCATTCATGTTTGGACATTCTCAGACCCGTTCATCTGGCATTCTGATGTCTGAGTTTGTCAGTAGTGAAGTATTCCCTTACTTTTTCGAAAGCGTATTGTGTATGTAGTGTTTTTGTGGTTTGATATTTAATCATGCCTGGAAAGTGAATAAATCATGTAGACAGCTTCTGCTATATTTGTGGTGAACTGACCTTCAAGTCTCAGAGGCGAATTTTGACGCCACTTGTGAAGAACTGTTATAAACTTTACTTTGGCAGTCTGGCTGGTGATTTTGATAAGAGCTGGGCCCCAAATACATGCTGTGTTTCGAGTCTTATATTGCTGACTGGGTAGAAAAATGGTACACTTCGTATGCCGTTTGCAATTCCCGTGATTTAGAGAGAACCAAAGGATCATTTAAGTTATTGTTATTTCGGTTTGACAAATATTAAAGGAATCGCATCTAAAACAAAACATACAGTTAAGTATCCGAATTGGCAATCTGCAATAAAACCTGTCTTTCACAATGAGCAGTTCCATGTAACCAGTATATGCAAATACGACCGAAGCGATAACTCTGAATCTGACCTAACTGGAACTGAAATTGCTTCAGATGACAATAAAAATGAACTTACATGTAAAGCCAATACCTGTTCATCAGAACAATACTATCCCAATCAGAAAGACCTTAAAGACCTCATTCGGGGTTTTGATCTGTCTGAACAGTAAGCTGAAAGTTTAAATTCCGGACTCAAAGGGTGGTACCTACTCCAGAAAGAAGTAAGAATATCAAGTTATCATGGCCGTCATGGTAATTTCAAAGACTGAAAACTGTTGGACCAAAAAGAGAGACGTTCCAGATGGAAAATATGCCCAAAAATCACTATCTACCACTTTCTGGTTAAGTCAGAATCATTAGTTTTAATTTTGAGTTAGATAAAATTTTTTCGAATATTATAAAAATTCAAATGAATATAATATATACTGCATGCCTGATGGAGAAAAACTAGTTATAATTGGATCAGCACAAAAAATACTTCTATAAAATGTTATTTTAGTTCTTGCGAAAAAGGTTAATCTTTGTCGGCCAGTGTAATTAGATATATTTGGAAGAAATCCTCTTATTGGGGTATTAATGAAACTGGATTTGGAAGGTCGTAGTGCTCGAGAAGATGGATCTACAGTAACCTTCATCTCCACAGATGAGTGAGAGGTTCAAAAAAGGTGGATGTCAGACTGGTCGAAAAAACATGACAATAAACTGGGACAAATCAGAGAAATTGCTGAACGTTAGAATACTACAAGTAGGAAAATCCGAAAAAGGAGGTTGTTCTTGCCCGTGCCCGAATTGGACACACAAAATTATTACATGGTTATTTATTGAAAGGATTATTCCCATCAACCTGCGATTGTTGCAATGTCCATCTAACTCTCTCACATCTTCTCCTTATTGTAAAAAATACCATGTTCCAAGAAGAGCTTTGAACCTTAAACCAAACTTAAGAGAACTCCTTTCAGACGACGAAGAAGACATAAAAAGGCTTGCATTTTTAACTGGAATTGTTTGTTCCAAGAAATATAGATCCATCTACCACTAATGAAAGATAAGCAGACGCGGTATATTGTAATAAAATAAATAAATAAAAATAATGAAACTTTGTATTTAGTTTTATTTAAACGCGTATAATCTAATACATTGTTTATTCTTGCTTGCGCTTGTTGAAAACAATTTTAAAAAGAAAATTAATTATTATTTGCAGGTGATATATGAAGTTCCTCATTTCTTAAACCACGAAAAAATATATAGTTCTTCCAAGTAGACAAAAACTTTTCAAAATAGCCAACATTGGAAGAGCAGAGTGGAAGGTTTCGATTTCTTACCGTACACAAATGTTCTGAAGGATATATTATAATCATAGTGTAATAAAAAAGTCCGTCACGCAGGAGTTGCGTAAACTAAGCAGATTTCCACGTAAAGTTTTACAGTTGAGAAATCTGCCTAATAACAACTGTAGTAGTAAGAAACCTCTAAACCTACACACAAGGGACGAATAGTTAAGGAAACGGCCAGAGCTCTCGGCGGAAAGTCCGAACATAGCCGAATCCTTGCGACAACACACAGAATACAAATGCATATATCTTGGTTAATATTCAAGATACAGAATAAATGTATAGAACAATATTTATAGTAAATTTAATTTCAATAGGATTGATTCTTTAATTTTTTTCGATCCGACGCTTAATACCGGAGATATTTCGAATTTTCAAAATTCTCCCCCTCTAAAACCCCCCTCCCACTTGACCGATTTCAGACATTAACGAACTTGATCTTCCTTTTTACACAAAATGATTAAATTCCGAGTTTGGTAACGATCAAACAAAAACTGCGACCGCTAGAGCACAAATAGACAAATATATATATATATATATATATATATATATATATATATATATATATATATAATTTTGAACGGACCTCATTTTCATCTTCTGGGTAGGATTGATGGACATTCGAAGAAATTTTTCGAAACTCGCATCATGAGTACGACCTCAATAGCTGATTTCCCTTAAGGGAAATCTGCTAAAACCTAACTCATCAGCTGTGCCGGAGTCAATGTAGATTATGGGACTAATGAGCACCAATAAATTCCAGGAAGCACGCTATACTCTCACCGGATTAGCTCGGACTGTGTCCCAGTCTTCATTAATTTTTACTTTCAAAATAATATATTTCAGCGCTCTTTTAGCAGATTTCCCTTAAGGGAAATCAGCTATTGAGGTCGTACTCAATCGAAAAATTTCTTCAAATGTCCATCGATCCTGCCCAGGAGATGACAAAAATGAGGTCCATTCAAAATTATATATATATATACCTATATATATATATATATATATATTTGTCTGTTTGTCTGTTAAGGCTCAAGCGGTCGCAATAAATGTATGATCTTTTCCAAACTAGGAATTTAATCGTGTGATGTATTAAGGAAGATCAAGTTCGTTAATGGCTGAAATCGGACCAGTGGGAGGGGGGGGTTTAGAGGGGGGGATTTTTGAAAATTCAAAATATCTCCGTTATTATGCGTCGGATCGAAATATTGTATAGAATAAATCTTATTGCAAAATAAATTTACTATAAATATTGTTCTATACATTTATTCTGTATCTTGAATATTAACCGAGATATTTGCATTTGTATTCTGCGTGTGGTCACCAGTAGGCTATGTTCGAATTTTCCGCCGAGAGCTCTGGCGGCCGTTTCTATAACTACTCGTCCCTCGTGAATAGGTTTAGAGGTTAGGTCAACTGTTTTTTGGGGCTAGAAACTACTGGGTTATTACGCCCTAAATAATGTTTTAGGTTTAGAGGTTTCTTGCTACTACAGTTGTTATTAGGCAGATTTCCCTATTGTAAAACTTCACGAGGGAAATCTGCTTAGTTTACACAGCCCCTGAGTGACGAACTTTTTAATATTCCTACTTTTTGTCCGTAAAACATGATACCTCAAAGTTCTGGCTATCATTTCAAAGTTCTAGAACGGTATTCTAAAAAAATGTTTGTGTTCGGACATCCGAACCAGAAGGGAGGTGGCCTATCGAAGTTTGACTACTCATAAAAAGTCTGGAACTTTGGAGGGGCAAAACTCCTTGAGACGGTCTTGGAGAGCACTATAATTTTAAAGTAGTACTCTACAAACCACCCCTAATTAAGAAACTTATGCTCTAATATTACAAGAGCTTGCCTTATACCAACTCTTTACATTTTAAAAAAAAAATGCGTGTTTCTGTGGTGTCCTTTTCTGCTGTAATTAATTACTCCAGACGTAAGAAATGTTGGGTTTCATAAGTTTCAATGGGAGCTTGGCGGAGGAAGTTGGAGTGATTGTCGGGCCGGCCTGAAATATCGGTGTAAAATTATAATAGTTTTTTTAACGTCCAATTAATTAAATAACTAATTTAATAGTGAAACTCGATATTTATGTACAAATAGAGATCAAGTTCGTTATTAGCTGAAATCGGTACAGTGGGAAGGGGGGTTTGGAAGGGAGGAATTTCGACAATTCAAAATATCTCCGTTACTACACTTTGGATCGAAAACTTGTATAGAACCAATCTTGTTGCAAATTAAATGTACTATGAATATTATTATATACATTTATTCTACTTCTTGAATATTAACCATCGAGATATTTGCATTTTTATTGAGTGTGTGGGGTAGCGGACGAGATATGATTGATCGGTTATTTTCGGTATTGTTTCACGGAAATAGCCGATAACTAGTTCGGCTGTTTCCGTAACTGTTCGGCTCTCGTGAAATTAGTTTAGAGTCGTGCAAGCTTTTACTTTGTGAGATATATGCAAATAAAAATGCTGTTGACCCCCCCCCCCTTCATTAGTTCTTGAACTACTAAAATTTGAGTTATTAACCCTAGAACGGTAGTGATATTATTTCCCACTTAATGGTACTGATACGTAAATTTTACGTGTGCAACTGGTAATTGGTGAAATTATTCAAAATTTGTTAATGTTTGTGACTATTTTTTTTATTTTATTAAAACATACACTTTTCTTTAACTTATATCAACGTTAATATCTAATAATGTGCACGACATTCCTTTCAGGCGCTTTGTTCGAAACACGTTCCGGAGGTTGTGTGCTCCATTCATATTCATTCTTACCCAGCACTACCCCACCTTCTACATTTCGCTGTCGTATTCATATCCATATATTTCATAATTGTCATTTTCCCCATCTGACTCATCGGAGAGTTATTTCAACAAATTTCTGATTTCTTCATCCGTTGAATATTTTGACTCCACTTTTCCGAAACTATAAACAGATTATTATTATTATTTATATTCTTTCTATACATCTTTGTCTTTTTTATATTCAAAAATAAAAGTTAAAATCATTAAGAGAAAATTAATTAGAATATAAAAATAAATTGGAAGAATATAAATTGAGAATAATATTAACTAAGTTATAGCATAAAACCCGGTTATTAGTAGCGATACGTAAATTTTACGTGCCAAAAAGTTGCGGTTAATAGTACTGATACGTAAATATTACGTGTCGTTTTTATTTCAAAAAATAGTATTAGATGAGTGGGAAGGTTCACTTAGCTGCACTTGGCAGAGGTGAAGGCCGAATGTCTGGAGGGCTCATAGCTGAGGAGTGAGGGTGCTAGGGTCGTTAACGGCCCTTTGATAACAGTTCAAACCAGATCATACGTAATTTTTACGTTCAATACCATTCTAGGGTTAAAATATAAATTATTCTGATTCATTATAAATTGCAGTACTAGATATAGTAAATAGTTTACAATAATGTTAATATGTTATATTCGGATATGCATAAATATGTCTATCTATCTGTTCAGCTCTGAGTGGCTGGCAGACCTATTGTTTTACGGGGCCCAGGTTGGCCGTGTGAGTTAAGGCGTTGGTCATAATCTCGCATGGCGGACCTAGAGTGGCGGGTTCGAATACCGCCCTGGGCAGTAGAAATTTATTTAGTGACGGACTCACTAAATAAACTCCTTGAGCCCACCCTGGCTAGAAAAGGGTGGTAACCTGTAGACAACCCGTCCCGATTAGCCTAGTAGCATAAAGTGGACGTAAATAATAATAATCTAATCCTATTTGTTTACAATTCTGAAGCCATTTCCGTTAGGAGCTTATTAAAATTAACTGAAACATTTCTCTTTACCGTTTGTATTTACTCATGGTAGTTTTAAGTGTCACCAGTATGCAGATTTCTCTATTGTAAAACTTCACGTGGGAAATCTGCTTAGTTTACACAGCCCCTGCGTGACGGACTTTTCTCTGAGAGCACGAGCAATAAATAGAACAATTAATATAATTTTATGAACGTTTAGTTGGATTATTCATGAGAGCTCAGGACAATATTTGGGAGACACTGTGTGTTATAAAGGAGGAGTAATTGAATTTGAAGTACAGACTTTCTTCCACATCTCATTTAAGAAACATGACAGATTCATCCCGATGTCTTTTTCCAATTTCATTGCGAGTTTCCTTTGTTGAATATGAATTAGCTTGTCTCAGAGAAGAACGGAAATTAAAAAGAAAAAAAAATGGAAGAAGAAAAATGGGAGCGAATAATCTGGAGAAGGGAAAAATGAATCATACATTTTAAACGAATAGTCTTCCCGGCTCTGCTCCGCCCTCCCTCACTACCTGTGACTGGGAACATTTGTTATGAGATAATTGAAATAAAAAAGGAGGCAGACCATGAAGAGCTTAGAATTTGATGTATCGACGAAGTTATATATTGTTTTTTATTAGTATTTATGGTATATATATAAATATACATGAGATCACTTTTTCAATGAAAATAAATTTCATATCAAATAGTTTATAAATTATTATAATAATAAAGTCAGTCACGCAGGGACAGCGTAAACTAAGCAGATTTCACTCTTGCAGGTCTTGATATTTCTACTGATCACAACTCATACATCATATATTTCCTATTTCTATCTTGGGCGCATAGGAGGAAACTTCCTGGAATTGGAGAGGACAGAAAATATTAATGGAAAAATAATGACTTATTTAGAGTCTCTCGAGAACCATTTAATCTTGTTAGATATTGAAAGAGTTTTAAACAGCACATATAGCCAGTACTTTGGAAGAATTAGCTCTCTTGGCAGAAGCGAGGAGTTCCTGTACCAAAATGTGCCTTTTTTTCAGATCAAAGTTATATCTCAAATCCGCTTATTAGGTACAAAAAATCAAAGATTGATAGTTGGTAGGACAATTTACATATTTAATAAAGAAAAGCCATTCCCCCTTTGCGAAGATAGCCAAGACACCGTTACGCACTTCATCCTTAAATGCCCTGTTTTAGCAGAGAGAAGAAACCACCTCAACATGAAAAGTCTTAACATTCCACAGCAATCCATGGATAATCTGTTTGACCTTATGGACAAAAATAAAATAAACTGCATATATGTTTTTTACTTAAAAGTCTTTACGTCAGAGAGAAAAGAATGCAAACAATATAATTATTGAAATAAAATTAATGTTTTATGGGTTTTTCTATAGTAATTATTCTATATAGTTTTTATTATTTTAAAATTAATTGTTGATGTTTATATAAAGAAAAGATAAAAAGAAAAATGTAATCACGAACATGGGCTGAACCCTTGCTATGAAATTGTTAAATTTTAAAAGCAATAAACATTTTCATTCATTCATATTTTCTATTTTAAAATAAAAATACGACTTGGAGTGGGGGTTTACTTAACACTGAAAAAAAGAAAGTACGAAAAAATCCCTTAATATGTGAGTTACGAATAAATGCATAAACAACAATTGTAGAGCATCAATAGTTTAACGAGATCCCGCCAACTTCTTCTCCCCTTCACCATTTTCGATTCAGCCATTAACGAATCTTTGGCGTACAATGATATGATTATATTATATTCTTACGGATATTAAGTACATGAAAAATTAAACATGGTTAATCACATATTTAAGAAGTACGAAGTAGATCAAAGGTGCACACATGGGAGAGCCCGTCCTCGGCAATAACAGTCCGGATATAGAAAAGTCAAGACAATTCCGCTTTGATGTTTGCCAATAAGCTATAAAAGGACCCAGCCCACCCCGAGTTGAGTTAGTTTGTTCTCAGCTCTCTTCAAGTGATCAACATTGCGTTCAGTGCAGCTATAGTGAACATTGCGTTTTTGTTGCAAGTGCGGTAAAGTGCTTTGTTTGAATAACAGTATAGTGCCGTGTTTATCTAAAGGTCAGTGCAGTGCCGTTATCTTTGTGAATTTCAGTGCAGTGCCGTGTTTTTGTGAACTTCAGTGATCTTGAGTAAGTTATTGGACTGTGTAATAAGAAGAAGAGTGAATCAATCAGTGCATACTGTGAGTAGTAATGAAGAATACTTAACCAAGTGTGTAGTGCATTGATAAATAAATTGTGCAGTGATAAAAACTCTGAAGTTTGTGTGTGTTTAATTTTGCAATCCAAAAGAACTCTAATAAGCAATGTTTAGTATTTTGGTAGTGAACGTAACAATATTATTTATTAATATCCAGTTTTTGGAACTAGGGCTATCTATAGGTTACAACTCTTTTTTAGCCAGGGTGGAACTAATGATTTTATTTAATAAATTCCGTCACTAAATCAATTCATATTGCCCAGGTGGTAATCGAACTCGCCACTCTTGGTTTACCATGTGAGATTAAGGTCAACGCTTTAACTCACATGGCTAACCTGAGCCCCTAAATGATTAACTATCGAATATCTATGGAATATAGATCAAATAAAGATTTTCGAGTCACGAAATGGAAACATAATTGATGACCAACATTGGAGCAACTCATACAGCGTTAAAACTTATATATATCCACACACAAACAGTTTTAAATGTGCCACATTTTCACCATCTAGTAGGATCGATCCACATTTGAGCAAATATTCTTAAAATCGCGTCATGGGTACAACCTCATTAGCTCATTTCCTTCAAGGGAAAAGTATTGGTTTTCGGATTTGAACGATATTATCCGTTTGACCTTCCCTGAACCCTGTCTATGGCAGGATTATCTTAAGATGTGGATCAACACCTTTACGAACAGCACCTCGCATCCACTTAGATTGGCTTACACAAAGAATTCTAAGGAATTCATTAATTTGTTTTTAAATTATAGTTTGTCAAAATATTAGCAGATTTCTCTTAAGGGAAATCAGCTATTGAGGTAGTAATCATGACGTGATTTTCAAACATTTTCTCCAAATGTCCATTGATCCTACCCAGGAGATGACGAAAATGAGGTCCGTTCAAAATTATATATATTGTTACGTTTTTATTACAAAACCAGTAATAAAACGTTGTTAATAAGAGTTCTTTTGGATTGCAAAATTAAACACACACAAGTTTCACAGTTTATCACTGCACAATTTATTTCACAATGCTCAATACTCTTGGTTAATTATTACTACTCACAGAATTACACTGATAGTGTCACTGTTCTCCAGATTACACAGTCCAATAATTCACTCGCGGTCACTGAACTTCACATAAATCGACGGCACTGCACTGTCCTTTACTTCGCGGCACTGCACTGTCTTAAACACGCATTAAACTGTTACAGACACGGCACAACACTTTTATTC
Organism: Riptortus pedestris; assembly: GCA_019009955.1. Taxonomy (NCBI): domain Eukaryota; kingdom Metazoa; phylum Arthropoda; class Insecta; order Hemiptera; family Alydidae; genus Riptortus; species Riptortus pedestris. Next base: position 27,368,282 of record CM032228.1, read on the forward strand.
ACGGCACAACACTTTACCGCACCGCACTAAGTCGCACTGTAGCGCTGAACATCCCTCGAAAACCGTCGAGCGTCGATTGAACTCAGGTACTGGCAGGGTCTCTTATAAATGCCTGGAGAAGGGACTAGGCAAGAAGGTCTAGACTAAAAGTTCTAGAACTTCCTGGAGGGCTCTAATTAGATTCTACCGGCGGCCATACTTAGATTGGCCCTAATTAGCTTCGCTCGTTCCACTAGTCTTTGTTCCTCCTTTCACGCGGCTCTCTCTTGGTATATTCGCCCACTCATCCGATTCTCGCAACACTATATATGTGTGTGTGTGTGTGTGTGTGTGTGTGTGTGTGTGTGTGTTAACGCTCTAGCGGTGGCAATTTTTGCTTGATCGTTACCAAGCTCGATATTTAAACGTCAAGATCAAGTTCGTTAATGGATGAAATAGGACCAGTGGGAGAGGGGTTTCAGAGTGAGGATTATCGAAAATTCGAAATATCTCCGTTACTATACTTCGGATCGAAAAATAGTATAGAATCAATCTTATTGCAAATTAAATGTACTATAAATGTTGTTATATACATTTATTCTCTGTCTTATATTAACCGAGATATTTGCATTTTCATTAAGTGTGTGTGGGATAACGGACGAGATGTGATCGGCTATCTTCGGTTCTAGTAGTGAGTTTCCGCCAAAAGCTAGGTCGGCCGTTTCCGTATCTGTTTGCTCTCATGAAATTTCTCTATTGTAAAACTTGGATATCTGCTAGTTTACGCAGCGTCTGCGTGGAGGACTTTTCTGTTCATTGTTTAATTATTTCGGTGTGTGTAGGGGCTGTCATTATCAACGAGGAACTACGGAATATTAACTCTAATATTTGCCAACAAAAAATCTATGTTACTCATTGCTGGAGCACTGTTTATATTCAAAGCAGAGCCCCGTTTAACCTTTACAAACAGCAATAAAGGTATTAGAAGAGCCCGGGAATTGTATGGCTGATATTTATTCGTGGTGTTAAACATACATTTGGTTTAAACATGTTCTCATGTATTATAAAGCCGGCCACATAATGGATTCAAGTTGTGCAAACACGAGTTAAAGGGTACTCTTTGGGCAAATACTGCTTCAACAGCAGAACGAGTCAGAGCTGGAACCTTCCTCGAGCCGTTGGCAAACACCGCCCTCAACCCTTCATGAGAAATGAACCCCCCCTCTCTGGCTGCACAATGAACCCTTCTCATGGATTTTTTAATACTGGGCCCTTTCTGGGTCACTTACGTGTGATTAAATCTCCCGGAGGAACTCACTCCTGGTACTACTTACCTTGCTAAATATTAACACTAGTGAAAAGCAGTGAACGTATCTGGCAAACATATTGGATAATTGCAAGTAGCATTAATTAGGTATACGCCGATCTGTTTGACCAGTGAGAAAACTGGAATGAGAAAATTCAATCCTGGCAATGGCCAACACTGCATCCTCTTTAGGAGTTGTCTCTGTCTCAACACAGACAGATGGCACAAGAAACAAACACACTAAAAAACGAATTTGTTGATTGCTCAAAAAATAAACGCTGGTCAAAAAGAATTCCACCCCCCAGAAATTGTACTCAGACGAAGTCATTCAACATTTTATTAGCAGATTTCCCTTAAGGGAAATCAGTTATATAAGTCGTACTCAAGGCGCAATTTTCGAAATGTTTCTTCAAATGTCCATTGATCCTACTCAGGAGACGACGAAAATGAGGTCCGTTCAAAATAATATATATAGATATATATATATATATATATATATATATATATATTTGTCAGTTACCGTTCTAGCGGTCGCAATTTTTGTTTGATAGATACCAAACTCGATATATAGTCGTTTTATGCAAAAATAAAGATCAAGTTCGTTAACGTCTGTAATTGGATTGGGGGGAGTGGGGTTTAGAGGGGGAGAAATTTGGAAATTCGAAATATCTCCGTTACTATAAGTCGGTTCGAAAAAGTGTATAAAATGAATCATATCGACAATCAAATTTACTATAAATATTATTATATACATTTATTCTCTATCTTGAATATTAACCAAGATATTTGCATTTTTATTATGTGTGCGTGGGAAACGTGCGAGATGAGGTCGGCGGATGTTGATATTATTTCCGAGATCCGGCCGAAAATTAGTTCGGCATTTCCGTAACTGTTCGGCTCTCGTGATATTTCTTTAGAAACACGTGTAAGCTTTTAATTTGTGAGATATATGCAAATACGTTCAGTTGACACCCTTCCTTCTTTAGTTCTTGGTTTACTAAAATTTGAGTTATTAAAATATAAATTATTCTGGTTCATTATAAATTGCAGACGGGATAAAGTAAATAGGTTGCAATAAAGCTAATATGTTTTATATATATATATATATATATATATATATATATAAGTAATTGGTTTCTCATTACGGTTTGTATTTACTCACACGGTTGTGTTACCAGAATCCAAATCTCTCTATTGTTAAACTTCAGATGGGAAATATGCTTAGTTTACGCAGCCCCTGCGTGACGGACTTTTTTTTAAATGAAACAGAATTTCTATACCAGTAGGGTATAGATCAATTACAAATTGTCCCATAGAGCGTAGGATGTCCATTAATGATGTCATGTAGCACAGATATTTCATATAATAAAGGTCCAATGAAAACAATGCTTCGTAAAAGTCTTTTCATGATATATTGTTTGTTTTAATATGTGTAGAAGTGGGAGATATCTTAAGACTAATTCCTTAAAAACTGAAAAATACAAGCAACTCAATTAATTTGCAATTATAGAATACTGTATTTAAAGCAAAGTTGATTATTAGAGAATTTCGATCCAACTCATGAAAACAGAGATATTATAAAAGTTTTATTTTACTCTTCCTCTATTTTCCTACTCCTCCTAGACTGTTTTTAGTTATTTTCTTTAACTTAATACGAATCTACACAAAAGAAGGATACAAACATTTTTTCACCATACTACGATGTAATCACCTTTACACGCCTAATTTGCGGTCCGAAAGCTACACTTCGCCGCCCTAGGGCCGAAAATGAATATTTCGCCCTAGGGCCGCAAAATCAGCTGTTTATTATTTTAATTCATTCATTTCATTATATACATTATATTAGTTTGATTTGCTCGTATTATTGTTTAGTTATTTAGTAATTATGGCTAATAATATATCAGAATCTATAAATAGAAGAGCAAAAGAAATCATGGAAGATTTGTTACCAGCAAAATCAAAAGATAGGTATGACGAAGAGTATTCATTATCGAAATTGGAAGTTTCTAACAGACTGTTTTGTAAAGTGAATGAGTCATCGACTTCGACATCAAATATCGATGTTGGAACTATTGAATGTGAAAATCAGTCTCTCTTTACAATTGATGATTTATTTGAAGATTGTCAAGAGGATATTTTAATCAGAAACAATCCGACTACGAGTAAAAGTGTGAATGTGTCAAACAAAAAACAAGTAATAGAATCTTCAAAGGGTGTTATGCTTTCAAACAACCAAAATTGTACTTTTAACATTTCTATAAATCAAAAATAAACGAACTAACTTTTTTTAGCATTTTGAAATATATCAGTTGTATTAAATGAAACACACATATGTTCATCTCTCTTTATTAACTTACATAATAACATAACGTAAAACAATCCATACATTAAACATTCATCATGTCCCCATAACCACAAGATAACCTTCTAACAAAGAGGTACACTTAGCCAAAAGAAAATCTTGTTTTTGATTATTGTTATATCGTATTAATATTTATTGTAGTATGGTGAAAAATAGCGTTCGCGCCTCGGGTCAAAGTGCTTTTGCCTACGTCTCGGTCAAAAAATATCTCGGGCTGGCAAACGCCCACTTTCGGCCCTTGGTACGAAATATACTATAGAGTTCCTTGGGATAGCGACCAATGCTCTATGGTTGATGAGAAATAGTCACAGAATTAGGCAACAACCCCTTTTCCAGAAAGTGAGGAGGTTTTACTTACTCTCATCTTCAGGAGACAATCTCGGGCCTCCAAAGATCAGGCGGTTTCGAAAGAAACTGTTTCAAGACCTTCTTGGAATATCCTTTTAATTTATATTGTTTTATAAATTATTAATAATATTTGACTAACATTTTTACTGTAGAACCAAATGAATAAACACTTCTTCTCTTCTAACACGAATTGTTAAAATATTGAAATCGATTTTCAAAACGATCAATCAAAACTGATAGTGGCCATTTTTTTATACATGTGTGCACTATATTACGCTAATAAATAAAGGACATTATTTCATCACTACTTTAAAAAAGTCCATCACGCAGAGGCTGCGTAAACTAAGCACATTTCCCACGTGAAGTTTTACAATAGAGTAATCTGCCTAATAACAACTGTAGTAGTAAGAAACATCTAAACCTAAAACATTATTTAGGGCGTAATAACCCGGAAGTTTCTAGCCCCAAAAAACAGTTAACCTAACCTCTAAACCTATTCACGAGGGACGAGTAGTTATGGAAACGGCCGCCAGAGCTCTCGGCGGAAAGTCCGAACATAGCCTACTGGTGACTACACGCAGATTACAAATGCATATCTCGGTTAATATTCAAGATAGAGAATACATGCATTTAACAATATTTATAGTAAATTTAATTTGCAATAAGATTAGTTCTATACAATTTTTCGATCCGATGCATAATAACGGAGATATTTCGAATTTTTGAAAATCCCCCTCTAAACCCCCCCTCCCACTGGTCCGATTTCAGCCGATATATATATATATATATATATATATATATATATATATATATATATATATATATATATATATAATTTTGAACGGACCTCATTTTCGTCATCTCCTGGGTAGGATCGATGGACATTTGAAGAACTTTTTCGAAAATCGCGTCATGAGTACGACCTCAATAGCTGATTTCCCTTAAGGAAAATCTGCTAAAATGATGAATTCACTAAGATTGATTTATTACTTTTTTTTCCAAATATACTCTAATTAATTGTATCTTGCGAATAATAACATCAGGAATACGTTTTAGCTGAGTTCCCATAAGCGAAATCAGCTATTGAGGTCGTACTCATGACGCGGCTTTCGAAATTTTTCTACCCTTCTATCTCAATTTCCTTTCGCATATAAGAAGCCCATGGATACATATGGAAGAACTAGAGGGGATATAAATTGAATTGGATGAGGTGAACAATTTAAACTCCCTGAGTGCGAGTAGCTTCTCTGAAGTAACCAATAGTTTCATTACTTTTAGTGTTCTTTACATCCAGAAAGAAGATGTATAAATTATTTTATACTTTTTAGCAGATTTCAACTGTCCATCGATCCTACCCAAGAGATGACGAAAATGAGGTCCGTTCAAAATTACACACACCAACATATATATATATATATATATATATATATATATATATATATATATATATATATATATATATATATATTTGTCTGTTTACGCTCTAGCGGTCGCAATATTTGTTTGGTCGTTACCAAACTCAATATTTAGTCGTTTTATGTAATAAGGAAGATTAAGTTCATTAATAGCTGAAATCGGACAAGTGGGAGGGGGAGGGGGGTTAGACGGAGGGATTTTTGAAAATTCAAAATATTTTTGTTATTATACTTCGGATCGAAACATTGTATAGAACCAATCGTATTTTAAATTATATTTACTATAAATGTTTTTATATAAACTTTTTCTCTATCTTGAATATTAACCGAGGTATTTACATTTTTATGAAGTTTTCTGTGCGGATATTGTCCTAAGTTTGCGGATTAGTTCGTCCGTTTCCATAACTGTTCGGCACTAGTGTAACCTAACCGTTCTTGTCATCTAATCTTTTACTTTCTGAGATATTTACTTTGTGATGCCCTATTTGTTTACAATTCATAAGCGGTTTCCGTTGGGAACTTATTAAAATTAACTGAACGATTTCTCATTACCGTTTGTATTTACTCACGGTGGTGTGTTAGGAGTATGGAGATTTCAATATTGTAAAACTTAGAGTGGGAAATCTGCTAAGTCTACGCAGCCCCTGCATGACGGACTTTCATTATATTCAATTTACGAGTATTGTTTTTGTTATTAAATTTTTATTTGCATTTTATCAAATAATGGCTTTGGATGGATAAATTTTTAAGTGTACAACTAGTTTTACCAATTGACATTAACATTAATTACAGCTGAATGTTGTTACAACCGGAGCCGGGTCACAGCCTGGACCCAAGGTGTAATGACTACTACTGAATCTTATCACTAATCAGTGGAGACGCAGAGCCAATGGGGAAACGGAGTTAGTCCTAATACGTTGCCTTGTTTGGCGAGAGCTGCCTCCAATACTATCGGCAGGCACGCCAACGGACAATTCGTGTACAGCTTTATTCGTGCAATTAGACCAAGGGACCTTTCGCACGCGAGATTTCCAGTAAAAACACTTTCAGCTGGTCAACACGAACCCCCACAAAGACTCGAGATTGAGACAGCAACTATCGAGTTCATACTCCATAGATATCGTGTTTATGGGCCACATTCCATGTTTGAGTTATTAGCCACTTAATTATATATGTTTTCACTCTATTATTCGTACTCCTAGACGTTAATAATCATTTGAACTTATTTCTGACCGTTTATAAGGTTGCTGACAGATAAGAGCTATTACCTTTTCATTCTTGTGTCATGTACAATATTTATTTACGAATAAGGACGTTTAATTGTCATCTAGTATTATTAAAGGTTGTGGGACTCGATGGTGGATAAGATTTTTGATTGGTCGTTACTAATCTCGATATTTAAACGTTTTATGTAAAACTAAATAAATATCAAGTTCGTTAATGGCTGAAATCCGACCTGGTTAGAAGGGAAGTTACACAATTCTTAATATCTACGTTATTATGCGTCCGATCAAACCAATCATATTTCAAATGCAATCTTCTCTAAAAGCTGTTATGTACATTTTTTCAATATCTTGATTATTAACCGAGGTATTTGCATTTTAGCAGATTTCCCTTAGGGGAAATCAGCTATTGAGGTCGTACTCATGACGCTAGTTTCGAAAAATTTCTTCAAATGTCCATCGATCCTACCCAGGAGATGACGAAAATGAGGTCCGTTCAAAATTATATATATATATATATATATATATATATAGTTATATATATTTGTCTGTTAACGCTCTAGCGGTCGCAATTTTTGTTTGATCGTTACCAAACTCGGAATTTAATCGTTTTATGTAAAAAGAAAGATCAAGTTCGTTAATGGCTGAAATCGGACCAGTGGGAGGGGGGTTTAGAGGGGGGGATTTTCGAAAATTCGAAATATCTCCGTTAGCATACGTCGGATCAAAACATTCTATAAAACCAATCTTATTGCAAATTAAATTTACTATAAATATTGTTCTATACATTTATTCGGTGTCTTTAATATTAACCGAGATATTTGTATTAGTATTGTGAGTGTGGTCGGCTATGTTCGGGAGTTTCCGCCGAGCGCACTAGCGCTAGTGTGGCCGTTTCACTAACTATTCGTCCTCGTGAGAATAGGTTATTACTAGGCAGATTTCTCTATTGTAAAACTTCACGTGGGAAATCTGCTTAGTTTACGCAGCCCCTGCGTGACGGACTTTTTTTATTTCAGTTTTCGGCCTTCCAAACTCCACTCCTTCTCATGTCATATTAACAATAAGCTGTTGAATTATGAAGCACATTATTTGAAGCCTGAATACCAAATATTGTTCTCATTAAACTTTTACGTGCAAATACGTGACGCACGAGGGAAATCTGCTTAGTTAACGCAACACCTGCGTGGCGGACAATAAAGTGGTATTTTTCTTAACTCAAGTATTAAGGAGTTATTCGAGCTCTATTGTTTTCAGCCTCAGTAGCGCCCTACCCCCTGCCTGAGTTATAGTTAAAAACTTTTCACCTAGATAATGCCGTAATTTGTAGCATGAGTACGTTTGCTACTTATTTTTTCTAAAATATAGAATAGTAAATATCTGAAAGGTCTTAATGCGTGGAGTTGGATTCGTGTGTTCAAATTCCACCTGGAAAATTGGACTTTATTTAGTGGTGAGCACATGAAATAAAACCTTTAGTCCCACCCTGGCTAGAAAATGGTACTTCTAAGTAAGTTAGTGCGTATGACATTTCCTTTCACAGTTAAACAAGGACATAGTGAAATAAGGAATTGCATAGTTCCGATGGGGGACTGAAGGAAGACCTTAGTTGGGGGAATCAAGGAAGACCCTTCTAAGTAAGTCAGGATGAATGACCGACTGACTTATTTAGACGAACAAATAGGATATTCATTCGTCTGTCGAAGTAAACTGGTACGAATGACATTCCCTTTCAATGTTCAACAAGGAAATAGTGAAATAAGGAATTGCATAGTTCCGATGGTGGACTGAAGGAAGACCTTAGTTGGGGGAATCAAGGAAGACCCTTCTAAGTAAGTCAGGATGAATGACCGACTGACTTATTTAGACGAACAAATAGGATATTCATTCGTCTGTCGAAGTAAACTGGTACGAATGACATTTCCTTTCACAGTTAAACAAGGAAATAGTGAAATAAGGAATAGTCATAGTTCCGGTGGGGGGCTGTGCATATTCAATGGTTGAAGGGCTTAACACTTTGCTGCGGATGCCCGAACCGAAAATCACTTCCAAAAAACGAATTTTTTTATTTTTTTTTATTTTCTGTTATAAAGTTGTTCAAACTAAGAAAAAACCTATTTGTAGTAATTTGTATGCATTTTTAACAACGATAATCGTATTTTTTTTAACCTCGCAACGTATGCGAGGTCCGCACACGGCAGTGAATTAGGTAGGCAAACCCTCAAGACAGAACATTTTGTGTGTATTTCCCTACCTAGTGCACTGTCGTGTGCGGACATTGCATACGTTGCGTAGGGAGGAAGAAATACGATTATTAGGTTACAAATGCATATAAAGTAAACATAATAATGGAATAGATCTACATGAAAATCATATTGATCCAAAATGAACTTATATAGCTGAAAATACACCACCTGAACAGAAACTTTCTGGGAAATTTCTTTATTTCGTAATTGGTTATGAAATCATAAATCGGACCTGTCAATACCGCCCATATATTTATTATAATTAATAATTGCCTCGGGCTTCTCGACGGTCTTCCCCCTGCTCGTGACCGCCTTTATCTGGGCATCAAACTCCAATGAAATAATAATGACATCTCCTTTGTGGCGCCATTTGAAAACGGACACACCCTTCTCAATAAATTTCTCATTTATCTCTCCTTTTTTGAGCTTAGTCCCCACTATATCAGCTGGGTTGCCCTTCCGAGTCTTTCTCAGAGTACCAGTAAGATAGGTACCCTGATCCAGAAGCTCGTGGGCCATGGGGACAGACGTATAAAAGTTGTCAGCGTAAATGGCATGGCCGTGGCCGAGATAGTCATCAACCAAATGTCTGACAACTTTATACGAGTGTCCTTTCCCTCCAACTTGTGGATCCTTTGGCCCAGAGTAGACTAACGTCTTTAGCACAAGACCGTCAGGTTGAGTCAACATATAAATCTTTATTCCATATTTGTGGTGCTTATTAGCGATATACTGGCCAAAGAATAGCCTACCCCTCCAAAGCATCATGGACTCGTCCAAACTTAATTCTTTGAAGGGGTAGTATATCTCTTTCATCCTCTCAACAAAAAAATTTAACAGAGGCCGAATTTTATACAGCGGATCATGCTCAACGTTCGGGTCTTGTGGTTCTCTGACGAAGTGCAGGCTTCTCAGTATAAGGAGAAACGTGTCTCGTGACATCATTGAAGGGAAAGCAGGGGTACTATAGGGGAATATGGACCTCCAATAATGAATGAGCCTCTGATGGAGAGACAAGTTGGCCCATAAAAAATAATAACCTCAAAAATTTGAGGGTTGAAACTGCAAACGACTTGGCCAGACGGTGGTCAGAACACTACTGAATGCTTGTGAGTGCGGAGGTTCTCCCCATTACAACCTTCAGGTCTCTAGAACGAATGAAGGGCGGGGCGACGCACCTCGCAACGTATGCGAGGCCCGCTCCAGGGAGTGACTCAGGACCTCGCATATGCTGCGAGGCTCCGCAGTGAAGGTGTTAAGATAGATTCTTCAAAGTAAGTCTGAAAGGATGACCTACTGACTTATTTAGTCGTATAAACAAAATGTTTATTCCTCTGTCGAACTAAATCAGGACGAACGACATTTTCTTTCACAGTAATGTAAGGAAATAATAATAAAAGGAATTACGTAGTTCCGATAATGGTGGAGCCAACTTGTTAAGCTTTCTGGAACATCCGATTTCATATTTCCCAATTCTCCGACAACTGGATATTGTAGGGAAAAGTCAGTCACGCAGGGGCTGCGTAAACTAAGTAGATTTCCTTTTTGTGAATTCGCTGTGTGACGACGTAACCAAGCCAATAAAGGGATTATATTATTTCAATACTCAAAAATTTTATTTGATCAAATCTTCACTAGAAATACAGCTCCTTCGCTGCTGAATATCATTTTTTTCACACTAGCAACGTCATCTCATCAAATAATTTCTTTTTCTAAGTCAAAAATTGATGAGTCTTTATAGGGCACGCAGGTTTACTGAAAGCAGAAAAGCAAATATATCGGTATATAATCAAGATAGAGAAAAAGTTATAGAGAATCTGGACATGAGATTGTTAGTGCCTGAGGTACATATAGTAAAAATCGGATAAGTGGAAGCGGAAGTTTACTTAAGGCTTACACCAAAAAAGTCCGTCACGCTGGGGCTGCGTACACTAAGCAGATTCCCCACGTGAAGTTATACAATAGAGAAATCTCCATACGAGAGCCGAACAATTACGGCCGAACTAGCTTTTGGAGGGAGACTCACTCGTCCGTTATCGGCCCACATTTAATAAAAATGCAAATATCTCGGTTAATATTCAAGATAGAGAATAAATGTGTAGAACAATATTTATAGTAAATTCCAGTTTCAATAATATTTGTTCCATACAATTTTTTTTATCCGATGTATGGTAACGGAGATATTTAGAATATTCGAAAACCCCCCCTCAAACCCCCCCCCCCTCCCACTGGTCTGATTTCAGCCATTAAGTAACTTGATCTGTCTTTTTACATAAAACATTTAAATATCGAGTTTAGTAACAATCAAATATATATATATATATATATATATATATATATATATATATATATATATATATAATTTTGAACGGACCTCATTTTAGTCAACTCCTGGGTAGGATCGATGGATATTTGAAGAAAATTTTCGAAAATCGCGTCATGAGTACGACCTCAATAGCTGATTTCCCTTGGGGGAAATCTGTTAAAAAAAAAGTCTTATATATAATGTCAAATAACCCAAATTATAATATATAAACCAATCTTATTGTAAATTAAGTTTACTATAAATATTGTTCTATACATTTATTCTCTATCTTGAATACTAACCGAGATATTCGCATTTTTATTTAATTTGGGCCGATAGCGGACGACTGAGTTTCCCGCCAAAAGCTAGTTAGGCCGTAACTGTTAGGCTCTCGTATGGGGATTTCTCTATAGTATAACTTCACGTGAGAAATCTGCTTAGTTATCGCAGCCCCTTCGTGACGGACTTTTTTTCTTTCTCGTTGTGATTCCTAATAACGGAGATATTTCCCCCCTTCACTTCCCCCACTCATGCTACAATTTCAGACACTAATGTACTTGATCGATCTTTTTGAACGAATCGCTTAAATATTAAATTTGATTATGATAAAATAAAAAGTCCGTCATGCAGGGGCTGCGTAAACTAAACTCCCACTTGGTTTTACAATAGAGAAATCTGCATACTAGTAACAGTAGCAGTAACGAGTCTCTAAACCAATTTCAACAGAGCCGAACAGTTACGGAAGCCACCGAACTACCTTTCAGGGGAAACACGCGAATAGAACCGACATCAGCCGATCTCAGCTCATCCGTTATCCGCACACAGTTAATAAAAATGCAAATATCTCGGTTAATATTCAAGATAAATGTATATAACAATATTTATAGAAAATGTAATTTGCAATAAGATTGGTTATATGCAAATTTTCGATCCAATCGTAGGGGTCCTTCCCCTACTTGTTTAAATTGACAACACCAGAATATCAAATTTACTATAAACCATGAAGAGACAAAAGGACTTAAAAAAGGTCCGTCACGCAGGGGCAGCGTAAACTAAGCAGATTTCCCACGTGAAGTTTTACAATAGAGAAAATTCACGAGAGCCGAGCCATTCAAGGAAACTAGCCGAACTAGCTTTTGGCGGGGAAAGTAACTCTCGTCCGTTAGGCACCCAGATTTAATAAAAATGCAAATATCTCGGTTAATATTCAAGAGAATAAATGTATATAACAATATTTATAGTAAATTTAATTTGCAATTAGATTGCTTCTGTAAAATTTTTCGATCCGAAGTATAGTAACGGAGATTTTTCGAAAATCCTCCCCTCTAAACCGCCCCCCTCCCACTGGTCCGATTTCCGCCATTAACAAACTTGATCTTTCTTTTTGCATAAAACGAGCAAACATCGAGTTTAGATCTAGTGTAGATTTGATCAAATAAAATTTTTGAGTAATGAGATATAGTCTTTATTCACTTGGTTACGTCGTCAAACGGCGAATTCACAATAAGGAAATCTGCTTACTTTACGCAGCCCTTGCGTGGATGATTTTTTCCTACTCTATCCAGTTGTCGGAGAATTGGGGAATATAAAGTCGTATATTCCAGAAAGGGAAGATTTTCCTAGGAATTGACATTTGAGGAGTATTGAAATATTCAAGAATGTCACAGCTATCCAGAGTTGAGGGTGAGGCTGATGGAAAGAGCCGGGGCATGGAGAAATATGGGAATGGCTGGAGAAATACGATGAATAATTCCATGGTTGCATTCCCTTTATTGCGGAGAACAGCGGCAGAGAGCGCTGTATTAATAATAAATCAGTGAAATATCGGTGGGGAGCTGTGCAGTGCTCTCTGGTGGCGCTTTGATAAATTAGGAGTCGTTTGTGGATATGCCGCCTTTAGGTTGCCTTTTTGTAAGAATATACCTCCTTCCTTAGGTCTTTGCCGTTTTAATATACATATTTACTCTGAACGCCTAAAGCAAAGTAAGGAAATATAAGTATCTATGTAGAATGTGTACACCTCGGGCATTAATAAACATAAAAACGTGCATATGTACGAAAAAAAAAGTCCGTCACGCAGGGGCTGCGTAAACTAAGCAGAATTCCCACGAGAAGTTTTACAATAAAGAAATCTGCCTAATAACATCTGTAGTAGTAAGAAACCTCTAAACCTAAAACATTATTTAGGGCGTAATAACCCAGTAGTTTCTAGCCCCAAAAAACAGTTAACCTAACCTCTAAACCTATTCACGAGGGACGAATAGTTATAGAAACGGCCGCCAGAGCTCTCGGCGGCATTGTTCTTCCGGCAGAACAATATTTATAGTAAATTTAATTTGCAATAAGATTTATTTTATACAATTTTTCGATCCGACGCATAATAACGGAGATATTTTGAATTTTCAAAAATACCCCCTCTAACCCCCCCCCCTCCCACTGGTCCGATTTCAGCCATTAACGAACTTGATCTTCCTTTTTACATAAAACGATTAAATCCCGAGTTTGGTAAAGATCAAACAAAAATTGCGACCGCTAGAGCGTTAACAGACAAATATATATATAGATATATATATATAAATATATATATATATATATATATATACATATATATATATAATTTTGAACGGACCTCATTTTCGTCATCTCCTGTGTAGGATCGATGGACATTTGAAGAAATTTTTCGAAACTCGCATCATGAGTACGACCTCAATAGCTGATTTCCCCGAAGGGAAATCTGCTAAAAGTCCGTCACGCAGGGGCTGCGTAAAATAAGCTGATTTCCCTCGCGAAGTTTAAAAATAAATAAACCTAGATACTGCTAACATAACACCACCATGACTTTTAAGTGAATAAAATAACGGTAATAAGAAATCTTTCCCCTCCCTTTCCGGTGGGAAGCGTCTGAAATGTAAACAAACAGGTCAGCCAACGGCTCACCGGAAAGAAAAACAATAACTGAAACATATCAGAATATAATATATTAATTTTATTGAAAACTATTTACTACATCTAGTACTGTAATTTATAAGTCAGAATAATTTTTATCTCAATTATTCAAATTATAGTAGTCCAAGAATTTATGACGTGGGAGGTCGCCATTACGTCTTTGCATGTATCTCGCTAGTAAAGGCCTCTTGAAAAAAATATTTGGTTTTTAAGCTTCGATTAATGTGATTTATTGTATAACAGAGTATTGTTTATGCAACATAAGCAGAAGTGGGGGGTTGCTAATATCACTGTTAATATTCAAGATAGCGAATAAATGGATGTAACAATATTTATAGAACATTTAATTATCAATAAGATTGGTTCTATACCATTTTTCGATGCGACGTATAGTAACGGAGATATTTCAAATCTTCGAAAATCCCACTCTAAACCCTTCCCCCTCCTGCTGGTCCAATTTCAGCCATTAATGAACTTGATCTTTCTTCTTAAATAAAACGATTAAATATGGAGTTTGGTAACGATCAAAGAAAAATTGCGACCGCTAGAGCGTTAACAGACACACACATATATATACACATATATATATATATATATATATATATATATATATATATATATATATATAATTTTGAACGGACCTCATTTTCGTCATCTCCTGGGTAGGATCAATGTACATTTGAAGAAATCTTTCGAAATTCGCGTCATGAGGACGACCTCAATAGCTGATTTCTCTTAAGGGAAATCTACATAAAAATTGAATGCTAATGTATAAGTCTTGTATTTCAGAATCTTGGAAGTTATATTTATATCGAACCGGGAATGATTGTTCTTGATCTCTTTACTTACTACCATATGAGATTAACATATGAAATGCATATATCAACAGGTGATAATGGACCTTGAAATATCTTAAATAATGCAAAGATGACTATAATAAGAACGAAATACATGGTTGTATATGGCTGAATAACACTTAATCTATTTTTATTTTTCAGGGCTCAGGCTATCCATGTCATGTGATTTAAATCGATGATCATAGTCACACATGGTAAACTTAGAGTGGCGAGTTCGATTCCCGCCCTGGGTAATAGGAGTTTATTTAGTGACGGAATTCTCTAAATAAAATCATTAGTCCCACCCTGGCTTGAAAAGGGTGGTAACCTGTAGCTGACCCTCCCCAATTAGCTCTGGTTGCAAAAAGTGGACTTTAATAAATAATTTAATTTAATCTTCTATTTTTTTTTAGTCGTCATGAAAACTCCTGGCATTCGACGTTGACTATGAATGATGATATTTGATAGCCTTACGATTATGGGAAGCACAATGATGGCAGAAATCGGTCACTAATGCTATCAAAATTTAGATAAAATCCGTCACACAGGTGCAGTGTAAACTAAGCAAATTTCCCACGTAAAGTTTTACAACAGAGAAATTTCAGGAGAGTCGAACAGTTACGGAAACGGCTGAAACTAGCTTTTGACGGAAATTCACGACTATACCCGAAGTTAGCCGATCACATTCCGTCCGTTACAATCAATAAAAATGCAAATATCTCGGTTAATATTCAAGATAGGGATTAAATGTATAAAATAATATTTAAAGTACATTTAATTTGCAATAAGAGTGGTTCTATAAAATTCTATGATCCGACGTATGGTAACAGAGATATTTCGAATTTTCGAAAATCCCCCCTCTAAACCCCTCCTCCCATTGGTCCGATTTCAGCCATTAACGAACTTGCTTTGTCTCTTTTCATAAAACGTTTATATATCGAGTTTGGTAAGGATCAAACAAAAATTGCGACCGCTAGGGCGTTAACAGATATATATATATATATATATACAGTTTTGAACGGACCCAATTTTCGTCATCTTCTGGGTAGAATCGATGACATTTGAAGAAATTTTTCGAAAATCGCGCCATGAGTACGACCTCAATAGGTGATTTCCCTTACGGGAAATCTTCTAAAAACTATTGGCAGATATAAGGTAACATCGTATATCACCCAACCCAAACTCTGATCGACATGGAACACAGTTCTCTATAGAAACACACACCGCCACTTATGACCGCCGTGGTTAGGGACTTACCTGTTGCAATTTAAATGACTCCACCGGAAAAGGCCATTTAATATTTAGATGAACCATGGAGAAACATTGACTTTAGATGAAGGATGGAGGAGCTTTGGTGATAACATTAGAATTTCAAATGACACTAAATTAAACTTTATTACTCTACAGACTTGTAAACGTTTAATTCTGTATCTTGTTCAATATGGAACAGTTACCAACTCCGGTATATATCTCCCCATTTATAACATTTATCCCGAAGAATTTCCGCCTTCTTACTTCTACATTTATTAGAAAACTTAAACTATCTCAACGACTATCAAGTTGAGTGTTGGGAGTTGGTTCATAAAGCACATTTATTTTTTTTCGATAACCCATTCCTACAAAAAAAAATACGTTTAATAAATTTAATGGAAGAAGATATGTTTCATTATATTAATAATGATCAATTCAAGTTGTTAAAGGAATTGCCTTTTTTATATCAATTTTTATTACATTAGTTTTTCAAAATTCAACCTACCTTTAATACATTTAAATTCTAGTTGGCTAAAGTTCGACAAAGTTTAAGAATCCTGTAATATATAACACTTAATTGTAATCAGTAAAATATTCAGTTTTAGCAGATTTCCCTCAAGGGAAATCAGCTATTGAGGTCGTACTCATGACGCAATTTTCGAAATTTTTCTTCAAATGTCCATCTATCCTTCCTAGTAGATGACGAAAATATGGTCCGTTTAAAACTGTATATATACACTCAACCGCAAAAAAAACCGGACACCTAGATTTAGTCTTATAATTTTGTTAAATACTTAATATATATGTATATTAATCTTTTTAGTTAAAATAATTGGTTAATCTATAGGTTATTTAAACAAAATCTGCCAAAAGTGAATAATTTTTATTGATTATTTACAAAAAAAAACAAAATAAAAAAAAAGAAAAAGATAAATTAACACATTTAAAAAAAAAAATTATTCTTCATTTTTATTACAGTGAATGGTAGACTTCGCTACCCCAAGGGTTTCGGAAATGTAACGTAAGCTCCGGCCTTCCATCTAAGTTTGAATGACCCATTATTCTGGACCGAAATAAAAATAAAACATTAATTAAAGAAAATGCTTGGTTAATAATTAAAGATGTTTAAATGTGCGAAAAACTACTTACAGTTTAGAATAGATCAACTTCACGACAAATAAATCTAATCTGAGTTTTATCTAATTGTTTACTAATCCGGAAGGGATTAGTTCAATGGACTTAGACTCTAAATTCTCTGTAATAACTAGAATACCCACATAAAGAAAATTGCTGAAAATTAGCTTTTAATACGACAAAAATGAAGTGTCCGGTTTTTTTTGCGGTTGAGTGTATATATATATATATATATATATATATATATATATATATATATATATATATATATATATATATATATATATATATCTGTTGCCGCTCTAGCGGTCGCATTTTTTGTTTGATCGTTACCAAACTCGATATTTAGTCGCCTTATGTAAAAAGAAACATCAAATTCGTTAACGGCTGAAATTGGACAAGGGAGAGGGGGTGTTTAGAGGAGAGGAATTTCGAAAATTTGAAATATCCCTGTACTAAACGTCGGAAAATTGTATATTATTGAGAATTAAATTTACTACAAATATTGTTCTATACGTATTTTCCGTATAACGAGCATATACCGAGATATTTGTATTTTATATATTTCCGTTTTCAGTAAACGCCCACTCCTACTTGCGTCATATTAATTATAAGCTGTTATATCATGAACCACTTCAGGACAAGTTTAAATACCAGATATTGTTTTCAACAAAGCTTTATTATACGAGATATACACAAGTACGTTCTGTTGATTCCCCCTCTCTTCTTTTGTTCTTGGATTATTCTTTTGTTATTGGAATTATATATATTCTTTCAAACTTGTCGAATATTATTTCAAGACTAAATATGTCAAAAATATTTCTTAATTCAAGAAGTATTCTTCGTATAAAATTCAAGATTTAGCATGAATTAAATAGAATTGTTCGCTGAAGCCGTTTTCCTTGTTTACTAGAGTATTTTCTGTTCCTTACAGATAACTTGTTTTTTAGCAGATTTCCCTTAAGGGAAATCAGCTTTTGAGGTCGTACTCGTGACGCGATTTTCGAAAATTTTCTTCAAATGTCCATCGATCCTACCCAGGAGATGACGAAAATGAGGTCCGTTCAAAATTATATATATACACACATATATATATATATATATATATATATATATATTTCTGTTAACGCTCTAGCGGTCGCAATTTTTATTTGATCGTTACCAAACTCGATATTTAAAGGTTTTATGCAAAGAGACAGATCAAGTTCGTTAATGGCTTAAATCGGACCTGCGGGAGGAGGGGTTTAGAGGGGGGACTTTCGAAAATTCGAAATATCTCCGTTACCATACGTCGGATCACAAAGGTATATTTGAACCAATCTTATTGGAAATTACATTTACTATAAATATTGTTCTATACATTTATTCTCTATCTTGAATATTAACCGAGATATTGGCATTTTTATTAAATTTGGGCCGATAACGTACGACGGAAGTCCCCGCGAAAAAATTGTTCGGCCTTTTGCCGTAACTGTTCCGCTCTGGTATGGAGATTTCTCTATTGCACAACTTCACGTGGGAAATCTGCTTAGTTTACGCAGCCCCAGCGTGACAGACTTTTTATAATTCCAGCAGAAATAAGAGTCTGAAATTTTATGTTGTGCCCATTTTTGAACAGTGATTTTATACAGGCATATTTAAGAAGCTACCTGAATTCAGGATGAAAAATACGACCATTAAATTTCAGATAAGAAATCCAATTCTTTACGAAAGTATTTGTCCTAGAAAAAAATGTTGAGTGTTTTTATTGCAGACAGTATACAGTTCTTCAACAAATGGTTAGTTTTCTCTATCTTTTGCGTCATTCTCTCGTTTCACCTATTCCATTATTCCAGACCATTTTCATATTGGTGGTGGTAACTCAATAATATTTGTGTACTAAAGATTTTTTAGCAGAGAATTTAACTCAGAGAATAGATAGATATATATAAAGTCCGTCACGCAGGGGCTGCGTAAACTAAGCAGATTTCCCACGAGAAGTTTTACAATAGAAAAATCTGCCTAATAACAACTGTAGTAGTAAGAAACGTCTAAACATATTCACGAGGGACGAATAGTTACGGAAACGGCCGCCAGAGCTCTCGGCGGTAAGTCCGAACATAGCCGACTCCTGCTGACTACACGCAGAATACAAATGCAAATATCTCGGTTAATATTCAAGATACAGAATAAATGTATAGGACAATATATATAGTACATTTAATTTGCAATAAGATCGATTCTGTACAATGATCGATATTTTTCGATCCGACGTATAGTAACGGAGATATTTTGAATGTTCAAAAATCCTCCCCTCTAAACCCCCCTCTCCCATTGGTCCAATTTCAGCAGTTAACGAACTTGATCTTTCTTTTTACGTAAAACTACTAAATATCGAGTTTGGTAACGATCAAACAAAAATTGATACCGCTAGAGCGTTAACAGACAAATGTATATGTATATATATATATATATATATATATATATATATATATATATATATATACATATACAGTTTTGAACGGACCTCATTTTCGTCATCTATTAGGTAGGATCGATGGGCATTTGAAGAACAATGTCGAAAATTCCGTCAAGAGTATAACCTCAATAGCAGGTAATACAACCCTTAAGGGAAATCTGCTAAAAATGTGCTGAAGACACATAGTTTGTTCATAATTAGTAAATTAGTATTTAAAAAATTGTCTAGATTGCCTAGAATCCTAGAAGATCCAAAACATACCCAAACAAAAACTGACAAAATTCCGTCACGCATGGGCTGCGTAAACAAGCAGGTTTCTTAGGTGCTGGTATAACACTCCACTGACCACCTGATCTCACCATGTATTCTCTATTACTAAGTTAAAATACTAAAAAGTCCATCACGCAGGGGCTGCGTAAACTAGCAGGTTTCCTAGGTGCTGGTATAACACTCCACTGACCACCTGATCTCACCATGTATTCTCTATTACTAAGTTAAAATACTAAAAAGTCCATCACGCAGGGGCTGCGTAAACTAGCAGGTTTCTTAGGTGCTGGTATAACACTCCACTGACCACCTGATCTCACCATGTATTCTCTATTTCTAAGTTAAAATACTAAAACTACCATCACGCAGGAGCTGCGTAAACTAGCAGGTTTCCTAGGTGCTGGTATAACACTCCACTGACCACCTGATCTCACCATGTATTCTCTATTTCTAAGTTAAAATACTAAAACTACCATCACGCAGGAGCTGCGTAAACTAGCAGGTTTCCTAGGTGCTGGTATAACACTCCACTGACCACCTGATATCCACCATGTATTCTATATTACTAAGTTAAAATACTAAAAAAGTCCATCACGCAGGGGCTGCGTAAACTAGCAGGTTTCCTAGGTGCTGGTATAACACTCCACTGACCACCTCATCTCACCATGTATTCTCTATTACTAAGTTAAACTACTAAAAAGTACGTCACCCAGGAGCTGCGTAAACTAGCAGGTTTCCTAGGTGCTGGTATAACACTCCACTGACCTCCTCATCTCACCATGTATTTTCTATTTCTAAGTTAAAATACTAAAACTACCATCACGCAGGGGCTGCGTAAACTAGCAGGTTTCCTAGGTGCTGGTATAACACTCCACTGACCACCTGATCTCACCATGTATTCTCTATGTCTAAGTTAAAATACTTAAAATGTCCATCACGCAGGGGCTGCGTAAACTAGCAGGTTTCCTAGGTGCTGGTATAACACTCCACTGACCACCTGATCTCACCATGTATTCTCTATTACTAAGTTAAAATACTAAAAAGTCCATCACGCAGGGGCTGCGTAAACTAGCAGGTTTCCTAGGTGCTGGTATAACACTCCACTGACCACCTCATCTCACCATGTATTCTCTATTACTAAGTTAAACTACTAAAAAGTACGTCACACAGGAGCTACGTAAACTAGCAGGTTTCCTAGGTGCTGGTATAACACTCCACTGACACCTGATCTCACCATGTATTCTCTATTACTTAAGTTAAATACTAAAAAGTCCATCACGCAGGGGCTGCGTAAACTAGCAGGTTTCCTAGGTGCTGGTATAACACTCCACTGACCACCTGATCTCACCATGTATTCTCTATTACTAAGTTAAACTACTAAAAAGTACGTCACACAGGAGCTACGTAAACTAGCAGGTTTCCTAGGTGCTGGTATAACACTCCACTGACCACCTGATCTCACCATGTATTCTCTATTTACTAAGGTAAAATACTAAAAAGTCCATCACGCAGGGGTCTGCGTAAACTAGGCAGGTTTCCTAGGTGCTGGTATAACACTCCACTGACCAACCTGATCTCACCATGTATTTTCTATTTCTAAGTTAAAATACTAAAACTACCATCACGCAGGGGCTGCGTAAACTAGCAGGTTTCCTAGGTGCTGGTATAACACTCCACTGACCACCTGATCTCACCATGTATTCTCTATTACTAAGTTAAACTACTAAAAAGTACGTCACACAGGAGCTACGTAAACTAGCAGGTTTCCTAGGTGCTGGTATAACACTCCACTGACCACCTGATCTCACCATGTATTCTCTATTACTAAGTTAAAATACTAAAAAGTCCATCACGCAGGGGCTGCGTAAACTAGCAGGTTTCCTAGGTGCTGGTATAACACTCCACTGACCACCTCATCTCACCATGTATTCTCTATTACTAAGTTAAACTACTAAAAAGTACGTCACACAGGAGCTGCGTAAACTAGCAGGTTTCCTAGGTGCTGGTATAACACTCCACTGACCACCTGATCTCACCATGTATTCTCTATTACTAAGTTAAACTACTAAAAAGTACGTCACACAGGAGCTACGTAAACTAGCAGGTTTCCCACGTAAAGTTATAAAATAGAGAAATCTCCATACGAGAGCCGACCAGTTACGGCCGAACTAGCTTTTGCGGGAAACTCACTCGTCCATTATCGGCCCTCATTTAATAAAAACGCAAATAACTCGGGTAATATTCAAGATAGAGAATAAATGTATAGAACAATATTTATAGTAAATTTAATTTGCAATAACATTGGTTCTATACAATCTTTTGATCCGACGTATGGTAACGGAAATATTTAGAATTTTCGAAAATTATATAGACAATAGATAAATAACAGACAGATATATAGATAGATGTACAGTTTTGAACGGAACCCCATATTCGTTATCTCCTGGGAAGGATCGACGTACATTTGAAGAAAAATCTCGAAAATCGCGTCGTGAGTACGAACCCCAATAGCTGATTCCCCCTAAGGGAAATCTGCTAATACCAACGGCAGTCGAA
The DNA here is from genome assembly GCA_019009955.1 of Riptortus pedestris. NCBI lineage: Eukaryota > Metazoa > Arthropoda > Insecta > Hemiptera > Alydidae > Riptortus > Riptortus pedestris. The sequence continues at coordinate 27,390,914 of CM032228.1, forward strand.
ACGTTCAATACACATCTTACTGTTAAATTAGTTGCTCGCCCAAATACTCACGTGTTCTCTTACAAACACTGTTTGCACACAGCTCTATTACTCTCTAAAATAAAATTAATAATCAAGGCAGCAGTGATGACAGTAACTGCTGAGCAAATTTCACTCTCTTACTCTCTCCCTTTCTATCTCTCTCAGAAGTGTTTAATTAGAGCAGGTCTATACTCATGCAAGAGAGCACAGGATCTTGCAGGAAATACAAAATTACTTGAGCAGAATGTTTGTCTTAATTCAATTTATGCCCTGTAGTAAATGACAAGTTGACACTATGCCTCTAGAGAAATGGCGTTTATATATATTCTCAAGGGAGGGTTCGTACAACATTTAGTATTAATGCATTTTTTAAATGAGTTTTAAGGAAAACTTTTGTTTGGGTTAAATTATAAATCTAAAACTAAAAAAGTCCAATAAGGAAACGAAATATCACTATTTTTAATTTCAGGCTTCTCCTATAACCCCCACTCCTGTTCGTCTCAGAGAATATTAATATAGCCTAAAGTCTTAGTTGGGCTAGTAGTAATATACATACCAAGTTTCATAAAATTCGGTTCAGCCGTTTATGCGTGAAAAGGTAACAAACAAACAAACACACACGAAAGGAACAAAATGCAGATATGGTGTCTATGACATGTGAAACGAAAAGTTATCGTGAAATTTCGCGAAAAAAATCTATGTACAGACAGAGGTTACAATTTTATATATTTATATATATTATTATATATATATATATATATATATATATATATATATATATAGGAAGGGAAATCAGCTATTGAGGTCGTACTCATGTCGCGAGATTTGAACAATTTCTTTAAATGCCCATCGATCCTACCCAGGAGATGACTAAAATGTGGTCAGGTCAAAATTATATCTCTATATATATATATATATATATATATATATATATATATATATATATATATTTTGTTGTTAACGTTCTAGCGGTCACAATTTTTGTTTGATCTTTACCAAACTCGGAATTTAATCGTTTTATGTAAATAGGGAGATCAATTTCCCCACCTTAAGGGAAAATCTGCTAAAACAGGATACTATTAGAACAAGCTAAAACATAGCTCCAAATCGGTAGGTATTTTTGTCCTACATATTGGAATTAAATATTTCTAATTTAGAATGTAAATGAATTTATTTTTTGTTGTATTCCCTTTATTCCCATTATTAGACATTTAATACTTATATGAATTTTATCTTTTATTATCATAATGTTATAATAAGCGTTATTAAATTGTTATTTTTTTTAAAGTAATGTCTAATTAACGATGTATTATAGTATACGTAGTAACTGAAAATTGAATACTCTTGTACTGAATTACATTTAGTGGATTAGTAGCTATTTCTCTAGGACATTCCGTTTACCGAAATGTTTTTCATTGCAACTTTTAGAAGACACAGTTACTTAGCATCAAATTGGTGAATGGCCTACTGTATTAAACAATTTTATTACTTCAAGAAGGAGAAAGAACTTTGTCAATGTAAAGAAAGGGATTTTTGAAGCAAGAATATATGACGTATCTGGAGGTTGTATGATATGGACAAAAACATATTTCAAGTCGGTTTCCTATCTATGAATAAGCATATATTTTTTTTTTGTTTTCTACTCATTGTAACCCTATGAGGAGTTATTTATTTGAATACATGTTCCATTGCCACATGGCATATTATATGTATGATTATGTTTAAATACATTTTTATTTTACAATATATACACGTTAATTAACCATCAAATCAAATATAATATAAAATAATAATAATAATAATAAATAACTGCTGATATTATTGACATTGCAGTGCCCAATGATGAGAATATTCGAAAATCCTATGCCGAAAAATTAACAAAATATCAAGAATTGGCTATCGAGCTCAAAGAGGTATACAAACTGAAATCTGCCATAGTTACGCCTATTATAGTAATTTCAAACGGATTCGTGCCAAAAACAACGATAGCAGGCACCAAGAATTTAACTCTTCCAACAGCAATTATAAAAGAAGCACAGCCTTGATACTGCCAGAATCGTGCGAAAATCTTTAAATTTCCAATAACATGTCATAATCACAAACTCCATATCGGTAGGATTTTCCCCATGTATGGATTTTATTCCAGTTTTTACTGAGCATAAACCTCCCACAAAATAATAATAAAATATTGAATAAAAAGATAATTACAAATCAAATTAATAAATGAAATGAAAAACTAAATGAATAAATAAAATAAGAACAAAAAAAATCAATTAAAGTTAAACTTAACCGATGTTTACTTTGCGAGTCTATTTAAGGTAAATATATTGAATTATAATTCCAATTCCTTACAATCAACTTTACATTATAATGTATTTTTGCTACATCCATATAATATATATGTATATATATCCATATAATCCATATACTTTTGATAAACTTTATAAGTTCTTTATTATATTTGTTAAATATAATATGAGGTGGTTCTGGCCAATTACCTCCTTTTGAAATTATGTTCATTATTAAATTTGATCTTTTTTGATTATATGCCGAACAGTCATAAAGTATATGTAAAAACATTTGTGAGGCATATATAGTTGGGAGAAGTTATACTGCGCCTGAAATGATTTTGATGTACGGTAAAATTAGATTAATCTGCCTTGAAAAACACTGGCATATATCAATAGATTTATTGCGCATGTAGGTCAATTCCTTTGTTGCGTTTAGTCTTTATATACGTTTACCTCTTAATAAAAAAAGAAAAAAAAAAAGAAAAGGCAAATCGAATATTGTGATGGTTGAAGCCGCAATATGAGTTTGTGTCGGGGGTTGAGAGGCTTGGAGAGATGCAATATAGTCCGGAGGCCTTATCCCCGGGGTTCCGGAGGTTAATCAGAAAATAAACAAGGGTCGGGAAGTAGGGGGGTGGGGGGAAGGGAAGACGTCGGAAATTGCGATATGCGCGCACACTCAAGGTCTCCCATCAAACGAGATTGTTTTATTATGAAGGGAGGGAGGGTGGTCTATCTCCACTTAGGCCCCTCGCCCTCATACTCACATCCTATTGGCCCTATCAGAAGGGGGTTTTATCAAATTACAAAAATTACCCTAAAAAAAAAAAAAGGAACATAGTTGTCTACAAAATAAATAAAGTCACATATTTGCATCTACTATAGCAAATTAAAATCAAATGATTCAACTTCCAATTAAACAAAACCTTTTAATTTTAATCTAATGAAATATTAAATTTCATTACATCGAATGTGATAATTTTACATTTTTACCAAATCTCTAACAGTGTACCTTTGACATGTTGCGGGCCAAACTTTAGTGTGGAAATACGTTCGCGGACCGCTTTAAAAAGCAATGCATTTTAAAGCAGTGTTCATAATTTTTAACAATAGAATTCAGACATGAAATTATACGACAATGTAATTATAGTAAAATGTATTAAGATAAAAAAAATAAATGAAAAAAGTAGGTATAACGTTATAATTAAATCGTATTATTTGGACTTATTACAAATAACGAAAGTTAAATAGCTGCACCGAAATCATTGAGACACTTGAGCTTGAATTAGGGAAACTAATCCGTCGATGTTTGGATTAATTCCACTGATACGAAGACATAAAGAATTTTCCAAATTATCTTCAGTCAGGCTTGTACGATGTTTTGATTTATTAACTTTCATTATTAAAATGAACTGTTAGCATACTACTGCCGAACGCACAAATCTCCCCTCATCTTCCTCATTTGGAGTAAGTAGTGTAATATTTTTGTTTGATTGGAGCTTTTCAAAATGTCTCGCGGGCCGAATCAAATTTTACAGAGGGCCGTTTGTTGCTCACATATGGTGTACATCATTGATGCTCAACTAGGAAGGCTCATACAAAAATAGCTGAATGGAAATCTGCTAAAAACAAACAAAAGAAAGACAGTACGTACAGAGAATGTTCACAACCAAAAATTTTCATAATAACAAGAAAGTCCGTAACGCTACGAAACTAAGCATTCCCATGAGGATATTTAGATAAATATATAGTGTTAGGAGTACTGTAAGTGCATGATCTCTAAGGACGTCAAGGTTTTTGGTGAATGGACTGAGTTCTATCAAGAGCATTACGCAAAATTGTTCTGAATGAGTGATAAAATAAAGTGCACTTATCTGATAATAGTGAGGCCACCCATTTAAAGAGGACTATTAAATCATAAGAAAAAACCACTCTATTATTTAAAATAACACTTTTAGAGTTTATATGAATGACAACATATAGTTATAAATTATAATTAGCCTAAAACTGGAAGATATGAGCTGAGTAGATGCCAAATGTACTCAACAAGGTAGCTGTCCTAGTGGTGTTATAATGAACGATCACCAGGTGGTAAAAATGAAGAACATTTGTTCTTAAACAACGAACACTCATTTTCTGATAACAAAAGAAACAGAATCACAAGGATAACCTAGTTAAGTATTAACTGTAATAACACCGAATAGCGATACGCAGTTTACAACCAGTTAATATTTTCTGTCTGCATATAATGAGTGGCCTCCCGTTAACCATTTGAGCAGATTTTCCACAGGGGAAATCAGCTATTGAGGTCGTACTCATGACGCGATTTTCGAAAATTTTCTTCAAAAAACCATCGATCCTACCCAGGAATATATATATATATATATATATATATATATATATATATATATATATTTGCCTGTTAACACTCTAGGAATTTTTGTTTGATCTTTACCAAACTCGATATTTAATCGTTTTATGAAAAAAGGAATGTCAAGTTCGTTAATGGCTAAAATCGGACTAGTGGGACTAGAGGGGGGATTTTCGAAATTGCATCATATCTTCGTCATTATTTGTCGAATCGAAAAAGTATAAAGAACCAGTCCTATTGCAAATTAAATGTGCTATAACTATTGTTATATATATTTATTCTCTGTCTTGAATATTAAGCGAGATATTTGCATTTTTCAGTTTTCAGCCGTCAGTCAGCCCCTACTTCTACTCATGTTTCATAAAAAATACTCTGTTATATAAACCACACCATTCGAAGCTTAAATACCAAATATTGTTTTTCAGAGACCTTTATTATACGAGATACTTGCAAGTATGTTCTTGTGACCCCCCTTCCCCATGTTGAATTCTTGGACTACTAAAATTTGATCGATGAAGATAAAACTTATTCTGATTCATTATAAATTACAGTACTAGATATAGTACATAATTTACAACAAAATGAATATGTTATATTGTGATATGTTTCAGTTATTGTTTTTTCTTTCCGGTGAGCCCTTGGCAGACCTGTTGGTTACATTTGAGACAAGTACCGCCGGGAGTGCAAACATTTCTTATTACCGTTCGTATTTTTCACTTAATATTGACGGTGGTGCTGAGTTAGCAGTATGTAGGTTTGTCTATTATTAAACTTCACGAGGGAAATCTGTTTAGTTTACGCAGCTCCTGCGTGACGGACTTAGTTTTATATATATATATATATATATATATATATATATATATATATATATATATATATATATTCTAGAAGTGTTATTTAAAGTAATTAAGTGATTTTCGTCTAATTATGATTTAATGATTGCCTTTAAATGTGTGACCTCCAGACAGACGATAAGTACCAAATAAACTGAAGATAGGGATGCAACCAAGAATGAGTAGGTTATAAGGTAAATTCTGGATCAGCCAGACAGCATCCCATCGGGTAGACCAATTCGGTGAGGTCACTGGGACACTTTGTAGAGTCAAGATTCAGGAAATAATTATGCCACTTACAAAACAACCTTGCTCTTGAGCTTGAAATAGGCAACATATTTCATGATCAGGGAAGAGGGAGGTAGAAGTAATACAGAATTATACCGAGTGATATAGAACTGTGAATGAAAGGAAAATTTCTAACAAAAAAAAAAAAAAAAAAAAAAAAACAAAAAAAAAAAAAAAAAAAACAAAGCATAAATATGAACATGAAAATGTTACTTCATTTTCCACGAAAAACATTCAATACGCCTCTCTAATACTCAACAGTAGCCTCATTTTCCTTATTGCTACATTAAAAAAAAATATATATTTTCAGGTATGTATATGAAACAAAATATTATTTCATTTAAACAAAAAATGAATACACCGCATAATCATAAAATAAGATACAAGGATATCCTTCAAATTATTCTCATAAACATTGTACGAAAAGCGTATCAGTATGGAAAACAAAACTCATCTACTTAAACTTATTAAATCAACAATCAATATACAAAAATATTAAAAATGAATGAAAAGGCTTCATGGCTAATTTATGCTTTTATACTTAATATAATACTATCAAACGTTTTTAGCATAAAAGATAACGGGAATATTGGAAAATAACAATCATGCTCTAAAATAATTTATCATTCGGTATTAGTGTCACTGAGGTCTCACTCATCAAGTAACTTAACATTAATAATGAAGCAAGTAAATTTAATAAAAAAAAAAGAACAATGTTCTACATGAGTGTTCTAATGACTAACTGAATTCAGTTGATAATTAATGAACTGATTGTAAAATGTATTCTTTATAAATTGAAATACATTACATCCAATATATAATTTAAGTGTACTGTGTAAGAACATGTGAGGAAACTAATTTTATTATGTTCTTTATTTGTACGCTTTATCGAAGTTAAACTAAAGCATTTCTGACTTGTACTGTTCATGCTCATTTTTTTTTTTGTAGCATTTAATGAACATTTATGTTCGTGTCACTATCAAAAAGCACTAGGTTTTTTTTCCTTCAAATATAATTCAAACTGAAAGTATTTTTTTGCCATTTAACTCTTTAACGTGACTTTAAGGAGATAATGAAAAAAATAAAATTATAAAATAAAATAAGAGACTCTGGCTTAAAAGTTTTAAAAGACCAGTTTTTGAATTGTTAAATTGCTTTTGTTGAATTGTTTAATAACTTCACACACACACACACACACACACACACACACACAGGCATGCGCGCGTATAAGAATTTACTGTTTTATATTTCAAGTTAATATCAAAAAAAATTTCATATCAAAAAATCCATTATTTCTTAAAAATTAATAACATCATCTATAAACTGGCTACTGTGGGCTATCAGCTTACATAAATGTTTGGGCCTTGGGTAAGTTATTACTTGTGTGCAGTCAGTCAGTATGTGTTTTACAGTCAGCGTCATTTTGCAGTAGCGGCTTAAAGAGCCATCATCCATGAATTTCGTGAGCGAGTGTTTCCTGTATGTAGGCGTGTAAGTAATATTTCTTCTTTTCAAGAATGCTTACCTTAAATTGTTTTTAGATTTATGCATTTTCAAATTCTGACTTGCGACTTCCGGTCACTAAATACAACTCAGTAGTTTTCTACTTTACACGCCTAGATAGTGAATATGTATCAGGGATATGAATATTGTCAGTGTGTGGTATATTATGCTCCTCTACCATTGATAGGATTGGAGTTTGGATTCCCTTAAATAGGTTCCACGGGAAACCATTTTTATATAAACAGACAAGAACGAGTAACAAAGTTTTAAATCATTTCCGACTCCTAACAACATCTCATACATTCTTCTATGATACAACATCATACATCAGAATGTCTGAATAATACCATCGTATCATATTTTATTCTGTGATATGTTAAATAAATTAAATGATGAATATTTATCCAGTAGGCATTCCACGATTCTTACTTAAAACTATAAACATGGCTAATTTGAAGGCAATAAATGGATTGTTTAGAACATATTGTTGCAAAAATTAAATACATGAATAATCCTTCAGAGAGAGAGAGTCGCGTATTTGGGAAGTGCGAGATAGATCAAAGAAGCCGACAGTAGGCCGAGCCCCTACTAGACCCGCCCAGTCCAGCGTCGAAAGGCCCAGCCAATTCCCCTTTGATATATGCCGACGACCTATATAAAGAATCGGCTAGCCACGAGCGAGTCAGTTTTTATTCTCACCTGTCTTGATGTTCACATCAGTGCTACAGTGCGACTTAGTGCAGTGCGGTAAAGTGTTTTTATAAGAAGAACAGTGTTGTGCCGTGACTGTAAGTAACAGTTTAGTGCCGTGTTTAAGACAGTGCAGCGCCGCGAAGTAAAGGACAGTGCAGTGCCGTCTTGTTGTGAATTTCAGTAACCGTGAGTGAATTATTGGACTGTGTAATCTGAAGAACAGTGACGCTATCAGTCTATACTGTGAGTAGTAATTAGGAATAATTACCAAGTGTATTGTACATTGTGAAATAAATTGTGCAGTGATAAAAACTGTGAAACTGGCGAGTATTTAATTTTGCAATCCAAAAGAGCTCTTATTAAAACGTTTATTACTGGTTTTGGTAATAAAAAGTAACAACCGTAAAAACGTAATAACCGGCCTGCGAAACATTTTAAAAACCCAATTAAACAAAAATATTACACTACTTACTCCAGGTAAGGAAGACGAGGAGAGATTTTTGCGTTTGGCAGTACTTATAAAATATCTTAAAAAATAGCAGTTCTTTTCAATGATGAAAGTTAATAAATCAAAACATCGTACAAGGCTGACTGACCATAATTTGAAACGTTCTTATCGTACTTGTATCAGTAGAATTAATCCAAACATCGATGGATTAGTTTACCAAATTTCATGCTCTAGTGTCTCATTGATTTCGGTGTCGCTGTTTAACTTTCGTTGTTTGTGATAATTCCAATTCCGATTTAATTATAATGTTGTACCTATTTTTTTCATTTCATTTTTTTATTTTAATAAATTGTATTATAATTACATTGTTGTATAATTTCATGCCTGATATCTATCGTTAAAAATTGTGAACACTACTTTAAAATGCACTACAATTAAATGCGGCCGGCGAACGAATTCACACTAAAGTTTGGCCCGCAACATGTCAAAGGTTACCCACATCTGGCTTAGAGCTTCTGAATATACAATATTTATATTATAAGACGAAACCCATATTATATGAATTAATTTCCGGATAACAGCAATTCTAATCATAACTCACCTAACTGCTATTATTTCGACGGGAAACCATTGTTAAGTCTAGAAGAATAGTGAAGGAACGAGGCGTTTTTTCTTACCTGAGATAATAATTCCTTCACCATCCAGCACCTCAAAAATGGATTATTAAGTCTATATCCATTTTCAAATAATAGGTTACCTTAATAGTAATGCCTATATCTAGCGTAAAGCAAGTGACTGATTGCGCATTTACTGCTCATGTTACAGGCCAATTGTGGTACTGATGAATTGATGGTGTGATTTTAAGCAACTACTCTTTATATTATATTATATTTAAAATAAGAAACGGTTTCCATTCCATCCCGTCAACGATGGGTAATTTGGATTATATATAACTATAATTGTCTGGATGTTTCCGAACAGGTTATATTTGAGGCACTTAGTATCAAAACCAGCTCAATCCGTTTTTATAAATTTTATAGGAGAGACAAAAAATATTTCATGCTCTGCCCATTCAATTTTTCCGAAAGTATTTATTTTTGTTTTGACAACCTTTGGTATATGTTTGTAAGTTGTTATTCTTTTTTAAATTATCAGTACTGTCTAATTATTTATAAATAAAAATAATTTGGATTCAGCTGATTTTGAAAATTTTTGTTTTTTTTTTCCTCATCCTTCCTCTCAGATTACATTTAAATTTATGTTTTTTCTCAGTTTTCTCCATGTATTAGACTGTAAAATCAAAAAGGTGAGTTTATTAATCAATTTACCATATTACTGGTGATAATTTATTGCTCCTCTAATGTACAAGATACTGCTTTTTCACAAATTAAACGAAGTTTTTTCGTTGAGTCGTTAGTTCGGTTAATCCGTTCAGTTGAAGATAAACACGTAGAACATTCATCAGTCTTGGGGCTACCAAAACCTATATTAAATTTGGTTCGGAAAATTTTCCGGAAGAACGAACTGCTCACTTTGGTGTCGTCAGTTTTTTTTCGTTACAGTACAGCTTATACAATCTGTTTATGCTTAAATCGGACTGCATATAAACACGCTTTGATGTTCCTCTACAATAATGACTTTCCAGACATTTGAATTTTTTGATATCCATTTTTTTTAATCAGCACCACTCAAACACAACTTATTGAAAACAATTAAGAGAAAAGAAAGAAATGCAGAAATAGAAATTAAACACTGTAACCACCGTATCCACAGAATAAACTTCTTGGTCTATACTAACAGGTGGGTAGGCAGTGGCGCGCATGGTGGCAATCAACTGAAGCTTGGATTGAACTAGGTTTGAAAAAAGACTGGTTTTTGACAGCAGTTTTCGAGCGGATTGAGATCGATTTGTTCCAAATGGCTTTGTAGCATTATAATATCGACCAAGAACTATCATATAACAAAAAAAAAATTGTTTTCAAAATTTATGGATTGAGCTGGTTTTGATACTAAACCCCTCATTTATATATGGTGTTATTGTTGTGTCTTGGAGTTTTGGTCAATGTTGGTGAAATACATTTTTATTCTATGCCAATATTTCGAGAATATATATTTTCTCTCCTTCAGGACAGTCAAATTACATGTACTACTTAATATATATAGCATATTGTTAATAAACTATAGTGTAACAGTTGGTATTGTGTATTGGACTTCTGGTTACATTAGGTACACTGGTTGTAACCTTCCTTGTCTGTTTACACTGAGCAGGGTCATAGCCTTAAGTCTTTGTATATCAGTTAGGCATGTCTATAGTAAAACCTACTAGTCATATTTGTTTGTTGAACTATATCATAATTATTAGACTACAGCTATTATATTATGTTATAACTATTGTTATGTGTTATTAGAACTATTGTAATATTTTATTAAAGCTATTCCCATGTTGTATTAAAGCTATTATGTTATCATTATTTTATTATGTTCCTATTACTGAACCTGCTCAGTGTAAACAGAGCAACGAAGGTTACAACCAGTGTTCCTAAAATAATCAGAAGTCCAATACACAATGTACAACAGTTTCAGCAGATTTCCCTTAAGGGAAATCAGCTATTGAGGTCGTAATCATGACGCGAGTTTCAAAAAATTTCTTCAAATGTCCATCGATCCTACCCAGGAGATGACGAAAATGAGGTCCGTTCAAAATTATATATATATATATATATATATTTGTCTGTTAACGCTCTAGCGGTCACAATTTTTGTTTGATTGTTACCAAACTCGAAATTTAATCGTTTTATGTAAAAAGAAAGTTCAAGTTCGTTAATGGCTGAAATCGGACCAGTAGGAGGGGGGTTCAGAGTGGGGGATTTTTGAAAATTCGAAATATCTCCGTTATTATGCGTCGGATCGAAAAATCGTATTAAACCAATCTTATTTCAAATTAAATTAACTATAAATATTGTTCTATACATTTATTCTCTATCTTGAATATTAACCGAGATATTTGCATTTGTATCCTGTGTATGATCGGCAAGGGTCGGCTATGTTCCGCCGGGACGTTCCGCCGAGAGCTCTGGCGACCGTTTCCATAACTACTCGTCTCTCTTGAATAGGTTTAGAGATACCTTACTACAACAGT
>CM032228.1:27407500-27410000 GCA_019009955.1 Riptortus pedestris
TCGCGGAGTAATTTTATCTTTTGGTCTTCAGCTTGTAGGTTATGCTCGTTACAGTTGGAATAAAACTCTGAGCCCGTTCTCATGTGTTCTTTAGCTCTGATCCTCAAATTCCTCTCTCATATCACTAAGTAGCTCTGGCTTCACACATCCCACACTTCAGTAGGTACACCCCTGATCTGTCTCCAAGAGGAGGAGCATCCTTAATCTTAGAGACAAATTCTACACTGACGCCTCCTTTCTGCTGTTCTGTTGACCTTCTAATTAGTTTAGAGCCATCATTAGCTTACGCCATATCATGACATACCATCAGTGCGATTTTGATGCACAAAGCTCTCCTCAGATAGAAATACAATACACAAACATTAATTCATTAATTTCAAAATTATTTTCCATCATAAGTTTATTAAATCATAGAAGCATACAATCCTTTTTCAACAAATGCTGAGCACAGCAATATTCAAGAAAACTTATCACCCAAATGACTATAGGAAAAAACTATATTTTCAATTAATAATATACAATTAATATTTTAATAATTAATGCTACACAGGACGATCATTTACAATGAAATCCTGATGTTACATTTGTTAAATCCTTCAAAATGTCTAACAAACACAAGTGAGCTCAACAGGGATTGAATATTACGAGATTCAATAGGGTTTCCTTAAAAAAAAATGTATTTTAAAAAATCGGTGAAAACGCGAAGGTTGCAATAGTAGAAGAAAAGAAATAACCTCTGGGAAACCAGAATGAAAGCCATCGCTGCGAAGAAAATGTATATTTACTTCTAGATTAGAGAAGTTTAGAATATGGAAAGCATGCGAAACACGATAGCACCAAAGGAATCATTATATGTAATTTAGACCTGGAGAATCAGTCACGAAATATAAGGAAAGAAACAGGAAAAAGTAAAATGGGAGGGCTTATATTTTGCTTCATTTTCAACAATTTACTATTCCTGGTGCATAAATTGGAGCATATTTTGTCAACTAACGAGTGTCGTTAGGCACGACCTAGTTATATCCTGCCTTGATTATTTACTGCCTCCTTAGCCTCTATTATTTACAACATTCTCCAAGGTCCTGCTAATAAGGACGTTTATTAGAGTATATAAGCAGGAGGTTCAGAGCTTTCATATTCTTAAGAAAGAAATTAGCTTTTAATTATTTTTCGATTTTATTTTCTCCATATTTTTGGTTTTGATTTTGTTCCACTCCCATTTTGACCAATTTTTTATATCATTTTTTTCTGCGAAGGAACAACAAAGTAGAAGCATTTGGCATAATCAACCAGACTACTGGTACGATAAAACACATACTGACAGATGCAGTCTGTCAGTATGTGTTTTATCGTAAGGTGTTTGTTGCAGTATTTGCATACAGGGTTATCAGTCCTTGTCATTAAGTGTCTATGTGTGGCCGATCCTGAGTCTGGCAAGAAGTAGATTTCAAGAATAGCAATCAAAAAGGTTTTTTATAAATCTTTTTTATCTCTATGGCTATTCACTCTATACATTTTTTTGGGGGCACTTACCCCCATTTCATTTATTTCTGTGTCCTTTGTAAATCTCTAACTGCAAGCTCCGGTTCTTTTCTACTTTAGGTACGCCAGTTACTTTTGAAGAAGAACAGTGATTTATTTGACACTTATGTTATTATCATTGACCTAGTTAAAGCGTTGACCTTTATCTCACATGGTAAACCTAGAGTGGCGAGTTCGATTCTCGCCTGCATCCTAAAATCCTACCCTAGAAAAGGGTGGTAACCTGTAGATAACCCCTCCCAATTATCCTAAGTTGCAAAAAGTGTACGTTAATAAATAATAATAATAATCTATTATAATTGTATAACATACGTTGTTTATTTAAGAAAAGAAATTCAACTTGTAAATAACATTTATTTACCAAAACAAGCAAACAGTTAAGCTACTATAGAAGGGTGCATAACAATATTTCATTTAGGTGGTGAATCATTTATAATTGAGTTTAATAAATTCAAATAGGTCTTGCTTTTCATAACGACTTTTCCAATAAAATTCACACAAATAAGAGTCATGGTCACTTTTAGTTCCACATTCAATCTTGTTCCTTCTCTTGACACTGGCCCAAATCGACTCTATTCTCTGGTTATTTCTGCCGAATTAAGAACACCACTGACCTGTATTAAAATCATGACTACTAAGTCTAATAATCTTAACTCCTAGGAGATAATATATAAATCAACGGAAGAATAATAACTGTTATTGCAGCAAGTGATCCTATTACTAGAAAAAGTAACTGGCGTACTTAAATGAAAAAAGACCCGAGTTGGGTGTTAACCTTCCCCACACAACATACCTAACTAATTCCGCATGACCCTATGGTTCTATAGTTCTTTAAATAAATTATTCGTATATAAATAACATTATAATTTATAATTCAACTCGTTTGTTCATGCTAGTAGTACATGACACGTTTTATTTTCGTGTCTCAAAATTGTACTCATTTTGAAGACCGAAATGT
>CM032228.1:27417500-27485000 GCA_019009955.1 Riptortus pedestris
CCCACCTCCACAACTCCCATTTCCCAGGAACCTACAATTAAATTTCGGCACCGCGGGCAACTCAGCTAATAGTGTTTCCTCGCCTTAGCTCGCTCAGCTTCAAGGCCTCCAGCGATTCCTCCTCCGACCGCAAAATATTCATTCCCTAAACCTCAGACGGCGTGAATAGAGTGCCACACTGGAACTCCCTCAGTGCCTGAAATGTCAAAATAAGTCACTATCAAAGAGCATCATGTTGAGGGGGAAAGTTAATTTTAACTAAAATTGAAAAGAATTATTTTTTCCCAGAAGTCATCAAAACAAAATATGAAACGCAAATAGAATATTATCACAGTATATTGTTTTCATGTCACTCCCCAAGACCACCAACAACATATATCTGCATTAAATTTCATTGATTAGTTTCTAAATACGATTCCCGTCATGTTTGTCGGATCGAAAAAATGTATGGAATTATTCTTATAGCAAATTAGATGTACTATAAATATTGTTTTCATTACACTGACTAGAAAACATGTGTTTTCCATGATCTGCGTACGGAAACTAAGAGTTTCCGTACTAGGACGATAAAGTTTGGCTGGAATCAAACACATGTATTTGTAATATTCCTAATTTTTTCATTTAACTCTTCGTAACCTGTGTTACTAAACATTGACTAAATAATTGTTATAGTTGTCACAATAGATGACTATCTTAATGAAGAAATCGATGCTGTTGAATCGACATCAACCAATAATTTGGTAATCAACAAGCCGTACATACCCCCTAAAGGGTTTTTTTAACATTATCGGCAATAATAATTGCACAATTAATCTATCTCTGTCTGTACATTGATTTTTTTTCGCGAAATTTCACGATAACTTTTCATTTCACATGTCATACGACACCATATCTGCATTTTGTTTCTTTCTTGTATGTTTGTTTGTTTGTTACCTTTTCACGCATAAACGGCTGAACCGAATTTTATGAAACTTGGTATGTATATTACTACTAACCCAACTTAGACTTTAGGCTATACTAATTTTCTCTGAGACGAACAGGAGTGGGGGTTATAAGAGAAGCCTGAAATTAAAAATAGCGATATTTCGTTTTCTATTGGTTTTTCGGTAAATAAGCACATAACAAAAGTTGTTTATTTTGTTATTTAGAGTAACTTTTGTTATATACTCTTTTGTCGTATACCGAAGTTTAAATGCGTTATACGCTAAAAATTATAGCGGGAGTAAACAATATTATTTGCCAAAAAAGACTCAACCGAACTAAATAAAACTCGGTATGTATATTAGCAGTAAGGCCTTCATTATAATAAGCCATACCAACATTTCTATGGACGGGCAGGAGTGGGGGTTATAAGGGAAGCCTGAAATTAAAAATAGCGATATTTCGTTTTCTATTGGTTTTTCTGCAAATATAAACATAACAAAAGTTGTTTATTTTGTTATTTGGAGTATCTTTTGTTATATACACTTTTGTCGTATACCTAAGTATAAAAGAGTTATATGTTAAAACTTTAGCGGGCACTCACGGCTGAACCGAACTTAACAAAACTCGGTATGTCAATTAGCATTAATTCTTCCATGATTATAAGTTACATTAAGATTTTTAGGTTCGAACGGGAGGGGGGTTAAAAGGGAGGCCTGAAATAAAAATTCGCATGTAAATATGCATGTATAAGAGACGGGAAATATAACAATATCTAAGACAGTGAAGCCTTATCGAACAAATAATTCTATTATTAGCAAATCCACGGCAAAGATGGGTATCAATTCTAAACACTGGGACGGGTAAATGTCAAAATATTGTGCAATGTAAAGCCTGCTAAAAAATACCATCACCATTCAGTCTGAAATGAAGTCCCGGGCGAAGCCGGGTATCTGAGCTAGTATCAATATAAAGATGTAATTTGTAACCTTGTTGTTCTGACATATGTTTCATAACTACCATAAAAATAAACCTGTTTGGCTTAATTAATTTCAGTAATTTCTTGAGGTTGTTGTACAGTGTAATGAAAAGTAATTTTCATTATTCGTACGGAAACTGTCTTTTCGGAACTCGGTCTGTTATCCAAGCTCGGCTTCGCCTCGCTCGTAAAAATAGACCTCTTCTCATAAACAATACTCGGTTTTGTAATAAACCACATCATTCGAAGTTTAAATACCACATATTGTTTTCAAAAGACATTTATTATACGAGATACATGCAAATATGTTCTGGTGACCCCCCCCCCGCCTTCTTAAGATTTTGGACTATTTAAATACGATTGATTGAGATAAAAATTATTCTGATTCTTTATAAATTACAGTGCTAGATATAGTAATAGTTATTTTCATCACAAGTACGGAAACTGAGTGTTTCGATACGAGGTCTATTTTTACGAGCGAGGCGAAGCCGAGCTTGGATAACAGACCGAGTTCCGAAAAGACAGTTTGTTGATGAAATTTACTTTTCATTACACTGCACAACAACCTCAAGAAATTACTGAAAATAATTAAACCAAACAGGTTTATTTTTATGGTAGTTATGAAACATATGTCAGAACAACAAGGTTACAAATTACATCTTTATATTGATATTAATTGTGCAATTATTATTGCCGCTAATGTTAAACCTTTTAGGGGGTATGTACGGCTTGTTGATTACCAAATTATTGGTTGATGTCGATTCAACAGCATCGATTTCTTCATTAAGATAGTCATCTATTGTGACAACTATAACAATTATTTAGTCAATGTTTAGTAACACAGGTTACGAAGAGTTAAACGAAAAAATTAGGAATATTACAAATACATGTGTTTGATTCCCGCCAAATTTTACCGTCCTAGTATGGAAACTCTTAGTTTCCGTACGCAGATCATGCATAGAAAATACATGTTTTCTAGTCACTGTAATGAAAATAGTTTTTAATAAAATTAACACGTTACATTCAAATATATTACAGTAATTGTTTTTCTTTCCAGTAAGAAGTTGGCAGAACTGTTTTTTTACATTTCAGATGCTTTCCGTCGGTAGGTTTCTTATTATCGTTTGTATTTATTCACGGTGGTGTTGTGTTACCGATATGTAGATTTATCTATTGTTAATTTCACGAGGGACTTTTTCATTATGTGAATATTCTCTTTTATTTGAAGTTTTTCGAAATTGAAGGTGTCTTTCATGGAGTTAGAATGGTTTCATAATAGTTGATGTATATGGGAACGAAAACTGCCAAAGTTATTTTTGGATTTGTAACTAAACCTCTCCTAATATAACAGGACGTGTGCACTCTGAAATAACCTTATTGTTATAAAGATAAATGGAAGAAGTGTGTTTTCTCGGCTATAGAAAGAACCTCAAGAGCGAAAGGCAGTGACATTATCAGATATTGGAATCTGGTTGAGGTTCTTCCAACTCCTTCGACACACAATGCTGATATCAACTCTTCCCCACTCAATCTTTATCGAGAGAAACCACGAGAGAACCATGCCAAAGGGACTAGTGGCTTTCAACTCACCTTCGAGCAAACACTGCTTATGCATTTTTTACACCATTATGCATTGGACTGTTGTAGGAAGTGATCAGGGTAAATTTAGTTATGAAATTAGATATCAAACCTTAGATAAGAACCGTCGAATTTTTGTCATGTCCTGGGTTGGACCGACGGGCATATGAAGAAATTTTTTGAGAAGCGAGTCATGAGTACTACATCAACATGTATATATAACGTATATATATATGTATATATATATATATATATATATATATATATATATATATATATATATATACATATACACTAGCGAAGGTACCCGGCGATGCCCGGGAAATCATAATTGACTGACTAAAAATGGTATTTTTATATCAAGACTTGAAGTGTACAATTACACTTCCTTCCACGACGTATTGTTTTTCCGAAATAGCCAATCCTAAAGGGTATCATTTGGGGAGTAGTAGAATAGAAATTTTAGAAGTATAAATAGTATATAATAAATCTATCCCTCTCCACTTTCTGAATACTTCAAACCATAATAATGGATAGCATTTATTACAACTAAATATCATCTATAATGAAACTAATTTCCTGGCAAAAACCAATCCGAGCACATATATGTAGTTTAAGCATAGTTTGGTAAATTAGATAATATTCGTAATAGTAAATCTCAGTGGAAATCGCTTCCAGTATTTTCACAGGAAATAAGTTAACTAAATTAACTGTTTTAGCCTCCGGTCACCTTCCGCTCCAGCATGAGGGCTATCACTATTGATTACCTTAAATTATTCGTTCAAAATATGATTTTAATAATTTGTTTACCTGATGGAATTAAATAATAGTATTACCCTAAAATAATTTCATTTATATTCATAAAGATAGGTGAGGGGAAGAGATCGTAGCCCTCCCTGCAAAGTAAGTAATACTTTAAATCATATCAAGTTTAAACGGATATTGTCTTTTTTTCATAATAACATTACCATTAACGTCTAATTGTTATGATTGTACATATTTGTTTCAATAACATCAAGATATCGGAAATAAGATAATATATTAGCAGAACCAAAGAGTATGATCCCCATAACTTCCGCTGTCACTCATGGTGCCAATTCACCATGACTTAGTTTAAATATTACATTATACAAATTAAATAAAGGAAATGTTCTTATAGTTTACATTTCTACTGGAAATAAATAATAAAGTGATATATTACCTCACTAATCCAAATCATATTAAGAGTTATCATATGTCATAATATGCATTCATTAAAAACACGCATATAAGCACTAATAAAATTAATGACTCCCTCTATAGTTTTAGCGTATATCTCGTGTTTGCTTCATTTTACGAAAAAGTGAATGCAACAAAAGTTACTCTAAATAACAAAATAAACATCTTTTGTTATGTGCATGTTTGCCGAGAATCTAATAGGAAATGAAATATCGCAACTTTTTTATTTCAGGCCTCCCTTATAACCCCAGGTCCATTTAGGACATAAAAATATTAATATATCTTATAATCATGGAAGAATTAATGCTAATTCACATACCGAGTTTTGTTAAGTTAGGTTCAACCGTTAGTGCCCAATAAAATAGTTGGCTCCCAATTTAGGTTTTATTGTATACCACGTTTATACTTTGCTATAAAACAAAAGTGAACATAACACATGCTACTCTAACTAACAGAATAAACAACTTTTGTCATATGCATGTCTGCCGAAAAACGAATAGAAAACGAAATATTGCTAATTTTAATTTCAGGCTTCCCTTAAAAAATTGGTTCAGCCGTTTATGCGTGAAAAGGTAACAGGCAAACAAACATACACGAAAGAAACAAAACGCAGTCATGGTGTCTATGACATGTGAAACAAAAAGGTCCGTCACGCAGGGGCTGCGTAAACTAAGCAGATTTTTCCAACGTGAAGTTATACAATAGAGAAATCTGCCTAATAACAACTGTTGTAGTAAGAAACCTCTAAACCTATTCACGAGGGACGAATAGTTACGAAAACGGCTGCCAGAGCTCACGGCGGAAAGTCCGAACTTAAGACTGCTGCTGCAGAATACAAATGCAAATATCTCAGTTAATATTCAAGATTCAGAATACATGTATAGAACAATATTTATAGTAAATTTAATTTGCAACAAGATTAATTCTGTAATCTTTTTCGATCCGACGTATAAGAACGGAGATATTTCGAATTTTCGAAAATCCTCCCCCCTAAACCTCCCCTCCCACTGGTTCGATTTCAGCCGTTAACGAACTTGATCTTTCTTTTTACATAAAACAACTAAATATCGAGTTTGGTAACGATCAAACAAAAATTGCGACCGCTAGAGCGGTAAGAGACAAATATATATATATATATATATATATATATATATATATATATATATATATATATATATATATATACAGTTTTGAACGGACCTAATTTTCGTCATCTACTAGGTAGGATCGATGGGCATTCGAAGAAAAATCTCGAAAATTCCGTCATGACTACAACCTCAATAGCTGATTTCCCTTAGGGGAAATCTGCTAAAAGTATCAGAAATTTCGAGAAAAAAATCAATGACCTCATTTTCGTCATCTCCTGGGTAGGATCGATGGACATTTGAGGACATTTTTCAAAATACGTGTCATGACTACGATCTCAATAGCTGATTTCCTTTAAGGGAAATCTACTAATGAGTAATCATATTTAGTTCTATTGGCATTATTGTTTAGACCTTTTGATTGTAAGTGTTAGGTGTCTATAGAAACATTACCATAATGCTTACTGTATGAATCTGTTAGAATAATGTTTATAAATCCTAAATTCTATTTTCCACTTTCAATGTGATTTAATTTTATAGAAATAGTGACGTTTATAAAGTTATTTTTGAATTCCCATTTAGTGCTATAACTCAGAGCGATCTTTGTGATCTCTCGGCTAAGTTGTCAACTTTGTAATAATGGAAGCGAGATAAACTTGTGTTAGTGTGATCATACATCAAGTTAGCTGACAGCTTCTACGTCACACTTTCCCGATCAATGGCCTCCAAAGTTTTATCATAAATTTTCAATGGGACTCCGTATTGGCTTTTATAATCTCGCTGGACTCGGGTGATATTGAAACGGCTTTAATCTATAATATATATGGGGTGAAAAAAGAAAAATACAAGGTTTAATCTCTATGGATTAAACAAATATTTGCCGTACATCACTTTTATCTTTTGGACTTTACATGAAGCTTTAGCAATGAACTCAATTGGCGTAAAGACTTTTTTTTTTTTTTTACATCCTAACTGTTACACATTAAACTAGAAATTGACAATATGTATTGCGTTCTTCCTATTTCAATAGAGTCCGTTATTTTGTGGGCGAGAAAAAAATGGAAATCTTTTATCAATTTTAGGCCTTAAGGGAAATCAGCTATTGAGGTTGTATTCATGACGGAATATTCGAAATTTTTCTTCAAATGTCCATCGATCCTACCCAGGAGATGACGAAAATGATGTCCGTTCAAAACTGTATATATATATATATATATATATATATATATATATATATATATATATATATATATATATATATATGTCTGTTACCGCTCTAGCGGTCGCAATTTTTGTTTGATCGTTACCAAACTCGACATTTAGTCGTTTTATGTAAAAAGAAAGATCAAGTTCGTTAACGGTTGAAATCAGACCAGTGGGAGGGGGGGGGTTTAGAGGGGAGGATTTTCGAAAATTCGAAATATCTCCGTTACTATACGTCGGACCGAAAAATTATTCAGAATCAATCTTATTGCAAATTACATTTACTATAAATATTGTTATATACATTTATTCTCTATCTTGAATATTAACCCAGATATTTGCATTTGTATTCTGCGTGTGGTCACCAGTAGGCTATGTTCGGACTTTCCGCCGAGAGCTCTGGCGGCCGTTTCCATAACTATTCGTCCCTCGTGAATAGGTTTAGAGGTTAGGTTAACTGTTTTTTGGGGCTAGAAACTACTGGGTTATTACGCCCTAAATAATGTTTTAGGTTTAGAGGTTTCTTACTACTACAGTTGTTATTAGGCAGATTTCTCTATTGTAAAACTTCACGTGGGAAATCTGCTTAGTTTACGCAGCCCCTGCGTGACGGACTTTTTATGAGATTATGTTGAAATAAATTAATTACAAATTTATACGATATTTGTTTCTTATACACAACGATACCACCATGACTCCTCTTATAAACAGCTGATATTTACTATTTATTACGGTAATTTATTTGTCTTTCCTACCCCCCCCCTTAAGGCCCCTTAAGGGAGAAGTCAGCTATTGAGGTCGTTCTCATGACAGAATTTTCGAATTTTTCTTCAAATGTCCATCGATCCTACCTAGTAGATGAAAATGAGGTCCGTTCAAAACTGTATATAAATATGTATATCAAGAGATATATAAGATCAAATTCGTTAATTGCTGAAATCGGACCAGGAGGAGGGGGGGGGTTAGAGGGGGAGAATTTTGAAAATTCGAAATATCTCTGTTACTATAAGTCGGATCGAAAACGTGTATAGAATCAATCTTTTTGAAAATTTAATGTACTATAAATGTTTTTATACACATTTATTCTCTATCTAGAATATTAACCGAGATATTTGAGTTTTTCAGTTTTCAGCCTTCAGTAAACCCCCACTTCTACTAGTGTTACATAAACAATAATTAGTTATGTAATAATCCACTTCATTCGAAGCTTAAATACCACATATTTTTTTCAAGAGACATTTATGATACGAGATAAATGCAAAGATGTTTAGGTGACCCCCCTTTCTTAAGATTTTGGACTACTTACATTTCATTGATTGAGATAAAAATTATTCTGATTCATTATAAATTACAGTACTAGATATAGTAAATCGTTTTCAATCAAATTATTCTGATATATTACAGTAATTGTTTTCCTTTCCGGTATGAAGTTGGCAGAATTTTTTGTTTACATTTCAGATGGTTTCCGTCGGGAGGTTTCTTATTATCGTTTGTATTTATTCACTTAATATTCACGGTGGTGTGTGTTACCGGTATGTAGATTTATCTATTGTTAAACTTCACGCGGGAAATCTGCTTAGTTTAAGCAGCCCCTGCGTGACGGGGTTTTAACTTAATATATTTATACTGCTAGTGATAATATAGGTTACAGAAAAATGTAATGTTAAATGAAAACTACAATTGTATTATACCTGGAAGTGTAAGATAAAGAACTTGAAATAAATATGTTACATTATTACAGCGATTATCCAAATAAGTTGCCAATGTCCTAAAACCTATCTGAGGCCGCCAAGATCCAACAATGTAGGTCTTTTGTTTTTTCAAAATACCGCGTTGTAATGACAACATTAAAAACTTGATTCCCTTAATGAAAATCTTTAAAAATTGGCATCTATTAAGTTGGCCTGAAATTTAAAATTCTATTAAAGTTATTATTATGAATCCGTTTGGAAATTGTAAACCAATTTTCTGTTAACAAAAATTAAATACAATAGGAAATTAGTTTCGCTGCAGATATTTTTATGTACTGGTTCGAAAGTTGTTTAATCAAGTCCCATAAAAATCCATTAGGTGACAAAATTAACTTCTTAAGCTGGTTTCTAGACCCTGTCCTATGTGTTTCTGGGGAAATTAAACGAGATAAACCAATTATTACTACTATTCAAATAGAAATATTTTAATAAGAAGCACAGAAATATAAGCCATACCATATGAACAAGCCCTAGCTGGGAAAAAGCATTATATGGATTAAAAAACCTTATCTGAATAGGGAAAGTCTAAGTTTGGTAAAGCAGGAAATGTCTTTTTTTTTTCTATTTTATGAATCTCAGTCGCTCTGATTATTCTGTTCGTTTAATACACAGATCACTTATTATCAATTCGAATGATCACGAGATGAATTATATTTAAATCAGGTAAGATGGATGGAGGGGGAGTAATCATCAATGGTTATGAAAAATTACCCACAATAAAAGGGTGAAAATGAAGTTTTGAGTGAGCATATGTATCCTGTTTTTTTATTAAATTTCTTACATTTTTTTTTATTTTGGCTTACATTTCTTAAAAAATATGGCAAATTTATTTAAATGGCGAACTAAATAACATATTCTTTTTTTTTAATATGTTTACTATTTTATTTAATCACTGAAGATCGGGTCTAATACGTTGAGTACTGAATGCACTCTGGGTTGAAATATATTTTTAGTATTTAAATGGAGTCAGGCATTTTATTGAAACCTTGGTGAATTAAATTTATCATTTAAGTGAAATGAATGTACAGTTGTCCCTCGATAATCCGACACTTTTTAATCCGACGTACTCGGTAGTCCGACGCGCTACAGGCAGCAACATGCATCTCCCTCCCACCCGCTCCGGCAGGAAGCAAAACAAACCTGCAGTGACATGAATCCTCCTCCCTCCGCTCTGTGGGGACAGTTCAGTCAAGTGTAGTTAGGGACCTTGCGATACTGGATTCGATCCGATATCTGGTATCGATACCATACTGGTATATAAGTATCGATACTCCGATAATATCGCATTAAAAGTATCGATACCAAAGGTATCGGTATCGAAACACCTCTGATTATTAAATCAGGTTTTTTTAGAAAAAAAATTGTGATTTATTACTGATATAAAACGTTAGTTTTATCTCTTTAAAAACGTTTTCTTGTTTCTTAAAATAAAAAAAATATATTTTTTTTTTGTTTCATTATGGAAATTGATGAAGAACGTAGGTAATCCTCAATTGGCGGTTATCCTTTATCCTCTGCCTTTCAAATATCGTACTATGACATAATTTGATTTATTACTCATTATCATGTATTTTATTTACTTTATCCCTCCGACGGGCGCGTGATCTCTCAGATACACAGTTTCTAGAAAAATATTTGCCACGCCTCCTAGCAGAGTGGTGGTGTAGTGCTTCGAGTTATGTGTTTTATAGGACCCCCCCCCTCAAGGTATGTTGAGTCACTGTGTTTAACGGAGTCGTGAGTTTCACCTGTCAGTAAATTTTATCTCCTAGATACCACGCGCCCGATCTCGTAAGTTTTTTTGAAATCTGTATTTCATAAATATGTACATAAATTAAGTTTCTCTTTATTAAAATGGAATCGTATAAACCTATTATTCTATTATTTTGCTGAAACATGAGCTTTCAGAAGAACTTGTACAAGGATATATTGCACGACGAAGTGACAATAAGTAGACGTTTACCAACCGAACTAAGGACTTTAAGACTACAGACACTCATTAGAGTACACTAGCTCATTGGACCATACATTGAACTCAAGTACAGAACAGCATAAAAAAAGGCCCTCCGCTACAACGAACAAAAGAAAATTATGTGAACCAAGCAAAACTGAAAATGAATGTAGGTGTACTAACATAGTTCCATGCTTTGTCCTAATTGAAATGTAGCTCTGCAAAATAAATAACAATTAAACTGGTATTTTTAAAATTTTTTGATAATTTTCATTAAGTCTTATATAAAACTGATTTCGTGCTACTTATTTTTGATTGAAGTTATATTTAGATAATATTTTTATATTGTTCACAAACTGAAATGAAATATGTATAATTAAGGCATGTGCATTTAAATAATTCCTTTTGATATTTGTGTTTTTTAATTATATTTTAAAAATTATCGTCCACCGTTTCTTTATATTATAATACTGGTCAATTTTAAAAATTATTTACTTCTTTCAACAAATACTTCAACTTTTATGGTTTCTAATCACACGCTGAACATTTCAGTGCCAAATATATATTAAAAAACTGAATTTCCGTAAAAACGGTTGAGGATGATCTGTGAGATACACGCGCCCGATGGCGGAATATTCTTGACGCGTCCGACCGAGGGTTAAATTTGAAATTTTTATTAATTTACTTTTAATGTAATTAGTTGATATTAAATTATCAAACGTTCGATACCGATACTCATCTTTTTGTTGCGATACCGTTGAAATATAAGAAGCAAAGTATCGATACCAATACTCCTAGTATCGAAACAAAAGTATCGATACCTACCCATATCGGTAGTATCGCAACGTCCCTAATTGTAGTTAGTTCAGCAATTGTGTTGTATAGTTTCGGACGGAAAGTATTTACTATTGCTTTGTGTTACGTTTTGACAGTGTGATTGCGTGTAGTGACAGTGTAAAAATGGCAAGCACAAGTGTGAAACGTAAACATAAAACATTAAGTTTATCTGAAAAATGGGAAATTATTAAACGAATAGACCGTGGTGAAACTCCCAGTGCAATATCTAAAGAGTATGACATTGGACGACCTACTGTCTACGATATTGTGAAAAATAGGGAAAAAATTGAAAAATTCATAAAGTCTGTTGATGATGAGCCCAGGAACAGAAAAACTCTTAAGACTAGAGAGTTGCCCGAGGTCGAAGACGCTCTTTTCATTTGGTTCAAACAGCAGCGAAACCGGAATGCACCTATTTCAGGAGACATTTTGAAACAAAAAGCCCAGTTTTTTTACCAAGAAATAACAAAGAAAACTGACTTCCGCGCTAGTCACGGGTGGTTTGAAAACTTCAAAAAACGCCATGGTATACGATTTATGCAGATGAGTGGCGAAAAAGTGTCTGCTAACGAGTCTGAAATCCAGGAATTCATTGGAAAATTGCACGCAAAAATCAATGAACTTGGCCTAGTTCCTGAACAAATTTATAACGCCGATGAAACCGGCTTGAATTGGCGTCAGCTACCAACAAAGTCATTTGTAACCGAAGATGAAAAGAAAGTTTCTGGAAGAAAATTACAAAAAGAAAGAATCACTCTGATGGTATGTGCGAATGCTTCAGGAACTTACAAGTTAAAACTGTTAGTTGTTGGTAAATCAAAAAACC
Source organism: Riptortus pedestris (assembly GCA_019009955.1). Classification (NCBI taxonomy): domain Eukaryota; kingdom Metazoa; phylum Arthropoda; class Insecta; order Hemiptera; family Alydidae; genus Riptortus; species Riptortus pedestris. Next base: position 27,429,850 of record CM032228.1, read on the forward strand.
CACGTGCGTTAAAAAACGTAAAGGTCGAATCCTTACCAGTAACCTACATGTGTCAAAGCCGTGCATGGGTCACAAAAGAGGTTTTTCATGATTGGTACTTTAAAAGCTTTGTCCCTAAAGTTAAGCAAGAACTAAAAAAGGAGAAGTTACCAGTGAAAGCCCTTCTATTGCTTGACAACGCACCCGGACACCCTGACAAGGATGAATTAAAAGTTAAAACTGCCGATGGTTACATTGAGGTAATGTACTTGCCCCAAAACACGACCGCTTTGATCCAGCCAATGGACCAAAACGTCATAAAGACTCTCAAGGCACATTACAAAAAGCGCCTTTTAATGGATATTGTCAGTCAACCTAATGATGACATTGCAGCCATTTTGAAATCCTTTAACATTAAGGATGCGATTTTGAATGCAGCATTTGCTTGGCAGCAACTAAAAAGCACAACCTTGATAAAATCTTGGAAGAATATTTGGCCTAAGAACCCACATCTTACAACATGCTACTCTTCTTCCAACGATTCTGAATCTATTTTGGAGGCTGCACTTGAAATTTGTAACGAAGTGAAACTTCCGCCAGCATCAAGTGAGGAATTCACAACATGGATTATTGAGGACAACCTTGCTTATGATGTATCAGAAGCAGAAATAATCCAGGAAGTTATGACAGTAGATGACGAAGTGAACGAGGAGGCAGTGCCAGAGAAAAACTTCACCGTCAGCTGCGATGAAGCGTTATCGGCAACGAAAACTTTGCTTCGTTGGTGTGAGGAGAGAGAATTAGACTTTTCAAATATTTTGATGTTAAAAGGTATTCAAGAACAAGCAATGACGGACTGCCTGCGTGCGAAGAAACAAAAGAAAATCACAGACTTCTTTAATGTGTAAATATGTATGTATGTACATACATATTGTAGATTTTACATACTTAAATTTCTTTCCGTATTTCTTTCAAAAACTTACATGTACTGTAATTTTGTATCCTGGAATTAATAAATTACATGTACCTTTACTGTTTCTTCCTTTTTTTTAACTTCATTGTGTTCAAACGCATTAAGAATAAAACATCTTTGATAATATGACATTTTTGGTAATCCGACATTTTTGGTAATCCGACACTCTCTCGGTCCCATAACAGTCGGATTATCGAGGGACAACTGTATATACTAAAGTATTATATATCAGCTAAGAATAAATGCTAATATAAACCAGCAGGTTTAGAATGATGGGAATTGAAATAAACTTTAAAAGGGTATGCATGATGCATTCCCGTTCAACTTCCCGTACATAGTTTCATATCTAATATCAATGACAGAGCTACGCTTTGAGTTTAGCCCCCGGTTGTTTTCGAGAATGTGGTTTTAGGGGTGGTTAGACAGTTCAAAGTTAAACTTAAACACATGGGTGTAGTAGGAAATGCGTACGGATTCTGAATTGTACGCTAAATGTAGAGTATGGTCACCTCGAGTGAGAATGCTACACATATATATATATATATATATATATATATATATATATATAGATATATATATATATATATATATATATATACACACACACAAACTTGAAAAGGTCCATTATTAACATTCTAGGCAGTATAGAACTACAATTAGAAAAGTTTTCTAGCATAATTAGTGCAAACATCCAGACAGTGCTTAATTATTATAAATTATAGTACCTTTATTGTGGCTAGCTTATAGTTATTTCAACTCATTTCACTATGCGAAAATCAACTTTTGTTATATAAATTAAATTGCATCTATTGTTTTTTAGCAGATATCTCCTAAGAGAAATCAGCTATTGAGGTCGTACTCATGGCGCAATTTTCGAAATTTTTCTTCAAATGTCCATCGATCCTGCCTAGTAGATGACGAAAATGAGGTCCGTTCAAAACTTATATATATATATATATATATATATTAATTTATTTGTCTGTTATCGCTCTAGCGGTAGCAATTTTTGTTTGATCGCTACCAATCTCAATATTTAGTCCTTTTTTGTAAAAATTAAGATCAAGTTCGTTAACGGCTGAAATCGGACTAGAAGGAGGGGGGGGGGAGTAGAATTTTGATAATTCAAAATATCTCCCGTTATTATAGGTCGGATCGAAAACGTATATAGAATAAATATTATTGAAAATAAATTAATTATACTGTAAATATTATTATATAATTTTATTCTCTATCTTTCCTATTAACCAAGATATTTGCATTTTTCAGTTTTAAGCCGTCAGCAAACCCCCACTTCTACTCATGTCATATTAACAATAAGATGCTGTATTATGAACTACTTCATTACAAGATTAAATACCGAATATCGTTTTCATTGAACATTTACTTTGTGAGATATATGCAAATACGTTTGTTGACCCCCTCCCCCCTTCTTTTGTTCTTTGATTTCTAAAATTTGAGTAATTGAGATAAAACTGATTCTGATTCATTACAAATTACAGCACTAGCTTTAGGAAATGGTTTGCAATAAAATTAGATATATTTCATTAATTACTTGTTTTCCAGTCTATATATGCGGAGCTACGAGGTTGGCTGGCCTGTTTGTTTACAATTGCAGAGATTATAAACTTGTATTGTAAATTTACTGAAACATTTCTCATTGCCGTTTGTACATATTCACTTAACATTTAAGTTAGTGTATGTATATTTATCTATAGTAAACCTTGGCATTGGTTTATTTATATAGAATAAATCGTATTGCAAATAAATTAACTATACCGTAAATATTGTTATATACATTTATTCTCTATCTTGAATATTAACTGAGATATTTGCATTATTCAGTTTTCAGCAATCAGTAAACCCCCCACTTCTTCTCTTATTACATAAACAAAACTCTGTTATCTAAGAAACCACATTATTCGAACCGTTTTTTTTTTACTGTTTGTATTTATTCAATTAATATTCTTGAAGTAATCTTCAAGAGGGGAATCTCCTTAGTTTACGCAGCCTCTGCGTGGTGGCCTGTTTTTAAATTGTAACATTTATATTTTAAGAATATAGGATCATTTTTTGTGCCTAGAATGGCAGTAAGCAGGATAACAAAATTATGGTAAGAATCGATCAAATTTGGTTTTCACAAATCAAATTATCAACCTCACTAACGGTATAGAGAATGAAACAAAATTTTTGCAGAGTCCACAATAATTGTTTTTGTTATTTATCAACGTTTACTTTATTCAACTAAGGCAAATCAGGACAGGATAACTATAGGTTATCTCATAAGCAACCTGGACAGAAGGGACTAAGGAATTTATTAGGTAAGTTTTTTGAAACTAAATACCAGGTGAGACTTGATTTCACGACTGCAGGTGTAACCAGAGTCACTGAGTTCTAAATAATAAAAAAAGTCCGGATAAACTGATAAGATTTCCCATATAAATTTATCTATCTGCATGTGTAAATTAGAACTGACCTCATTTTCGTCATCTCTTGAACATATAGACATTTGATAGGAAATTCTGTGATGACTACTACATCGGTAGCTGATTTCCCATAAAAGAAATATCAAATAAATGAATAAGAACGAATGGTATACGAGTATATATATATATATATATATATATATATATATATATATATATATATATATATATATCAAAACAAGATATATTCGGAATAAAAATAATAATATAGAAAAAGTCTAATACTAATTCACTATATCTAAGTTATTGCATTCTATGCAAAAACTACTTCTGGCTTTGGGTTATTATTTCTATGAAAATATTTGGTGAGCAAATTAAATTATATTTTGCCATATTCATTGAATTTTCATGATTTAAGTTGGTGAATATATGCTACTTTCATCATGTTTTCTGTGTCCTATTGTTAAACAACAATAGGTCATAATCCCGGGAGCCTTTGAATGTTTCAGACTACTTTTGATTTGTTTCGCATTAAATATAAATCGTTTAAAATATAGAATTCTCCTATCTTTTTTCTAACATCGTCGGTTATAAATGTTTAGTTACTGTTAATCTTCCATTTTTTTAGTATATCTTTAGATAATCAGCTATTAGGGTTATTTTCATAAAGCAGAAGAAATTTATAAACAACAAACATACCAAAATACAAATAAAGGGTTAGAACCGCCAATATAAATGATACTATTGCCATACCTATCGGTGGAGTAAACACCCCACCACACATAACAATTTACCTGAACACTAACACAACCCGTTGACAGATCTGAGTGGCAAGTAAACAGATCACGATTTAAAACGTAAACAACCCACCACACGAAAACAATTTACCTGAACATCAACACCCCACGTTTGACAGATCTTAGTGGTAAGTAAACAGATCTGGACTAAACGTAAACAAGTAATACGGTGAACAGAGCATAAAACTCACTGACTGACGGACAACCAACTCAGTGCAACTATTAACAGGCTTGAAGATGATGCCATCGCATCGAAAGTGCTTGCCAGCGGTACTCAACCATCAGCCAGTGACGACGGTCTCCACTGAGAGGTATGACAATAATACCAAAATACAATACCCAATATTGGCTGTCAGGACACGACGGCCTAGGATTACTACAGCATACCACCAGGTTAAACTAATTACTCAACAAACTCAATACACACCAAGAAACTTACTATACCAAAATATAGTGAGCCATATACGACACCGAATCCTAGACATTTGGCAATCAGAATGGATGAATGTCTTTACTTTAAACCACCTCAGCAGTGCCAAAAGTACAATTACGAAGTGGCTATCGAGCGATAGGAGAACTAGACGGGAGGAAGTAGTTCTTGCCAGACTCAGGATCGGCCACACATACCTGACACATAGTCACTTAATGACAAGGACTGATAACCCTATATGCAAATACTGTAACAAGCACCTAACGATGAAACACACACTGCATCCAACGAACAAACCTTGACATACCCCAACGATATGACAGAACTACTAAATCACAGCAGCCAATATATTCCACGCATATTAACACATCTAAAGCATACAAACATTTACCAATGCATATCGAATTAAAATACAATACGTCTACAACATAATTAATAAAATATTAAAATGTGATAATTTTTTATTAAACTCTAATAGGAAAAGTTTGGTCATGATAAAACCTCTGATATCTAAGGAATATATACCATACTATATAAAAAGTCCGTCACGCAGGGGCTGCGTAAACTAAGCAGATTTCCCACGTGAAGTTTTACAATAGAGAAATCTGCCTAATGACAACTGTAGTAGTAAGAAACCCCTAAACCTAAAACATTATTTAGGGCGCCAGAGCTCTCGGCGGAAAGTCCGAACATAGCCTACTGGTGACCACACGCAGAATACAAATGTAAATATCTCGGTTAATATTCAAGATACAGAATACATGTATAGAACAATATTTATAGTAAATTTAATTTGCAATAATCGATCCATGATCCATGATACAAATAATAACGGAGATATTTCGAATTTTAAACCCCCCCCCTCCCCCTGGTCCGATTTCACCCGTTAACGAACTTGATCTTCCTTTTTACATGAAACGATTAAATACCGATTTTGGTGACGATTAAACAAACATTGCGACCGCTAGATTGTTAACAGACAAATATATATATATATATATATATATATATATATATATATATATATATATATATATATATATATATATTATATTTTCCTTTGCACATTACCCATGCACAAAGGGCGTTTATTTGCTACATGTACCATACTATTACAGTATACAAGAAATGTTCATAAATTTGTTCTTGAAGTTAATAAAAGAAATAAATTAAACAGAAAAATAAACGTAAAAGAAAAAAAAATGAAAAACAAAAAAAGATAAATAAAAAACGTACATAATGAAAGAACAAACAAAGTAATAAAAATTAGTACGCATAATCGTAAATTCGAAACAATCCAATAACATGTTAATTTCACTTCATTAAGAAAGTTATGCCACTTATTTTATTGCATTATTCTTGTAGGCGTTTAAAAGAAAGAAAAAAAAATTTAAGGAAGACTTAAATTATTATTCCTTAAGTAAGATGTTTAAGATGTCCGTTGTTTCTATTAATGGTTTAGAAAGCATTAACAGAATATATATATATATATATATATATATATATATATAGTTTTGAACGGACCTCATTTTCGTCATCTCCTGGGTAGGATCGATGGACATTTGAAGAAATTTTTCGAAAATCGCGTCATGAGTACGACCTCAATAGCTGATTTCCCTTAAGGAAAATCTGCTAGTAAAGTTTCAAGGTGTGCATGGAGGAATAAATGGATTACTCTAAACAGAGATTATGTCAATTATGTGAGGTATATACCAAATAAATAATAATCGGAGTTTTTAAAGTAATGTCTCCTCATAGTGAATTTCGCAGTTCAATACTGGTTCTATGTCATTGCATAAAATTAATTTTTAGCGCAACTTTCAAAAAGAATGGGAAGGAAATATTAATTACATAAGAAATTTGTAATACACTCATAATGATATATAATATGCTTTGACTTAATTGCATCATAAACACTTATCCTTTAATAAGCATCGATAAAGATTGTAAGAAACACTAGTGTCTAGCTGAAGCCAGGAAGTGGATGAAGTGAACACTAGTGAGAGAGTTCTCTGGAGTGATGCGTTTATCTAAGTAGAGCTGATTGGGAGAGTGTTGGTGTCAGGTGTCCGGGCCAAATTGGCTCATCGGAGGAATCAGTCTCCAATCGGGGAATTGGAGGAACATTGGAGGGGATATTGGAGTAACTCAACTATCGGCTATTCCGCTCTCAGCTTTCCAATCCATCCAATCCTCCAGGCCCAACGAAATTGGAGGCTTATTAGGTTCAACATCTGGAAAGAAGAAATATTTGTCTTATGGAACGATTCTCCTATTACACTTCCAGAGATGAAAATTTTATGCCTCGCCTATAACCCGATCACTTACTATTACAACCAATAAAAATAGTATTAATTTTAATAATTCAAAAATAAATTTAATAAATGTACTTAGAGTCTTCATTTCTTTTACTAGGGAAATAGGAACTCATTTACAACTAGTGTATTTGCTTTAAAAAGCTACGCCTAAACATATATCCGAGAAAAAGCCAAGAATCATAACACCATGCTAGTGAGATTATTTGTAAATATGTGCAAAAAACTGATTGAAAATTGCATTAGAAGATACATTAAAGCAGGTATGGGCAACCTTTGACATGTTGCGGGCCAAACTTTAGTGTGCAAATACGTTCGTGGGCCGCTTTTAAAAATAGTGCATTTTAATGCAATGTTCATAATTTTAACGATAGATATCAGACGTGAAATTATACGACAATGTAATTGTAATACAATCTATTAAAATAACCAAATGAAAAAAAAATAGGTATAAGTTTATAATTAAATCGTAAAATTTGGAATTATTACAAAAAACGACAGTTATATAGCAATCAATGAGACACGTGAGAGCTTGAATTTGGGAAACTAATCCATCGATGGTTGAATTAATTCCACTGATACAAAAAGGTAAATAATTTTCTAAATTATCGTCAGTCGGCCTTGTACGATGTTTTGATTTATTAACTTTCATCATTGAAAAACACTGTTAACATTTATAAGTACTGCCAAAAGCACAGATCTCTCCTCATCTTTCTCATATAGAGAAAGTAGTGTTATATTTTTGTTTAATTGTGTTTTTAAAAATGTCTCGCGGGCCGGTTGTTGACCACATATGCATTAAAGCATACTGCACCGCCTTTTGCATAAAATACCTGTGTTATCACAATTTAAACGAAATCAGATTGAAGTTCATACAACAAGATATCAACTAAAAAAATAACACAAATAATAATATGCAATCTCAAAGAATTTCAGAACGAAGCGAGCTTGGAAAGCGTCTTCCTCCAAATGATCTGAGACACTTAATCCGAAATCATTTATGTCTGGCTCTGCAGACCTAAAAGTAACATGAAATTAATATACTTCTATATTGTAGGAGCTCGAACATACTGTCTGGATATTAAACGTCAAATGGAAAAAAAAATTGTTAAACTAGACGAATTAAATAATAAACTGCAAAAAATCAAAGAAATTACTGAGCGTTGGAGTACTGCAAGTAGAAAAATCCGGAAAGAGGAAGTTGTTCTCTCCCGTGTCCGAATTGAACACAAGAAATTAACACATAGTTATTTATTGAAAGGATTATTCCCACCAACCTGCGATTGTTGTAATGTCCATCTTACCGTCTCGCATCTTCTCCTCAATTGTAAGAAACAGGATCTTCCAAGAAGAGCTTTGAACCTTAAACCGAGACGTCCTTGGAGACAATGAAGAAGATATAAAAAGGCTTTTTGCACTTTTAACTGTAACTTGTTTGTTCCAAGAAATGTAGATCCATCTACCGCTAATGGCAATAGTAGATGCGGTATATTGTAATAAAATAAATAATCCTCCATAACTATCAATATCCTCAGATAAAAAAAAATCCTAAAGTTTTCTCTGATCGAGTGAGATGACTCCTCCGAATTGGCAAAGTCTTGGGACGTTTTGAATGGACAGAGTATAACAAACGAGTCTGAGAAAGCGTTTTATATAAATAATGGATATGGCGGTAGTCAAAGAAGAAATGAAAGTAAAGTGACAGTAAATGCAATACAAACAAGTCCGAGAAACTAATAATTGATCCCAGACTATATTTTTCATAAGCACACTACGATGTTGAGAAGTACCTCATTTTTATAAACAACATCCACGTTACAAGAATCATAGAACAGTGCAGACTTTCTTCGGACAAGATTCTCAAAATTTATTGGAATGGCAGTTCATACAAGCTTAACTGCGAGGAATTATGCAGCATTTGCAATCTTCATGAAGAGGAAACACTCCACCACTTGTTCTTCCGCTGCCCTATGTATAACCACTTCAGAAATGCATTCATCTCCAAGCATATTAACTCTACCGATTCACCATATATACAGCTCAAGCAACTGTTCACAATAGAAGACAAATCTAAGGCATTTGATACCTATAAATTTGTTATTAATGCGTTTAAAGTACGAGCTTTCATAATGTTTGATTGATTTATATATTTTTTTTCACATTTGAAGATCACCCAATGTTGAGTAAGCTATTTTAAATATAATGTAATTCATTGTTTATTAATATACTAATTATAGCCAAATTATTTATTTTATCTACACCCATATTATTGTATTACTTTAAAGAAGTATTGTACCTACCTATGTGTTTTAATTTTAGCTCGGAATTTAAGCGTGTTATGTAAAAAGGATTTTTGAAAATTCAAAATATCTCCGTTATTATGTGTCGGATCGAAACATTGTATAGAATAACTCTTATTGGAAATGCAATTTACTATAAATATTGTTCTATACATTTATTCTGTATCTTGAATATTAACCGAGATATTTGCATTTGTATTCTGCGTGTGGTCGCCAGTAGGCTATGTTCGGACTTTCCGCCGAGAGCTCTGGCGGCCGTTTTTATAACTATTCGTCCCTCGTGAATGCTAGAAACTACTGGGTTATTACGCCCTAAATAATGTTTTAGGTTTAGAGGTTTCTTACTACTACCGTTGTTATTAGGCAGATTTCTCTATTGTAAAACTACACGTGGGAAATCTGCTTAGTTTACGCAGCCCCTGCGTGACGGACTTTTATTTCAATAAATTATTTTTAATAGAAGCAGATAAATGAAATTTTATGTTCTTGTTTATTTTTCTTTTCTTTCTTTCTTTCTATTTCTTTATTTTTATTTTTGTTTCTATTAATTTAAGATTACTTATGTGTCAAATTTGAAGATCACCCAATGTTGTGTAAGCTATTTTAACTATAATGTAATTCATTGTTTATTAATATACTAATTATAGCCAAATTATTTATTTTATCTAAACCCATATCATTGTATTACTTTAAAGATGTATTGTACCTACCTATGTGTTTTAATTTTAGCAGATTTCCCCTAAGGGAAATCAGCTATTGAGGTCGTACTCATGACGCGAGTTTCGAAAAATTTCTTCAAATGTCCATCGATCCTACCCAGGAGATGACAAAAATGAGGTCCGTTCAAATATATATATATATATATATATATATATATATATATATATATATTTGTCTGTTAACGCTCTAGTGGTCGCAATTTTCGTTTGATCGTTATCAAACTCGATATTTAAACGTTTTATGTAAAAATAAAGATCAAGTTCGTTAATGGCTGAAATCGGACCAGTGGAAGGGGGGGTTTAGAGGGGAGGATTTTTGAAAACTCGAAATATCTCCGTTACTATACGTCGGATCGAAAAATTATATAAAATCAATCTTATTGCAAATTAAATTTACTATAAATAATGTTATATGTATTCTGTATCTCGAATATTAACCGAGATATTTGCATTTTTCTGTTTTCAGCCTTCAGCGAACTTCGGGTATAGTCGTGAGTTTCCGTCAAGAGCTAGTTCGGGCCGTTTCTGTAACTGTTTGACTCTCTATTCTGAAATTTCTCTATTGTAAAACTTCACGTTGGAAATCTGCTTAGTTTACGCAGCCCCTGCGTGACGGACATTTTTTTTTTTGTAAAAATTCGGACCCCCTGTAAAAAGTTTATACTTAAATACAGAATTTTTATCTATATTTTTCATTTCAAATTAGGTATATGAATTGTTCAGAAATGAGGATACAGATATAATGGTATTCCAGTTGATAAAGCACCATCCATTGTACTTATTTTGCACAATGGAGTATATAGTTGTCGCAACGATGAACACAGTTATAAGATCTTTTATTGAGTAACTCCAAATTAATGGGGATATACTTCAAATTAAATAGTCTACTAGGGAAGAATAAAGAGCTCAATAACACCTATTATACTAGGTTCGCAGCTGATGTATGGCGAACTACTAGTCAGCTATTATTAGAAACCAATGGATTCGTAATGTTTATTTTCCGCTATATATTCACGGAATTTATTAAAAGATAATATTTCCGACCAATGCAGATTTTACAAAAAGTCCGTCACGCAGGGGCTGCGTAAACTAAGCAGATTTCCCACGTGATGTTTTACAATAGAGAAATTTCACGAGCAGTTAAGGAAACGGCCGAACTAGCTTTTGGTGGGAAAGTCACTCGTCCGTTAGCCGCCCAGATTTAATAAAAATGTAAATATCTCGGTTAATATTCAAGATAGAGAATAAATGTATATAACAATATTTATAGTAAATTTAATTTGCAATAAGATTTATTCTGTACAATTTTTCGATCCGACGTATAGTAACGGAGATATTTCTAATTTTCGCAAATCCTCCTCCTCTAAACCCCGCCCCCCTGCCACTCGTCCGATTTCAGCTATTAACGAACTTGATCTTTCTTTTTACATAAAACGACTAAATATCGAGTTTGGTAACGATCAAACAAAAATTGCGACTGCTAGAGCGGTAACAAACAAATATATAGATAGATAAACGTGTATATATATATATATATATATATATATATATATATATATATATATATATATATATATATAGATATAGATATAGATATTTATATATACAGTTTTGAACGGACCTCATTTTCGTCATCTACTAGGTAGGATTGATGGACATTTGAAGAAAAATGTCGAAAAATCCGTCATGAGTACAACCTCAATTGCTGATTTCCCGTAAGGGAAATCTGCTAAAATGTCGAGTTATTGAACATGAAAGTACGTTAGGAATTGGTTCATTAACAATATTTTCAAAACAATTAAGCAGAATTATATAATTCAGAAATGTTTAATATTCTCGATGGTGGAGGGAATGAATTATATATATTATCGCCAAAAATCTCATAAATCAATCATTAAAAGGACAATATCAAAGTTTATTTACTACGCCCAATGTTGAAAGGCTCCTAACTCCATTTCTCCTCAATAAGAAATTGAGATATTACACAAACTTAGCTCAAAATAAATAATCCTCTAATTGGGGTCAGCCCCTTACTTAACCTGTGGGTTGACCCACAGTTCTTGCTGCATTTATTATTTCCGAAAGTTGATGTGCTTCAACACTATTAAAAGATAACCCTACTTGTTTTCACATTTAAATTGTAAATTTAAGAGCAAAAGGGAAAGCTAACGCCATAATAAAAAAAAGCAAAAGGCAATGCTGGATAGAATTTATTTCATCCATAAATAGGCATACACCATCTAAAGAAATTTGGCAACATATTAACAAAATTCAAAATAAAAAATATCGCCCTCCAATTTCTGGCTTAAAAATTGGTGATAAAATTATTCAAACCCCTTTGGACATCAGTAACGCTCTCGGGAAATATTATCAATCAACATTTGATACCAAATCTAAAAATAAAAAATTCTTGCAATACAAAAATTACAAAGAACAAATCCCGATTCAGATTCTTCGTGACACTTCTCACCCATTGAATATATTATTTAGTATGAGAGAATTGAAATATGCAATTAAGAAGTGTAAACAATCTGCACCTGGAAAAGATGGTATATGTTATAGTATTCTTAAGAAACTCCCTACTGTAGCACTCATCCGCTATCTTCAACTTATTAATAATATTTTCCAAATCGGCGAATATCCAGAAGTATGGAAAGAGTCTATAATTATACCTATATTGAAGCCCAACCAAGACAAGTCTCTCCCATCCAGCTACAGGCCGATTGCCTTAACCAGCAGCCTGTCAAAGCTATTCGAAAGAATGATTAACAAACGTCTAGTATGGTTTCTTGAATCAAACGAACTCCTTTCTAATTATCAATGTGGTTTTAGGCCTAATTACTCCACCATAGATCACATAGTAAAATTAGAAAGTGACATACTAAATGCATTTATAAAAAAGAAACTCGTACTAGCCGTTTCATATGATATTGAAAAAGCTTATGACACAGTATGGAGGAGATCAATCCTGTCTCAGCTAGCTGAATGGAATATTCAGGGAAGAATACTTATGTTCATAAAGTCCTTCCTTAGCAATAGAACATTCAGAGTTAAACAAGGGGCATCTCTCTCAGACCCGTTCATACAGACCAATGGCGTGCCACAGGGTAGTGTTTTAAGTACCACGCTTTTTAATGTTGCAATCAATAATGTCACAGAATATATACCACCTGATGTGCATTACTGCCTGTATGTTGATGATCTGATCGTCTACTCAATTTCAGCTCACTTTGATGTGGTAACAGAACGCATAAAATACACCATAAATAATTTAGAAAAGTGGAGTGAGGAAAGCTATGGTTTTCCACCACAAAAACAAAAACTGCCCTCTTCACTAAAAAACGATTGAAACCACCACCTTTATATCTGTACCAAAATAAAATACCTTCAACAGACACAATAAAATTCTTAGGAGTAATCTTCGATAGAAAGATGACCTGGGTACCTCATATTAAAATGCTATCCCAAAAATGCAAAAAATCGCTTAATATACTGCGAGTTATTGGAAACACAAAATGGGGAGCAGATCGAAAAACTATGATGCTAGTATATCGCTCATATACGAGATCTATTTTAGATTATGGAAGTATAGTTTACTCGGGAGCCAAACCATCTATCTTAAAAATCCTTGAAGTGATCCAAAACACAGGCTTAAGATTAGCAACAGGTGCCTTTCGAACAACTCCAAGCATAAGCTTGTGTGCAGAAACCGGAGAACTTCCATTAAATCATCGATATTCATATAATATCATGAAATACAGCATAACAACACTTTCCAGACAATCATGCCCTTACATTGAGTACATCACACAAAATCCAAACATGACTGATTATATTGATAATCCCAATTCACATAAACCCTATCACTTCAGACTGTTTCAAACGCTACTTACTTACAACATTACATTACCGAACATTTATCCCATACAACACAAAACAGCACCCTGGCAAACACATATACCAAAAACTAACTTCTCCCTTACAAAATTCAAGAAATCAAACCCACTCTCTTCCTTACACTATAAACACGAGTACCGGAACATAATTACAGAAAACAGGACAGGGCTTTTCATATATACAAATGGTTCTAAATATGAAGGAAAATGTGGCTCAGCCGCCTTAGTAGAGAACCAAGTACTGACGTGTAGACTACCGGACGTATCAAGCAACTTCACTGCTGAATTACAAGGCTTACTTCTTGGACTGCAACACCTTACAAACGTACAACAAGACAACATTCATGTTTTTACTGACTCCTACAGTTCTATACAATCAATACTTGACCTTTACTCAACTCATCCACTCACGAAACAGCTTCAGGAACTACTAACTAACTTACAAACACAGATGGGCAAAGTAATAACTATCCATTGGATACCAGGACATTCAGACATCACGGAAAATATTTTGGTTGACAAACATGCAAAATTAGCAACTCAACTTGACGTGTTACACACTGATTACATCACAGGATACGATACCATTAAACTCATAAAAAAGAGGTCAGCCTAAAATGGGAAGCGGAATGGCATCTGACAGACACAAAACTACGAGAAATAAAAAACACTATTCGTGAATGGCTGTCCAGTAATCAGGATACTAGAAGAGAAGAAGTAGTCCTTGCTCGTTTGAGGCACGGCCATTCACGGATAACACACGGACACCTCATGACTAGGACTGAACCACCATTATGTACACTCTGCAATACACAACTGAATATCAAACACTTACTTACAGACTGCAGACTAATAACTGACAAGAACTTACCCACCAACCTATCTGAACTCCTACACGACGACAGCCCATACATTACAAAAGTCATGAAACACCTCAAAGACACACACATTTACAACCAGATATAACATTAAATAATATAATAATAATAAATAGACTGCAATAATATCCTCTGGAGAAAAAATAAATTACCGTATTTTTACCTACCTCTGTAGATTTTTTAACCTTTTTTATTGGTTTTTATAAGGTGGCTTTACCTCTACTATTTTAGAATCATTACAAGAAAATGTGTGAATCGCTTAAATTGCAACACACCTAAATAAACTAAATAAATAAATAAATATTAGAACTACACACATGCCACATGTTTTAGATGCTTTTGTACACATGTATATGTTTACTCTGAACGAAAAAATTACGTCAAATATTAGAAAAAAGTATCATTTTCAGCCATTAATTTCCTACTGATCATCCACCAACTATACTCATCACTAATTTTTTTATATATATTTTTTTTTAATGTTTACATATAAAATGTTTATCTATTTCACGTTTGTTATTTGTCATTGTTTTTTTCTGGTATTTCTTATTGTTACTTCTTGTTATCTATTTTACTTTTGTTATTTAACAATTTGTTACTTTTGTTATTGTGCAATTTTTGAAAGGGCAAATCACCTTTGATGTGATGTCCATAAATAAATAAAATAAATAAATTGTAAATTGTTATTCTCACCAGAACCATTTAAGACAGGTGAAGAATAATTGTACTAACAACTACCTGATTTTATAAAGAAAGTCCGTCACGCAGAGGCTGCGTAAACTAAGCAGATTTCCCTAGTAAAGCTTAAGAATAGATAAATCTACATACTGGAAGAATATCCCACCGTGAATATTAAGTGAATAAATAAAAATAATAATAAGAAACCTCTTGACGGGTAGCGTCTGCAATTTAAACAGGTCTGCCAACCTCAAAACGGAAAGAAAAACAATTATTGAAATATATAATAATATAACATTAATTTCCTTGAAAACTATATGCTATGTCTAGTAGTGTAATTTATGATGAATCAGAATAATTTTTATCTCAATCATTCAAATTTTAGTAGTCCAAAAACTTAAAAGGGGGAGGGGGTCACCAGAACATATTAGGATGTATCTCGTATAATAAAGGTCTCTTGAAAACAATATTTGGTATTTTAGCTTCGAATAATGTGGTTTATTATGTAACATGAGTAGAAGTGGGGGTTTACTAAAGGCTGAAAACTGAAAAATGCAAATATCTCGGTTAATATTCTAGATAGAGAATAAATTCATGTAACAATAAATATAGTATATTTAATGTGAAATAAAGGTGGTTGTAACAATTTTTCGATCCGACTTATAGTAACGTGGATATTTGATCTCGAACGTAGTATGTAGCACCTTGAATATTAACCGAAATATTTGCATTTTTCAGTTTTCAGCCTTCAGCAAACCCCCACTTCAACTCTTGTTACATAAACAGTACTCAGTTATATAATAAACCACATTATTCCCAGCTTAAATACCAGATATCGAGACCTTTTTATACGTGATACATGAACATATGTTCTGATGACCCCCCAGATTATGATAAATTATTATTATTATTTATCAACGTCTACTTTTTGAAACTAAGGCTAACTGGGACGAGTTATCTACAGGTTACCACCCTCTTCTAGCCAGAGTGGGATTTTAGAATGTTATTTAATGAATTTCGCCACTAAATAATTTCCTTTGCTCAGGCGAGAATCGAACTCGCCACTCTAGGTTTACCACGTGAGATAAAGGTCAACGCTTTAACTCGCATGGCTAACCTGAGCCCCAGATTATGATAAATAGTTTTCAATAAAATTAATATGTTTTAATCTATATATATATATATATATATATATATATATATATATATATATATATATATATATATAAATTTGTAAACTCTGTCTGTACATTTTTTTTTTTCGCTAAATTTATAGATATCTGTTCGATTCACATGTCATAGACACCAAAACTGCATTTTGTTTCTTTCGTATGTTTGTTTGTTTGTTACCTTTTCACGCATAAACGGCTGAACCGAATTTTATGAAACTTGGTATGTATATTACTACTAACCCAACTTAGACTTTAGGCTATATTATTATTCTCTAAGACAAACCGGAGTGGGGGTTATAAGGGAGGCCTGAAATTAAAAATAGCGATATTTCGTTTCCTATTGGTTTTTCGGCAAATATGCACACAACAAAAGTTATTTATTTTGTTATTTAGAGTATCTTTTATATACACTTTCGTCGTATAATGAAGTATAAATGAGTTATACGCTAAAAGTTATAGCAAGAGTCAACAATTTTATTTGGCACAAAACACTCAACCGAACTAAGTAAAACTCGGTATATCTATTACCACTAACGGTTTCATTATAATAAGCCATACCATAATTTCTAGGGACGGACAGGAGTGGGGGTTATAAGGGAAGCCAGAAATTAAAAATAGCGATATTTCGTTTCCTATTGGTTTTTCGGTAAATATGAACATAACAAAAGTTGTTTACTTTGTTATTTAGAGTAAGATTTGTTATATACACTTTTTTCGTATACCGAATAATAAAGGAGATATACGCAAAAATCTATAGCGGAAGTAAACAATTTTATTTGGGACAATAGACCCAACCGAAATAAATAAAACTCGGTATGTTGATTAGCAGTAACGCTTTTATTATAACTAACCATATCAACATTTCTAGGCACGGGCAGGAGTGGGGGTTATAAGGGAAGCCTGAAATTAAATATAGCGATATTTCGTTTCCTATTGGTTTTTCGGCACATATGAACATGACGATAAACAAGAACATTTTAATTGTATGAAGCATTTTAAAAACAAGTAGCTGCTTCATGAGGAGCAAAGTATATTACTCCCCCCCCCCCTTCCACTGTCTTTCACTGGAACATTAATTAATCGGAAGTAAGTAATTTCATCCTTTAATGTGTTTAAAACATCAATTAATTCACAAAAAACGAAAGTATTTAAACATACATAATTAGAATTGAAAATAGAATCTGAATATAAGGTAATGTTAGCGGAATTGAGAGTTAGCCGTTAGTCATGTTCTGTTGGTTAACCTGGAGCGTCAGGGACGGGTGGGGAGACCTTCCTGTAATCTAGAACCTTTCTCACTCCCTCTTTCTTTCCTCAGTTGTTTTACACACTTTTTTCGTATACCGTATTATAAACGAGATTTACGCTAAAACCTATAGCGGAAGTGTATTTTGTTATTTAGTGTAACTTTTGTTATATACACTTTTTTCGTATACCGAATTATAAACGAGATATATGCTAAAACCTATAGCGGAAGTGAACAATTTTATTTGGGACAAAAGACCCAACCGAAATAAATAAAACTCGGTATGTGCATTAGCACTAACGCCTTCCTTATAAAAAGCCATACTAACATTTCTAGGGACGGGCAGGAGTGGGGGTTATAAGGGAGGCCTGAAATTAATAATGGTGATATTTCGTTTCACCACAATATTTTGTGCTTAATAACTGAGATCTATGCATAATGCACAGGAGATGGGAAATATGACAATTTGGAGGACAGTGAAGACTTACATAAAAAATTAATTTTATTATTAACAAATGCCAACAACGGGTGTTAATCCTAAATAGTGGGACGGGTAAAGGTGAAAATATTGTGCAAACTAAAGCCTTGCCAAAAATATACCATCACCATTCAGCCTCAAATGAATCCCGAGCGAAGCCGGGTATCTGAGCTAGTCTGATATATTTCAGTAATTAGTTTCCTTACGGTAAAAGGTTGGCAGACCTTTTTGTTTACATTCCAGACGCTTCCTGTCGGGAGGTTTCTTATTATCGTTAGTATTCATTCTCTTTATATTGACAGTGGCTTTATGTGTTTAGCAGTATGTATATTTATCTACTGCTAAACTTCAAGATGGGAAATCTCTGCCCCTACGTGACAGACTTTTTTTTATTCTTTTTCTATTCTAAATGAAAGATTAAATAAAGAAAAAAATGGAAAAAAATAAGCTTTGTAGAGATGCAGTCGTAATTATCTATAATTTGAGGAACCCGACTGCTCGTGCTTAGGTCTTACAGTGATTAGCTAGTCATTCGGAAATTCTGGATGAAAGTTAGTTATTTATTTGAAATGTAAAAAGTCCGTCACGAAGGGCTGCGTAAACTAAGCAGATTTCCCACGTGAAGTTTTACAATAGAGAAATCTGCCTAATAACAACTGTAGTAGTAAGAAACCTCTAAACCTAAAACAATATTTAGGGCGAAATAACCCAGTAGTTTCTAGCCCCAAAAAACAGTTAACCTAACCTCTCAACCTATTCACGAGGGACGAATAGTTATCGAAACGGCCGCCAGAGCTCTCGACGGAAAGTCCGAACATAGCCTACTGATGACCACACGCAGAATACAAATGCAAATATCTCGGTTAATATTCAAGATAGAGAATAAATGTATATAACAATATTTATAGTAAATTTAATTTGCAATAAGATTGATCTTTCTTTTTACATAAAACGACTAAATATCGAGTTTGGCAACGATCAAACAAAAATTGCGACTGCTAGAGCGCTAACAGACAAATATATATATATATATATATATATATATATATATATATATATATATATATATATACAGTTTTGAACGGACGTCATTTTCGTCATCTCCTGGGTAGGATCGATGGACATTTGAAGAAAAATTTCGAAAATTCCGTCATGAGTATATCCTCAATAGCTCATTTCCCTCAAGGGAAATCTGCTAAAAGGCCTTTCATTATGTATGGAGTTGTATACTCTAAAATCACAAGAACAACTATTCAAAAATTGGAAATATCTAATTTTCCGATGAAGCAGCTAAATGAAATTTTTCAGTACATACCACTTCCAAAATATTTTTAATGTATAAAGAAAAAAAAATAACTAAAACGACCAGACGTCCGTGTAAGTAGACTGCATATAGAAGCTATTGCCAAAGAGGTAAATACATAAAGTAAGAGGGAGCTCATGAAATATAGCACAGAGGTGAAAAAATCCTAACCTAAATTCTCGTGGCAATAAATATAGAAGGGACTGGACAATAAATGAGGTGTGAGAGGAAACGAGGGAGTTCTGGTAAAGGAATCCTTGACGTAAGGCTTCCGCTTTAGGAGGAACTAGCTTCTAGCCGGAAACGGCGCATTTCACAGATAGACCTTATCTCGCAACACATCTTGCAACACATTTTATTCCACATTTTATTTAAAATCGGAAATAGAGCAACTCTATATCTTACTTTGTTCCGAGGCTGCCAATAGCCCCAGCTGGAAATAACATCAAGAAAAACAATTTATATATATATCTATATATATATATATATATATATATATATATATATATGTATGCATGTATGTATTTATATGTGTGTGTGTGGTGTGTGGTTGTGTGTGTATTACATAGATATATAACATAAATTATGTACATATACAAACACTTTCTAAGTATTCCAAATATCGAGTTGCTATTATTCTAAAGATGAGAATTTGGCATTGCCGACAGAATATTGTCACCCCTACGAATTTTGTGAACTATCGCAGTAGAGACAGGTCTAAAAAAAAAAATAGAAACCAATGGACCAGTGTGGGGATGACTCTAGTGAATAAGAGGATGGAAATAGACTATTTGCTGCATGTACTGCAATCAGCTTTTCTCCGGCTCCAAGGATGGTGAAGGATGGATCCAGTGTACCCATTGCCATGGTTGGGCCCATGAAAACTGCTCTGGGGCCCAACAGGAACATGACCATTTTAATTACGATATGTGCATTGCGACTTCACGCAAAATGTAATGGTAAAATAATAATGGCAAAGACTTAAGTTTCCTTAACTATTATAGAGTTGCGTGTTCCTTTACTTATTTCAATGTTTTAAAGCATCAAACAACATTTTTTATTAATAAAAAAACATTAATTTGATTATAAGTCTTTACATTTTTATTTTCCCATAAGAAAAACATATATTCCCGGTTTTACCCCACTAGTGGGTTAAAACCGGCCAAATGACTTTTTACAAAAAAAGTAGGGTAAAACTTCTTTAAAAATTTAGATGTATTTGAAACTGCAGTTGCGTTAACAGATAAGTAGATTTTATTTCTACAAACTTATTTATGGTAAAAAGTGTGGTTTCTGGACGCCTTCAAACCTTAGCTACCCGGTTTAACCCCTCTTTCCCCTATATACGGATTTTTTTAATATATAATAGTCCAAAGAGGGTCGTTTTTAGAGTATTTAGAAAGGGAAATTTTTATATCAAATTTATCACTGGGAGTCCAAGGGGTGAAGTCATTATGTCTGTAGTTTGAAACATGAATTTCAGATATGTCAGAAAATGTTTAATTAAATATAAACTGCTCAAAAATGAATAGGAATATTGGTTGTTTTGTGTTATGTATGGGGCCTAGCATATTTTTTTTTTTTATATTATAAATATCATTAATATTTATTAGAAATTATTTTCTTTTTCCCCATAAAAAAGAAATTTAATTATGATCGATTTAATTAAAATTAATAGGATAAGAAAAAATAACCAATATCCCTATTCATTTTTGAGCAGTATATTTCTTGTATAATATTAAATATTTCCTTATACCAATTACATTTTTGACAAAAAGCATTGGAATTTTCTTTAAATATATGGAACACGCTAAAAAATAAAAATAAAACTTTTTATTTATTTATTAATATTAAATAAACGACCCAGAAGCAAAAAATGAAAAAGAAAATAGTCGCTCCCGGTGAGTTTTGAACTCGAGATTTCCGATTACAAAAAGAAAGCCCTATCCCCTGAGCCACGGAAGTGCGTTCCCCGGATTTAATAGAATTGGTTTTTAATCAGGTACTAAACACTACAAATTTTTCGTTCAAATCGGTGGGGGGAAGGCTTGCACTACCCTTGTTAGTAAAGATTTTAACACAATTGGAGTAAATTTATTGTAAATTACCTCTTCGTTCAAAAGTATTTAAAAGACTGAGTAGATAGACTCCTGTATGAAGCCTCAACTTGGATCTGCAGATACACTGCGTTGGATTATGTTGGAGTATGCTGATTGTGGAGTAAGTGTCGCCCTCTAAAACTGTCATTATGGCCCAGTTATATCTGGAGAATTGAATAGCATCCCGACAAATGCTCACCGAGCGTAATTTCCAACTCTTGTTTTAACTGCGTCATGTGGAGCTTCATGCCCGCTCCCATTATTACCATGAAAATATGGCCTCTCGGGAGCTCACCCGAATGGCGGAGTACAACTACAGTTTTAAAACACTCAGCCGACCATAAATCCCTTTATGATCCAGCTATAATTCTAAAGTTTCTGTAAAGGTAATAGCAGTCGTCAACTTTTTACTTCGGCACTATTTACAAGCTAATATAGTGCCCAATTACTTAAGTAGGAAAAACAATGCTTTGTGGCAATTTCACATTAAGCCCTCAGACGTTAAACTTAATTATAGTATAAACCATATCTCATTATTTTTTTCCCGTTCAAATTAAACTTAGTTTTAACTTAAAACTAAACAAAACAAAAAATCCCCTCAGTTTTTGGATTAGTAAAATTCAATAATTATTCGTTGGGGCTCAACATAGATAAGTAAATCATAGTTATCTCAAGCTTTACTATTTTATCTTTATTTTTTAACTATGAAATCCGGATTTAAATTTTTACAAACCAATAAAATTCGTAAAAAAATAAATGAAACTGAAGTGATATTCGCCATAGACTTTTTTTTTCTTCTCATAGTAACCCCATGAGGAGTTATTTAGTTGAATACATGTTACATTACCACATGGCATATTACATGTATGATTGTGTGTAAATACTTTTTTTATTTTACAATATATACACGTTAACCAACCATCTAAACAAAAATAATCATATATATATATTCTATATATATATATATATACAATATATATATATATATATATATATATATATATATCAAATTGTAACCTCTGTCTGTACATTGATTTTTTTTCGCGAAATTTCACGATAACTTTTTGTTTTCACATGTCATAGACACCATAACTGCATTTTGTTTTTCTTTGGTGTCTGTTTTTTCGTTTGTTGTTTTGTTTGTTACCTTTTCACGCAATAAACGGCTGAACCGAATTTTATGAAACTTGGTATGTATATTCCTACTAATCCAACTTAGACTTTAGGCTATATTAGTATCCTCTGAGACGAACAGGAGTGGGGGTTATAAGGGAAGCATGAAATTGGTAAATAGCGATAGTTCGTTTCCTATTGGTTTTTTTTTTCGGCAAATATGAACATAACAAAAGTTGGTTTACTTTGTTTATTTAGAGTAACTTTGGTTATATAAACTTTTTTCGTATACCGAATTATAAACGAGATATACGACTAAAACCTATAGCGGGAAAGTGAACAATTATATTTTGGGACAAAAGACTCCAACCGAACTAAATAAAACTGGGTATTTGTGTGTTAGCACAAACGCCTTTTATTATTATAAGCTTTACTATACTAACATTTCTAGGGACGGGTAGGAGTGGGGGGTTGTAAGGGAGGCCTAAATTTAGAATAGCGGTATTTCGTTTTCTATTCGTTTTTCGGCATATATAAACAAAAAACAAAAAGTTGTTTATTTTGTTATTTAGAGTAACTTTTGTGATATTCATTTTTGTCTTTTAAAAAAAAGTATAAATAAACGAGATATACACTATAAACTAAGCGGGGAGTCCACTATTTTATTAGGCCGCTAACGAATTGATAACCGAACAAAATTCGGTATGTCGATTAGCATTAATTCTTCCATGATTATAAGCTATAATAAAATGTTTAGGTTAGAACGGGATAAGTGGGGGTTATATAAGAGAGGACCTGAAATAAAAATTCACGATTATTTTGTGAATTTCTTATTGGTTTTTCAGCGATATTTTATAAAAATATAAAAAATACCATCATTAGTCAGTCAACACTATGATTTCCCGGGCAATCGTCGGGATATATTAGCTAGATTGTATAATAATTAAAGAAAATACGTACATTATAGATGATATTTAAATAATTAATAAATGCTATCCATGATTATGATTTGAATTATTCACTGTGGTTGACAAACAGTGGAGAGGGAATGATTAGAGACTTATTTTAATTTATTCTTCAAATCTAAAATTTTTTTTTCCCATAAGTCGCCGACCGGACCCTTACGGAAAGAAAGAAGCCCAGACGGGACGAGCAGTTGTACACGTAGAAGCATTCCAAAAAAACAAAATAGAATATTTCCGTCTCAAATGATTTTCCCGAGCGAAAGCCGGGTACACTTGCCTAGTCCCATATATATAAAAATGAATGTGTGTCTGTATGTCCTTTATAGAATCCTAAACGGCTAAACCGAATTTTATGAATTTGGTATATATATTACTAATAAACCAGGTTAGGCTTCTGGCTATACTAATATTCTCTGAGACAAAGAGAAGTGAGGTTATAAGGGAGGCCTAAAATAAAAAATAGCGATATTTCATCTCCTATTGGTTTTTCAGCAAATACGCACATAACACAAGTTGTTTATTTTGTTATTTAGAGTAACTTTTGAAATACATCATTTTGTCGTATACCGAAGTTTAAATGAGTTATATGGTAAAAAGAATAGTGGAGTCAACAATTTTATACGGCACAAAAGACTCAACCGAACTAAACGAAACTCCGTATGTGATTTGGTATTAACACCTCCCTAATTATAAGCTATATTAAAATTTCGAGGTACAAACAGGAGTGAGGGTTTTAGGAAAGGTCTGAAATTAAAAATAACAATATTTCGTTTCCTATTGTTTTTTTTCGGCAATTAAGCACATAACAAAAGTTGTTTATTTTGTTATTTAAAGTAACTTTTGATATGTGCACTTTTTCCGTATAACGAAGTGTAAATGAGGTATACACGAAAAACTATAGAAGGGGTCAACAATGTTATGGGACTCGAAAGACTAAATCGAAATCAACGAAATTCTGTATTTTTGACAATAATCTATATTAACATTTTTAGGAACGAACAGGAGTGGGGGGGGGGGTTAGGGAGGTATGAAAAGAATAATCGTCATATTTTGTTTCCTATTGTCTTTTTGGCAGACATGGACATGACAAAAGATGCTTAATTTGATATTTAGAGTAACTTTGTTTAATATACATTTTTATCGTAATTTAGTATTTTACTTGGTGGCGTAGCAACGCGGGCAGGGTACAGCTAGTATATATAAAAATAAAATATATTAGAATAAGTAAGATTATTAAAAAATAAAATTAATAAATGAAATGAAAAAAAAAAAACAAAAAAAAACAAACCAATTAAAGTTAAACTCAACCGATGTTAAATTTTTTTGTAAGCCTATGAAAAGTAAGTATATTGAATTATAATTCCTATTCCTGACAGTTAACTTTACATTCTAATGTTGATAAACTTTATTAGTTTACGAGAGAGAATTCTGGGGATTATTTTTGTATCTTGAGCTTCTTCCTTTGCTAAAACGTGTCAGCTTGTTCGTTTCCAATATTTCCTGAATGGGCTTTTATCCAGTCTATCGGTATATGTAGATTTAAATGCATATTTCCAGAATATTTTCTGTAAAGAGGGTCGTGTGTAGGGTTGCGTATTGAGTAAATTCGCCATATACTTATACATTGAAATAACAAATTACGATTCCAAAATTAGAATTAAGCGGCTTCAATTACCAGATAGTTGTGATGAGTACAATAGAGGGGGTGTGGCAACAATTAATTATTGATGATGAAAATCATTTATACCATATTCGTCTTAGTTGCAAAATGTGGAATTTTTATAAATTAAATAATTATATATCATTATGTTATATTTGAATATTATTTTTAAAAATTTCAATAAACACTCCAATACACGCGCCCCCTAATGAGACAATATAATACACGCGTGTCATCTGTCCATATGAGTGTTCACTTATATGTCCAAAAGTGAATATATAATTGTTTTTTTTCGCAATTTTGCAGGAATATTGGTGCATAGATAAATGAAAAAAAGTTCATAAATTTGTATTTGAAAACAATTATCTGTATATAAATCTTCAAAAATTGTTAATTTTTTTTGGTAACACAGTTGCCACGGTAGCTTAGTTTCAATTTTATTCCTTATTACTTGCTTGTAAAAGATAAATTAACTAGTTAAACCCTAGGGAACACAACTCTTATCAGTCTTGTAAGATAGTTTCAGAGAACATAATAATAATAATGTAAAATGTAAGAAACACATTGACAATTGAGCCTCATTTCTAGAACTTGGAAAGTTACTCATAACAAATGAAAATGGTCCAATAAAAAAAATACTTAAAAAAACCAAGAACCTTTGCTTTTAAAAATTAATCTTAAATTTCACTCTGAATCACTTTCATTACCCACACCCACGTTTACATCCATCAGCACAAGAAAAGGCACAGTGTTAGCAGACATAAATATTGGCCATATTCCTTGGCCAAGAATATTTGGTGTATTGTTTTTTTTTATTATCCAAGCAAAAAAACCCGCAGCGCTGGCGTCCACCAGCATCAGTAGCTGCTGAGTTGCTTGAAGCTCGTGGTGGTATTTGATCATTGGGAAAAAGTTCTCGAAGACGTGAGGTCATGGTGCGTGGCAAATTGCTGAACTGCACTCGCATAATCAACTGATCTATGATGAGTTTCATTCCCCAGTTCACGAAGGAAAAGTCGTCGAGTTGGTACGTTTTTGTCCGTTTCCCCAGACTGATTGACTTGGCCGTTGAAAACCAGCCACATCGAAATCGGGCATTATGAAAAAAAACTTACATTTTTTACACGCGTGTCATCTGTGAGATTCTCTCGGCCCAAAACACGCGCAAACTGCACTGGACCGCACGCACACCGGCAACAGAACTGTTAAGCTAGGGCGTAGCTTTGAGGAATACTAGGACGGGGGACCAGGCTCTCCTCCCTCCATCAAACTTAGGACGAAAAACACAGTACTGGTCATCTGTGAGATGACGATAGCGTGTATTGGAGTGATAATAATAGGATTGGAGCATAAGTATGTCTTCGTGTACTCAATGAAACTGTGCAAATGACTATGTCTCTTTTAGTAGTTTGTGATGTTTCGTTTAGTCCTAAGAGTTTTTTTTTATAGCCTGTATTTCTGCCGTGTATATTGTATTGGTCATGTAGTTTTTTGTGCACAGTATTGTCTCCTACCACTGCAGCAATTCCAGTCCCATAGTCCCTGTTTTGGGGGGGGATTGCGTCTGTGTATATAAAATATGACTCTCCTGGTTTAATGTGTATGCCCACAACATGGAATTTCTATTTTATATATGGTAGTCGAAAAGAGGTCGTTTTAGGTTATTTAGAAAGGGAAATATATTATTATATTATTTATAAGAAAGGAAGTCATTATGTCTGTAGCTTGAAATATGAATTTCAGGTATGTCAGTATCTCTGATTACACTGATTAAACAAGCCATAGATATTACATATGAATGTTACGTTTTCCTAATGCAGTTTTTCATACTGATCGCAAAATCTGAAAAACTGTTTTGCTCTATCAGGTCAGGCTTTTTAATGCAACGCCCGAACATTTTCCCAACAACGCCGTACGGGCTTTCTTTATATCCGCTCTAGACCCTGGTCTAATTGTGCTAGAAGGTGGGAGCGGTGTCATTTTACTCTGTTAAGCGCAGCCTTTCATATGACATGAACAAACATTAGGTTATAACAAAAAATTGTTTTACAAAAACTCATAATCAAAATTTTGATTTTTGATTATTTAGAAAAGTGCGTCTCTCACAATGCTGGGACTCATGAATAATTTCGTGAAGGCACTAGACAACAGCTCAGATGCTTTTCGGTACCTATCCAACAAAAGTTTCCAGAGTTTGGAGTTTGTACGAAAATGATAGAAGGTCATTGCAAGGCACTTCGGGGACTTACTCAGCACAATACTGAAAAAAAAAAATGCATGGTTGGCAATTCAAGTCTGTTGTAGCCAATTTCCTTGGATATTATAAATCTCCAAACTATGTCCAATATTGTGCATAAGTACCATTAGTGCGTACAGCTTGATAGGTTTGCAACATGTCCCTCAAGATTCAACCCTGCTCAACTCACATCTCGGCTTGTTTCCTGAGAACTCTGTCTGTGATGAACATAGTCAAACATTTCCCATCAGGACATCTCGGTGATGGAGCTACTCTGTCAGGGTCGATGGAGTGGAGCAATGTTGGCTGACTACTGCTGGATGCTTCAGCACCACATCCCAAATGCTCAGAACAAGTCTACAGCCAAGAAATTCAAACCAAACTAACTTTTAAATTAAGGAACTTTTTGTTATACATATGATTTTATATGAGTATTATACCTTAAACAAGATTGTGCTATATAATTTATGTTAATTAGTACTCTATTCAGCAATATGTCCCCTACTGTAACCTGTCTGCGAGTTTTTTGCCTTGATACAATGTTAAACATATATAAATTGGTTAATGTACGATATCTCAAAAACGGTGGGTGATAGAGAACAAACGGTTTTCATATTTTTATTCAGAATGTCTGAAATTGTCTTTAAACCAAGGTGTTTGGTACCAAGATTATCCGGCGAAAGTTTTTTTTTTTTTTTTTTGTTTATCAGTGTTATTAGTGTTTTTTTTCTGTGCTGCAGGGGATTTCTTCGGGTATGTCTGGTTAGGGTTCTTTACGTAATTAAGACATGGGCTATTTGATGAAATACTTTTTAGAACAAATTTTTGATATTAGAAGTTGGATTCTATATATTAAGGGTGGTTCGCCAGATTTCGGCACACAAGCCCCCAAACAGGCGTAGATTTTTTTTTTTTTTTAAATTTGCCCTCAGAGCGAGGCGAATTCCTCCATGATGTTTTATCAAGTAAACACATTTACATTTTAACTCAGTATAGATCTCGCAACTTGTGGGAGAACTAAATTTATGATATGGTTTAGTTATAGCTTACTCAACACTGATTTCTTAACATTTTATTTTTTTTAAGGACACTATTGATGTCCAACCATTGATACTAAACAGTCCATACACATTTAATAGTTAGACATAAATTACTACTTATCAGGAATTATTTTCAGAGACTTTTGAAAACAATAATTGCTTCTTTTCCGAAGACAACTAGAGTACCTCTTTAGCAATATTTCCAGCTGGTGGACAGAGTCGTCAATTACTGAGCAGTGCTCGCAATTGCGGATCAGCTGTGTTTTGATATCAAATTCCTAGCAGCAGACCCGCTCACCTAGGTTACTATCATTTAAAGAGAAAATATTGATGAATATTGTTTCGACTTTGGATTTAAGCACTCAGAGCCACTTAAGAAAAAATTAAATTTCTCAATTAACAGCTGGCTCATGAACACCAACGATTATTGAAATCCTTTTAGTAATTTTAAGAGATAAAAATTGATTAACAAATGAGCAGTCAGGCGAGAAAATATTGATGCTTTGATCTTAAAACATTCTCTTCATTGATTTTAAAGAAAATTTCAAACACCTAGTGTTTTATATGTATATATATATATATATATTAAATATATATATATATATATAATATATATATATAATTCTACTGTACGTGTGTATGTCCCACTGAACTCCTTCTAAACAGCTGGACCGGATTTGAATGAATTTTTTTTGTATCGCGTTTGGGTGACGACCATGGAATGGTTTAGATTTCACAAATCAGCCCGGAAGATGGAGCAGGAGTGGGGGTTGTTAAGGGAGGCCTAAAATAAAAAAATTACGATATTATTCATATATTTATATATATATATTATATATATTTTCCTATTGGGTTTTTCGGCAAATATTGCACAGGATTTTTTTGTACAAGTTGGATTGTTTATGTTCACAAATCATTTATATTTAGTAATTTTTGTTATATCACTTTTGTCCTATTGGGTTTTATAACAAAAGTATAGTAAGAGATATACACTAAAACATTAAAGTGGGAGCCAAAACTTTTATTGTGGGCACTAACGATTGAACCCGAAACAAAAATCCTATATGTAAAAATTAGCATTAATTCTTCCATGATTATAAGCTATATTAATTTTTTTTTTAGGTTCGAAGGTCGAGGTTATAAGGGAGGCCTGAATAAAAAATTCGCGATATTTCATTTTCTATTTTTTTTAGGCAAAACGTGAACATAACAAAAGTTCATTTTTTTGTGATATTAAAAGTAGCTTTTGTAATATTATTAAATTTAATATCCTTATCGCTTGAAATATCATGCAGGAACAACGTCTGTTGAGTCCGCTAGTATATAGATATATATATATATATATATATATATATATATATATATATATATATTATATATATATTCCAAAAGATATTTCCGGTCATGTTTTCAATGGTGAGGGTGGTATTCTGGGTATGTGTTGTCCATCTACACGGACTTGTGGTTTGAGTGTGCAAAATGTGTGTGTGTGTGTGTGTGTGTGTGTGTGTGTGTGTGTGTGTGTGTGGAAGAAAAGTTTAAAGTCTTAATTTTAAATAATCTAATAAGTTGTGATAGTACTTTATAATTCTTTAAATTACAGAATTACATTGACTTTTTTTTTTGGGTTAAAGATATATAAGTTATTTCTGTACTTCATAGGTTATAGTGAAATGTGGCATTAACCTATAATAAATGGGCAGACATTCCTAGATTAATTGCTTCATTTTCTTGCTTTTGTACTATTGGTAATTTTTAAAATGTGTTAATTTATTTAATTTGCAGTAAAACATGCTGAATTTATACATCTTATCGGCTTTCCGTGTCGGGTGATGTGTATTAGAAAATAATGAGGTCATGAAGAGTCATGGCGTCAGGGAGAAAATATCTTTTGCTAATCCTTATGAAAAGTGGGAGAGAATCCTTGGTCCTCCAAGGTCAACTTAAAGGAATCATCCGAAGATAGTCGATCGTTAAACTCATTTCATCAAGAATAGCTCCCACAAGATTTGGACGGAGAAAATAATAGGGCCACAAATTTGCCACTTCTTTACGCCGCGGTTTTTAATAGCAGTGTTCAAAAAACAATTTCTTTTCGAAAGTTTATATATTTTCCTTTAAGTTCCTTTACAACTCGATCGCCTTTTAACACATTCGTTGCTGACCGATAATGGTTAGTCTTACCGTGGGGCTAAAGTGTTTTTCTTTTTGGTTAATACTAAATTTATTTCAATTTATTAAAGTTTTAACCTTTTTGAGAGAGAAGGGTATTCAAGCTTACTTCCGGTCGGGACACGTGAGGCGAGTCATGCGCACGGCTGGAAAAAGTCTAGGTAATCACGCACAACAGTTCCCTAACCCTCAAGACAATTATTTTTTTCTTTCCCAAAAATAGCTTAAAAATGTATTACTTCATAGCTCTCTTTCTAATTCTGTCTAGATATATGTTAATACGATATAGAAACGTAAAGCAAAAACAAATGCAACAATAAAATTACCTCTAAGAAAATAGGTACTAGTTTTTCGTTTTATATTTTCTATTTTTGTTGTAAGGTTGGGTACATTTCGAAGATGTTGGTTTGGGTATATTGGTGATGTGAGACTACTTAAAAATCACTTGATTTAAAACCTTTTTTATTTCAATATAATACTTTTTTTTTATAAGTCCCATGAAGTTTTTTTTTTTTCCATTTGATTTTTTAATTGTTTACTTATTTTAAAATTTATACTCATTTATTTTTAAAATTGGTCTAGTGATTAATTATATATAAAATTGTTAAATAATGGTTAAGTTTAAATCTAATACCCTTATTATACCTAAAATTATTGATAATATATTTACAAAAATATTATAAAAATAATAAAATAATTGCTAAAAATTAAATCATTACCAACAGTAAACTAAAATAAAATACCATATTTACAATATAATATCTATGTGTTAATAACCTAAACCATGGTTGAAGAGTTGATATGACCAAAAACAATCACCAGCAACTATTCTGTGGTTCAATTCTCGCTCGGGCTGAAGAAAGCAAAAACATTTACCAACGAACTGTACTGCAAGGAAGTTTATAGTATAGTGAGGGCTGATGGAAATTTGAGGTGAAGGGGCTAAGGCCATCAGCGGGGGTGTGAAGGCCCCGTGACGCGCCTCACTCGTCATTAGTACTGTGCAAAGTGTTAATATTTCTATTCCTTTTTTTTTTTTTTTTTTTTTTTTTTTTTTTTTTTTTTTTTTTTTTTTTTTTTTTTTTTTTTTTTTAAAGTAATCTTAATCGCCAAGTAAAGTCCGTCACGCAGGGGCTGCGTAAACTAAGTAGATTTCCCTCGTGAAGTTTAACAATAGATAAAACTATATAATTGTAACACAATAGCTCAGCCAATATCAAGTGATTAAATACAAACGATAATAAGAAACCTCCATACGGGAAGAGTCTCAAATGTAAACAAACAGGTCTGCCAACGGCTCAACGGAAAGAAATACAATAACTGAAACATATCAGAATATAACATATTAATTCTATTGAAAACGATTTACTATTTCTAGTGCTGTTATTTATAATGAATCAGAATAATTTTCATCTCAATCAAATTTTAGTAGTCCAAGAATTTATGACCGGAGGGGGAGGGGTTACAAGAATATATTTTCATCTATCTCGTATAATAAAGGTCTCTGGAAAACAAAATTTGTTATTTAAGTTTCGAATAAAGTGGTTTATTATATATCAGAGTATTGTTATATAACATGAGTAGGAATGGGGGTTTACTGTAGGCTGAAAACTGAAAAATGCAGATATCTCGGTTAATATTCAAGATAGAGAATAAATTTATATGACAATATTCATAGTACATTT
Source organism: Riptortus pedestris (assembly GCA_019009955.1). NCBI lineage: Eukaryota > Metazoa > Arthropoda > Insecta > Hemiptera > Alydidae > Riptortus > Riptortus pedestris. The sequence continues at coordinate 27,462,407 of CM032228.1, forward strand.
AATGTACAATAATATGTATTCAATATTTCTAATTTTCAAAATTCTACCCTCTATAGCCCCCTCCCCCTGGTCCGATTTCAGCCGTTCACAAACTTGATCTTTCTTTTTACATAACGCGACAAAATATCGAGTTTGGTAACGATCAAACAAAAATTAGGACCTCTAGAGAGTTAATAGACATATATATATATCATTTTGAACGGACCCCATTTTCATCATCTCATGGGTAGGATCGATGGACATTTGAAGAAATGTTTCGAAAATCGCGTCGTGAGTACGAACTCAATAGCTGATTTCCCTTGAGGAAAATTTGCTAATAAAAAACCATAGTTACAATTCCTAATACCTATGTGTCAACCTAAAACATAATTGAAAAGTTGATATAACCTAAAACAATCACCAGCAAAAACGCTATGGTTCAATTCACGCTCGAGCTGAAGAAAGCAAAATACGACCTCAATAGCTGATTTCCCTTAAGGGAAATCTGCTAAAAATGACTAACGAACTACACTGCAAGGAAGTAGATAGTACAAAGGGCTGATAGAAAATGTGAGGTCAATAGCAAGGGGCTATGGTCATAAGTGGGAGCGGAAAGGCCCCGTGACGCTCCCCATGCGGCATCAGCACTGAACGTGTTAATATTCCTATTACCAGTTGTAGTTTTTTAAAGTAATCTCAATCGCCATGTAAAAATGAAGAGGCAGCTTGCCTGAACTTTGCCCCACCTCCTCCTTAAAACCTTCCCCTCTTCACCTCCACGGCTTCCATGTTTGACGTTTCCTGTTAAATGTTAGGCCTAGTAGAATTTCCATGAGCGAACTGCGCCTCCTAGAGCCACAATTGGATTCAAACATCCTGCCCAACTCGCTAACAAAGTTCCTTAGACTCACCTTCACCGTCAATCCTCTTTGCTACAATTCCCAACTGTCTAACAATTTAATTCCTTCCTTCAAGTGCCCACATTATGTACTCAGATGCTTGATAAATTATTTGTAATATAAATGGTCTAAGTATACGTTTTCAGTTACCTTCCTTTATTTCTGAAATCGAGTCATTTTAATAATATTTTATATATTCTTCAAATTTGATGGCAATGGTCTCCAATAAAAAACATTTTTTTCCTGTGCAAACCTTATTGAAACTGTCCTACATGTTTCGTGGCTTATTTGCCACCTCTTCAGGGGCTATCCTTTTAAATAAAAATAAAATATTATTAATAACATTAATTTAACACATCCCTTAATAATTCTTTTGCTATATATTGTATTAGTAGGTGCCTACATCTATGATATATTTATTAAATCTAATTATAAATTGCTACTTACATTTCTGAAGTGCTCGTTTCCCTTTTACATTCGTTGCGACTGTCCTCACAGTTGATACTGAGAGGTTCCCGAGGTAGGTTAAGTCAGCTGACTACAAATCGATTATTTACAAGTCAATCTTGAACTCGATTATTTCGCGTCATAATTTAAAATCGATTAATTTAAGATAAAATGTTATAGAATATATGATTGAGGTATTTGATTTCTGTTTTTTTGTTTACTGCCCTTTTTCTATTTTTTATTAAATGAGTGTTCTCTTTTATTTTCCGTTTAGTGTTATTTCTTTCTTTATCAATTTTTTGAACTTTTTCAAAATTGAAGGTGTGTTTCCTGGAATGATCCGTCAGAAGTGTGTATAAATAATATTGGGTCCAGAATAAGAAGAATTAAATTTTATAACGTAAAAGACGATAATATGAAAAAAAATTATTGAAAAGGAAATATGCACATAAAGAGGAAAAAAAAAATTTGGTTCCAGAGAAAAATAGCCCATTTCGCACTGTATAATACATTCATCTAAATTACTTTTGGCTAGAGAATATGGGAAATTGGCACAAACACACCCATTGTACAGATTTCTATTTTAAAAAGGGTAAAGTATACTTAATGAATTAGTCTTCTTATTCTGGACCCAATATTATTTATATTTTCTTCATATTCTATGACAAGAGTCTCCAATAAAAAAACATTTTTTTCGGTGTAAACTTTATTGAAACTGCCCCACAAGTTTCGTGACTTACTTGCCAACTCTTCAGAGGCTATCCATTTCTGAAGTGCTCGTTTTCCTTTTACATTCGTTGCGACTATCAAAAAGGAGGAAGATGATACTGTCATCTATCCTCTATCATCTACCTCCTCTGTGAGGACACTTCCAACGAATGTAAAAGGAAAACGAGCACTTCAGAAATGGATAGCCCCTGAAGTGGTGGCAAATAAGCCACGAAACATGTAGGGCAGTTTCAATAAAGTTTGCACCGAAAAAAAAAAAGTTTTTCTTGGAGACCCTTGCTATAAAACATGAAGAATATATTAATGAATTTGTTATATAGCAATTGCGTTTTTATTATAGGTAAATCTGACGATAGATGCTGCCGTTACAGTATAATAGTCAAGTATATATGACAAGCGCTTTCATGCGATAGCACTTGGAAGTTTGTTTTTATTTTTTACAGTAACACAATCTTCCACATTGCTAAAGAAGAAAAATGTAAGCAAGAAAATAATAAGACTTTTTGCAGAAATTTACTTTAACTCCAAAGCAATATACAGCATGGATTCCAAGCCAATCACAATAAAGATCGAGAGAGGAGTTACGCAAAGAGAGAATGGCTCACCAAAAATGTTTATAGCTGCACTATTTCTTGATAGTGGATGAATGCAAATGGGAAGGAAAAGGTATTAGAATTGATGGGGAATGGTTAAGCCATTTAGAATTTGCCGATGATCAAGTCCTTATTGCATCATCTTTGGAAGAAGTAAAAGAAATGTTCAATGAAATAGAAGCAAAGGGGCTAAAAGTATTGGGCTAAAAATTAATATGAAAAAATGTCAGCTTTTGGCTGTCAATACGGAAGATAGACTCGAGATCCAAGGACAAATAATAAAAAGTACAGAAGATATTATATACTTAGGATAACTAATAAGTACAAGGGGACAGTGGAAGGAAATCCTGTGAATAGTTAGCCGTGGCTGGAAGGCTTCCTTAATAAATAGAATGATTTACAGGAGTAAGGCAGACAATATACCAAAAAAGAAACTTTGGAATTCCACAGTATTACCAGTACTAACATATGAGTGCGAAACCTGGAGACGGACAAAAAAAGTTATAGCAAAGATGCGAACAACACAACAAAGTATGGAACGATACATGCACCGCATTAGTAAAAAAGAACACAGAACGAAGGGCTGGATAAGAATAAGGACTGACCTGAAAGACATTGCTAAATGCTTCTTCCTAAGGAAATGGAAATGGACAGGACATATGATAAGAAAACATGAAGATAGTTGGACCAGGAAGATGATAGACTGGTCACCTAGAGAATATAAAAGAAGCAGAGGCAGACCAATGAAACATTGGGACGAAGAGATGCACCGCACTTGTGGTGGAGCAGCATGGACAAGAATGGCTTACTACAGAAAGGAATGGAAGCGTGTCGGGAATGCACACTGTCAGCCATAGATCCAGGAACTGGTAAAATAATAAATGTATAAAACACAAAAGTTAGGACATTCTCAAACTCAAAAATCCTCAGCTAATGCTTATTTTGCTCAAACGTTCAATAATGTCTGCATATATAGTACCTATATTCACATTGCTATTTTCTATGTACAAAATATGTAAATATTAAGCATAAATTTTATAAAAGAGCAAATAAAGGATTATTATTATTATTAACACAAACATCAATATGTATTTGTTTCAATTTTATTTTTGAAATGCTTGTAATTTTTTTTTATGTTTGCACGTCGTCTAGGAATGACGATAGCTGGAGTTTTTGAAGTATTACTGGCCTCTCAGGTAATAATATCCGTTATATAGATAACATGAATTAACTGTCTTGGATCAATTTGGTGTCCAGTTGAGAAATGCACAGATTGAGATAGAGAAAGAGATGAGACGAGAACAGTTCTATGATACAGGGTGAGTCATATTGAACTTTTCGATTTCAATAAGGTGTGTATTAAAAACAAAGCGACATGCAGTAAAAATTATTTTATTGTTTGAAAGTACATAACATGCAGTTTTAATTTAGTTGGTTTTAAAAATGATATCCTGTAAATGTCTACCTCCATTGTTCACACACTGCTGAAGCCTTTCCCGGAAGTTGTCAATTACTCGTCGAGTGATATTCAGCGGAATAGCATAGATTTCTTCCGTGATTGCAGCCTTCAGTTCATCGATGGTTCGGGGACGATGCGTGTAGACCTTTTCCTTCAGGTAACCCCAAAGAAAAAAATCGCAGGGGGTTAAATCAGGTGATCTCGGCGGCCACCCAACGTCACCTCGTAAAGAAATAAGATGACCGGGAAACATTTGTCGCAGGATTTCCATTGAACGCCTGGATGTATGGGCTGTAGCACCATCTTGTTGGAACCAGATGTTATCGTTGTCATGATTCTGCGTTAATTCCTCCAATTTCGGTTTCAGAAAAGTTTCAAGCATGTCGCAATACCGAGCAGAGGTAACTGTGACGACTTGACCATCCTCTTCAAAAAAATAGGGACCCCAGACACCAAACTCTGCAATAGCACACCACTCTGTCACTCGAGGGCTGTGGAGTGGCCGTTCGTGTAGGTTTCGTCGGTTATTCGCAGCCCAGTATCGAAAATTCTGTTTGTTAACAGTTCCGGCGAGGTGAAAATGTGCCTCATCACTGAAGATCAAAACAGCAGTGCGGGGGATCTGCTGAATGTCGCGGCATAAATTTGTTCGTGTGTCTAAGTCTCTAACTGTTAATTCTTGCACTACCTGAATCTTGTATGGGTGAAATTTAAGGTCTCTATGCAGTATTCTGCGGACACTACTGAAAGATAATCCTAGTGAAGCGGCATGTTTCCGAACAGAACGCCGAGGGGATTGTTGAATTGAAGCCCGCACTCTATCCACGTTTTCCGCTGACGTTGACGTCCTAATTCGGCCTTGTGGTCTTGTTTTTAATGCTGATGATGTTGTTCTAAAATTTGATACCCAATTTCTGATTGTTGGTCCAGTGGGAATGGGATCACGTCGACCAATAGCAAAATGTAAACGGAACGCACGCTGTGTTGTGATCACGGAGCCGCCATTTTTAAAAAACTCTTCAACTACGAACGCACGATGTTGTCCCGACCAAGCCATTGCTCACACTAACACTGCATGTCATGGCGCGTCTAATGACGCCATCCCCACCCTTCTACTCCTTCCCCTGTATATTGATTTAGAGAGACAAGTGAGATTTAAACGTATTAATTGCTATAAGAATCCCAAAGGGCATGATCGGGGCTTTGACAATCCAGTTATGCGAATTTTCTTTACTAACGTCGGAATTTCAGGATCAACTCAACCAATGCCCCTACCTAACAAAGAACTAAAACCATTTTTTTAGACCCATTCAATTTAAAAAATCAATTAATTAGATCAACACTTCAAGAAGCAAAAAAACGCGTTCATAAAAGACGACAAAATTGAAAAGGAAAATTGTTTGTCTGAATATAACGTCCAGGAGTTTGACGGAAACTTACTTCATAATGATGTTTTTCAAATAAAATATGTGAGTGCATGTAGACCAAGATCTCCCATAAGGTGGTACGCTAAAAGCTCCAGGATATGATACCCTCCCAGGTGATGATTGTGGATAAATCGAATAAGTCTGTTCGCCCGATTCGCAGATCGTGGAGCTGTTGGAATAAGAGCCACATTCAACCAAACCATAAAAAACGTTCATGTAAAAAGAAATAAATTCATTGAATAACGTCCTAAAATCCTACCCTGGCTTGAAATGGGTGGTAACCTGTAGATAACCCGTCCCAACTAGCCTAAGTTGCAAAAAGTGGACGTTAATAAATAATAATAATAATAATAATAAAAAGAAATAAAAGTCCTTCAAGCAGGGGCTACTTTAACTAATCAGGTATACAATAGATAAATATACATACAGATAACACTACCCTGAATAAATAAAAACAGTAATGAGAAACCTTTCAGTCGATTTACAATACAAGTTAATAATCTCTACAACGGAAAGCGGCTGAATTTTAAACAAACATGCCAGCCGTCTTTGTAGCGCTGAGTATATAGATAGACCGGAAAGACGAACAATTAATGAAATATATCTAAATATATCATATTAATTTTATAGGAAAGAATTTACTAACGCTAGTGCTGTAATTTGTAATGATGAATCAGAATGAGTTTTATCTCAATCACTCAAAATTTTAGTAATCAAAGAGCAAAAGGGGGGGGGGGGTTCAACAGAACGTATTTGCATATATATTGCATATATAACAGCTTATTGTTAATATGACATAAGTAGAAATGGAGGTATGTTGAAGGCTGAAAACTGAAAAATGCAAATAGTAGGTTGATATTCAGGATAGAGAGTAAATGTGTATAACAATATTTATAGTACATATTATCTATATATATATATATATATATATATATATATATATATATATATATATATATATATATAAAGTTGTAACCTCTGTCTGTACATTGATTTTTTTCGCGAAATTTCACGATAACTTTTCGTTTCACATGTCATAGACACCATATCTGCATTTTGTTTCTTTCGTGTATGTTTGTTTGTTTGTTACCTTTTCACGCATAAACGGCTTAACCGAATTTTATGAAACTTAGTATGTATATTACTACTAACCCAACTTAGACTTTAGGCTATATTAATTTTCTCTGAGGCTAACAGGAGTGGGGGTTATAAGGGAAGCCTGAAATTAAAAATAGCGATATTTCGTTTTCTATTGAGTTTTCGGCAAATATGCACATAACTAAAGTTGTTTATTTTGTTATTTAGAGTAACTTTTGTTATATACACTTTTGTCGTATACCGACGTTTAAAAGCGTTATACGCTAAAAATTATAGCGGGAGTCAACAATATTATTTGCCAAAAAAGACTCAACCGAACTAAAATGTAAATATAACAAAAGTTGTTTATTTTGTTATTTGGAGTAACCTTTGTTATATACACTTTTGTCGTATACCTAAGTGTAAATGAGTTATACGTTAAAACTTTAGCGGGAGCCAACAATGTTATTGGGCACTAACGGCTGAACCGAACTTAACAAAACTCGGTATGTCAATTAGCATTAATTCTTCCATAATTATAAGTTATATTAAAATTTTTAGGTTCGAGCGGGAGGGGGGTTATAAGGGAGGCCTGAAATAAAAATTCACAATATTTACATGTATAAGAGACGGGAAATATAAAAATATCGAAGACAGTGAAGCCTTATCGAACAAATATTCTATTATTAGCAAATCCACGGCGACGGGTATCAATCCTAAACACTGTGACGGGTAAATGTCAAAATATTGTGCAATGTAAAGCCTGCTAAAAAATACTGTCATCATTCAGCCTCAAATGAATTCCCGGGCGAAGCCAACTTATACTAACAGAGATATTTCGAATTTTCGAAATTTCTCCCCTCTAAGTCCCCCTCCCTCAGGTCCGATATTGTTTAATCGTTACCAAACTGGATATTTAGTCGTTTAATGTAAAAAGAAAGATCAAGTTCGTTAATGCTGAAATCGGACCAAGGTGGGGGGGGGGGTTATTGAAATTGATCTTTCTTTTTACATAAAACGACTAAATATCGAGTTTGGTAACGATTAAACAATAATTGCGACCGCTAGAGTGGCAACACTCAAATACATATACATACATTCATTTATATATATATATATATATATATATACATATATACAGTTTTGAATGGACCTCATTTTTGTCATCCCCAAGGTAGGAAATTTCAAAAATCGAGTCATGAGTACGATCTCAATATCTGATTTCTCTTAAGGGAAATCTGCTAAAATGTACACTAGAATAACAGTACTTAAGGCACTATACTCATGCCCATACACATATTCCTTAACAGGATGAACCTGTGCTGCTACAAAAATAACTAGGTTGAAGCTTCTTACCCATGAAGCTAGGATATATATATATATATATATATATATATATATATATATATATATATATATATATATATATATATATTCTTGTATGTGTGTGTGTGCATATATGTTCCATTAAGTAAAGAATAATTAGAGAGATAAGTTTATATTTGCTCAGATTTGAAGGAACATGTAGAAGAAAGGACTGCGTAGGATGAGAGGAGCTAAAAAGAGAGGAAAAGGCTTTGAGAGGGAAACGCATGTATCTCAAAGGGACTGGGCAAAGAGGAAAAAGGAAATAAAGATAGGAAAAAGGAAGAGGTGTTGAGTCCATTAGCAACAAGAAGAAATTACACTTTGTCCGAAGAGAAGAGAGAGGTTTTTAGAGAGGGAATGGAGAAAAAAACTGATTTTCTAATGCACCTTCAAAAAGAAAAGGTTTTTTTTCTCGGGTAATGCGCTTTTCCACTGCTTTCATAATCTCAGAAAGGATCTGTATCTACCTGTGCTATCAACTTATGCAGCTCTTTACTTGATGAGAAAATTCAATTTCTCTTAATTCTGTGGAAAGTGCATTGTAGCTGGCTCTTTCTGTAACTCTTTAAAAGAAATGTCAGTGAATGAAATTTAAATAAAGATCCGGTCTTTCGAATATATAAAAAGTCCGTCACGCAGGAGCTGCGTAAGCTAAGCAGATTTCCCTCGTCATGTTAAAAAATAGATAAATCTACATACTGGTAAGAAAATAGCACCGTCAACATCAAGTGAATAAATACAAACGATATTAAGAAACCTCCAGACTGGAAGCACCCGAAACGTTAACAAACTGGTGAGCCAACTTCTCAAAGGAAAGGAAAATAATTACGAAAATATATCAGAGTATACACACATTAATTTTATTGAAAACTATGTACTATATCTAGTATAGTAATTTGTAACGGATCAGAATAATTTTTATCTCAATCAATCAAATTTAAGTAGATCAAGAAATTAAGAAGTGGTGGGGGAACTACAACATAGTTGCATTTATCACGTATAATAAAGATCTCTTGAAAACTATTTATGGTATTTAAGCTTTGAATAATGTGGATTATTGCATAACTGAGTATTGTTTATGCAAAATGAGTAGAAGTGGGGGTTTGCTGAAGGCTGTAAAATGAAAAATGTAAATATCTCGGTTAATATTCAAGGTAGAGAAAGAAAGTATATAACAATATTTATATTACATTTAATTTGCAATAAGTTTTTTTTGTTTGTTTGATTTTGGGCAAAAAACTTCAAGGTTATCAATGCCCAACACTCCTCAAACCGTAATTGAGTTCCCCAGTCATGGGAAGTCCTGGGCTACGCATGCTAGGCCAACTTTTATTATATATAAATATGCATATACTTTTATTTTTTTACATTATTTTTTTTTATTTACATTTTTTTTAACTTTATATTTTTCAACCACCTTCCCCTCCCCCCCTTTTTTTAGCAGATTTCCCTTAAGGGAAATCAGCCATTAAGGTTGTACTCATGACGGAATTTTCGAAATTTTTCTTCAAATGTCCATCGATCCTACCTAGCAGATGACGAAAATGAGGTCCGTTCAAAACTCTATATATATATATATATATATATATATATATATATATATATATTTGTATTCTGCGAATGGTCGGCTATGTTCGGACTGTCTGCCGAGAGCTCTGGCGGCCGTTTCTGTAACTTTCGTCCCTCGTGAATAAATTTAGAGGTTTCTTACTACTACAGTTGTTATTAGGCAGATTTCTCTATTGTAAAACTGCACGTGGGAAATCTGCTTAGTTTACGCTGCCCCTGCGTGACGGACTTTTTTTTTGTTAAGGGGGGAAGATTTGAAATAAGATTGGTTCTATAAATCGTTTTGATCCGATGTTTGGTAACGGAGATATTTCAAATTTTCGAAAATCCCCACTCTAAACCCCCCTCCCACTGGTCCGATTTCAGCCATTAACGTACTTGATGATATCGAGTTTGGTAACGATCAAACAAAACTTGCCACCACTAGAGCCTTAACAGAGACATCTCTTTCTCTCGCTCTCTCTCTCTCTCTCTCTCTCTCTCTCTCTCTATATATATATATATATATATATATATATATATATATATATATATATATATAGATAATTGTAACCTCTGTCTGTACATTGATTTTTTTCACGAAATTTCAAGATAACTTTTCGTTTCACATGTCATAGACACCATAACTGCATTTTGTTTCTTTGGTGTCTGTTTGTTTATTTGTTTGTTTGTTTGTTACCTTTTCACGCATAAACAGCTGAACCGAATTTTATGAAACTTGGTATGTATATTACTACTAGCCCAACTTAGACTTTAGGCTATATTAATATTCTCTAAGACAAATAGGAGTGGGGGTTATAAGGGAGGCCTGAAATTAAAAATAGCGATATTTCGTTTCATATTGCTTTTTCAGCAAATATGTCCATAACAAAAGTTGTTTATTTTGTAATTTAAAGTAACTTTTGTTATATGCACTTTTGCCGTATACGGAAGTATAAATGAGTTATACGCTAAAAACTATAGCGGGAGTCAACAATTTTATTTGGCACAAAAGACTCAAATTGCGTCGTGAGTACGACCTCAAACTAAAACTGCATAATATGCAACAATAATAACATTAATTATAATTTTTCTTTATGTATTATTGACTTGTGAGGTGCTACACAGATGTAATAAAGTTCATTCTAGAGGAGCTTAAACTATTCCAATCTTGCAACGATGCCTGTGGAATTCTCGCTCAGATAATATCATTTTCTTGTGGTTTCTCCTGCCTTTCTTAGAAGGAAGAAATAATACGTAGTATCTAAGGTGGAAGACAAATCATTGGCTATAAGATAATAAATGGGACGTTAGCTTATTTAATTTCACCTTACTCCACTATTGATTTTTTTAGCAGATTTCCCATAAAGGAAATCAGCTATTGAGGTCGTACTCATGACGCGATTTCCGACATTTTTCTTCAAATGTCCATCGATTCTACCGAGTAGATGACGAAAAAGTCCGTCACGCAGGGGCAGCGTAAACTAAGCAGATTTCCCACGTGAAGTTTTACAATAGAGAAATTTCACGAGAGCCGAGCCAGTGATGGAAACGGCCGAACTAGCGGGAACGTAACTCGTCCGTTAGGCGCCCCGATTTAATAAAAAAGCACATATCTCGGTTAATATTCAAGATAAAGAAAAAATGTATATGACAATATTTATAGTAAATTTAATTTTCAATAAGATTGGTCCTGTACAATTGTTCGGTCCGACGTATAGTAACGAAGATATTTCGAATTTTCGAAAATCCTCCCCTCTAAACCCCCCCCCCTCCCACTGGTCCGATTACAGCCGTTAACGAACTTGATCTTTCTTTTTACATAAAACGACTAAATATCGAGTTTGGTAACGATTAAAAAAAAATTGCGACCGCTAGAGCGGTAACAGACAAATATATATATATATATATATATATATATATATATATATATATATATATATATATATATATATATAATTTTGAAGGGACCTCATTTTCGTCATGAGTACGACCTCAATAGCTGATTTCCCTTAAGGGAAATCTGCTAATGTAATCGTTTTATATAAAAAGAAAGATCATGTTCTTTAATGGCTGAAATTTGACAAGGGGAGGGGGAGAAGTTTGAAAATTCCTAATATCTCCGATTTTATGCGTTGGATCGAAAATGTGTATAGAACCAATCTTATTCTCTAATGTAATGTTCTATAAATGTTGACATGTGCATATTTTCACTATCTTTATTATTAACCAAAATATTTGCATTTTTTTTTAGTTTTTGGTTTTAGTTAACCCCCCCCCCTCCTATTTATCTCATATTAACCATATGGTATTAAGATATGAAGCACTGTATTTGAAGCCCAAATATAGTTCTCATTGGACTTTTACGTATTGAGATAAATGAAAATATGTATCCCACGTGAGAAATCACACAAGAAGATAACATACGCTTCAGGCGTCATCTTGGGTTTTCAGAATTATGGGTAGACTAGCTCAAATACCCGGCTTCGCTCGGGAATTCATTTGAGGCTGAATGGTGATGGTATATTTTTGGCAAGGCTTTATTTTGACTTTTACCCGTCCCAGTGATTAGGGGTAACACCCGTCGTTTCTGGAGATTTGTTAATAATCAAATTAATTTTTTATGTAAGACCACTGTCCTGCATATTGCCATATTTCCCGTTTCCTGTGGATTATGCATATATTTGAATTATTAAGGAGAAAATATTGACATATATTTGAATTAATTTTTTCAGGTGAGGTACCTGGTAGTTCATATTGAAAAGCAGTGTTGAGCAAATTTCTCTAAATAACAAAATAAACAACTTTTGTTATGTGCATATTTGCCGAAACCCCAATAGGAAATCACTATTATTAATTTCAGGCCTCCCTTATAACCCCCACTCCTGCCCGTCCCTAGAAATGTTATTATGGCTTATTATAAGGAAGGCGTTAGTGCTAATACACATACTGAGTGTTTTATTTAGTTCGGATGAGTCTTTTGTGCCAAATAAAATTGTTGACTCCCGCTATAATTTTTAGCGTATAACGCCTTTATACTTCCGTATACGGCAAAAGTGCATATAACAAAAGTTACTCTAAATAATAAAATAAACAACTTTTGCTATGTGCATATTTGCTGAAAAAGCAATAGGAAACAAAATATCGTTATTTTTAATTTCAGGCCTCCCCTATAACCCCCACTCCTGCCCGTCCCTAGAAATGTTAGTATGGCTTATTATAAGGAAGGCGTTAGTACTAATTCACATACCGAGTTTGGTTTAGTTCGGTTGAGTCTTTTGTGCCAAATAAAATTGTGGACTCCCGCTATAGTTTTTAGCGTATAACGCATTTATACTTCCGTATACGGCAAAAGTGCATATAACAAAAGTTACTCTAGATTACAAAATAAACAACTTTTGTAATGTGCATGTTTGCTGAAAAAGCAATAGGAAACGAAATATCGCTATTTTTAATTTCCGGCCTTCCTTATAACCCCCACTCCTGTTTGTCTTAGAAAATATCAATATAGCCTAAAGTCTAAGTTGGGCTAGTAGTAATATACATACCAAGTTCCATAAAATTCGGTTCAGCCGTTTATGCGTGAAAAGGTAACAAACAAACAAACAAACAAACAAACAAACAGACACGAAAGAAACAAAATTCAGTTATGGTGTCTAAGACATGTGAAACGAAAAGTTATCGTGAAATTTTGCGAAAAAAATCAATGTACAGACAGAGGTTACAATTTTATATATATATATAGACTAGCTCAGATACCCGGCTTCGCCCGGGAATTGATTTGAGGCTGAATGGTGATGGTATTTTTTTGGCAAGGCTTTACTTTGCACAATATTTTGACATTTACCCGTCCCAGTATTTAGGGTTAATACCCGTTGTTGGCATTAGTTAATAATAAAATTAATTTTTTATTTAAGACTTCACTGTCCTCCATATTCCCATATTTCCCGTCTCCTGTGCATTATGCAACGATTTCAGTTATTAAGGACAAAATATTAAGAAAGATTTGAATTAATTTTTCCAGGTGAGGTACCTCATAGTTCAAATTGGATTGAATTGTTGAGCATATCAATATTTCTACGCAAATTACTTGCTCCACACATTGTTCCTGGAGAAATGTATAAAAAAAAAAAAAGTTAATCTAAATAACAAAGTAAAAACTTTTGTTATGTGCATGTTTGTCGAAAAACATATAGACAATGAAATATCCCAAATTTTTATTTCAGGCCCCCACTCCCGTTCTAACCTAAAAATTTTAATATAGCTATAATCATGGAAGAATTAATGCTAATTGATATACCGAGTTTTTTTTTTTTAAGTTCGGTTTAATCGTTAGCGCCCAATGAAATAGTTAACTCCCGCTTTAGTTTATAGTGTAAATCTCGTTTATACTCTGTTAAAAGACAAAAATTATATCACTAAAGTTACTCTAAAAAGCCAAATAAACAACTTTTGTTATGTTCATATTTGCCGAAAGACCAATAGAAAACGAAATATCGCCATTTTTAATTTCTGGCTTCCCTTATAATCCCCCCTCCTGCCCGTCCCTAGAAATGTTAGTATGGCTTATTATAAGGAAGGCGTTAGTACTAATTCACATACCGAGTATGGTTTAGTTCGGTTGAGTCTTTTGTGCCAAATAAAATTGTGGACTCCCGCTATAGTTTTTAGCGTATAACTCATTTATACTTCCGTATACGGCAAAAGTGTATATAAGAAAAGTTACTGTACATAACAAAATAAACAACTTTTGTTATGGGCATATTTGCTGAATAAGCAATAGGAAACGAAATATCGCTATTTTTAATTTCAGGCCTCCCATATAACCCCCACTCCTGCCCGTCCCTAGAAATGTTAGTATGGCTTTTTATAAGGAAGGCGTTAGTACTAATTCACATACCGAGTTTGGTTTAGTTCGGTTGAATCTTGTGTGCCTAATAAATTGTTGACTCCCGCTATAGTATTTAGCGTGTAACTCATTTATACTTCCGTATACGGCAAAAGAGCATATAACAAAAGTTACTCTAAATAACAAAATAAATAACTTTTGTTATATGCATATTTGCTGAAAAAGCAATAGGAAACGAAATATCGCTATTTTTAATTTCAGGCCTTCCTTATAACCCCCACTCGTGTTTGTCTTAGAGATTACTAATATAGCCTAAAGTCTAAGTTGGGCTAGTAGTAATATACATACCAAGTTTCATAAAATTCGGTTCAGCCGTTTATGCGTGAAAAGGTAACAAACAAACAAACAAATAAACAAACAAACAAACAGACACCAAAGAAACACAATGCAGTTATGGTGTCTATGACATGTGAAACGAAAAGTTATCGTGAAATTTCGCGAAAAAAATCAATGTACAGAAAGAGGTTACAATTTTATATATATATATAGATTAGAGTGATTCGACTAATTGATTAGAATGTCCTGGAAGGATAGGGTGGTATTTCAGATATCGGAATTTGGTGAGGATATGGATCAAGTCAATGTTGAGGTCATTATGGAGAGCTAAATTGGATACGTTAAATGGGGAATCTGTAAATTTACGGAGTATTCTGGATTGGAGTGTTTGGATCTTGTAGGAATTTAATGGATTCGTGGAACCTCAAAGGTCAAGCCCCTTTGTCTATATTGGTTTGATTATTGTGGAAATGGATGGTTTGTAATGCAGTGATAATTTAGATCTGTTGTCAATTACTCTTAGTAGAAGTCTGTACCGTCGATTCCGTTCTTGTATTTTAGCAGATTTCCCCCAAGGGAAATCAGCTATTGAGGTCGTACTCATGACGCGATTTTCGAAATTTATCTTCAAATGTCCATCCTACCTAGGAGATGAAGAAAATGAGGTCAGTTCAAAACTTTATATATATATATATATATATATATATATATATATAAAAAATTGTAACCTCTGTCTGTACATTGACTTTTTCGCGAAATTTCACGATAACTTTTCGTTTCACATGCCATAGACACCATAACTGCATTTTGTTTCTTTGGTGTGTGTTTGTTTATTTGTTTGTTTGTTACCTTTTCACGCATAAACGACTGAACCGAATTTTATGAAACTTGGTATGTATATTACTACTATCCCAACTTAGACGAACAGGAGTGGGGGTTATGGGGAAGGCTTGAAACTAAAAATAGCGATATTTCGTTTCCTATTCGTTTTTCAGCAAAGATGCACATAACAAAAGTTGTTTATATTGTTATTTAGAGTAACTTTTGTATATACACTATCGTCGTATACCGAAGTATAAAGGCGTTATACGCTAAAAATTATAGCGGGAGTCAACAATTTTATTTGGCACAAAAGACGCAACCGAACTAAATAAAACTCGGTGCGTGTATTAGCACTAACGCTTTCATTATAACAAGCCATACCAACATTTCTAGCGATGGGCAGGAGTGGGGGTTGTAAGGGAGGCCTGAATTTAAAAATAGCGGTATTTCGTTTTCTATTCATTTTTCGGCAAATATGGACATAACAAAAATTGTTTATTTTGTTATTTAGAGTAACTTTGTTATATCCGACGTATAGTAACAAAAAATATTTTGAATTTTTGAAAATCCTCCCCTCTAAACCCCCCTCCCCCTGGTCCGATGTCACCCATTTACGAACTTGATCTTTCTTTTTACACAAAACGACTAAATATCGAGTTTCATAACGATTAAACAA
Organism: Riptortus pedestris; assembly: GCA_019009955.1. NCBI lineage: Eukaryota > Metazoa > Arthropoda > Insecta > Hemiptera > Alydidae > Riptortus > Riptortus pedestris. Next base: position 27,478,616 of record CM032228.1, read on the forward strand.
TAATTGAGACCGCTAGAGTGTATATATATATATATATATATATATATATATATATATATATATATATATACAGTCTTGAGCGGATCTCATTTTCGTCATCTCCTAGGTAGGATCGATGGACATTTGAAGAAAAATTTCGAAAATCGAGTCACCCTTAAGGGAAATCTGCTAAAACGATATCATATAAAACGTCCAAATATCTAGTAACGTCAACCAAGGAATCCCGTGTCACTACTTCGTAAGGGTCCATTGTAACATTTTTTCTAGAATAAAAATTTGGTACCGAATCTCCTGCACTATAGTCCCCTCTCAATTATACAATAATACGAAGCAAAATATTAATACCATCAGGCAAATATGCGCTAAATAAGTTATACCTTTGTTAAAGTAATGTGTTTTCCTTTACAAGACTATTGAATATATTTTGAAAATTAAGAATGAAACATTCGAGAAACGTTCAAAATCGTTTTAATATAAATTAAAACCAATTAAAAAACCGTTTATTGTTTGAAAGCCAAAATAAACTGTCAAATTGTGGTGGCTGCTACAAATTAAGGGAACTATGCGGTGACAGCCTACAATAAAACAACCGCCAATGTCAAATGTATTGGTTTCCTAACGCAAGTTGATTATATTAATATCATCAAATAATTCTGGAACAAACACATTCCATTTATTCGACATCCAAGTAGTATTCGGTTTGATGTTCCAAACAACGTAGAATGTAAATAATATAAACAAACAGAAAGTAAATTAGTTAGCTCGTACCCATGCATTTATTTGCTCCATCATTTTTCTTCCACTTTCATAAAACTAGGTTAGCCGAAAAAAGTAAAATTATGCAAATATTTGTCCTTTTTTTATTGGATTTCATCGTTTTTTTTTAATATTTCATTCGAATCCCTTCTATATTTTCGTTATTAACTTCATATGTAAAGCCATGTTGTATGTTAAATATTTCTTTAGAATTTTAAAACATTATTAAATGCTCTTTGACATCAATTATATATATATATATATATATATATATATATATATATATATATATATATATATGTGTGTGTGTGTGTGTATCATCCTCTAGGGGATTTGTTGTTTAATTGGGTAAACTAAGATGGTTACTATTGCACTGAAAGGCCAGATTGTGGTTGTTTTTTTTTTCAATTCTTATTTTATTTTGCTTCATTACTTTATTTTTGTATTATTTTTTTCCGGTAGTATTTTTCCTGTTTTTTTTTAAGAATATGGACGTTTCTCGTGGTTGTGTCGGCAGGGGTGTATAGAATAAATCTTATTCCAAATTAAATGTACTATAAATATTATTCTCAATCTTGAATATTAACCGAAATATTTGCATTTTTCAGTTTTCAGCCTTCGGTAAACCTCCACTTCTTCTCGTGTTACATAACAATACTCTGTTATATAATAAACCACATTATTCGCAGGTTGAATACCAAATTTTGTTTTCCAGAGACCTTTATTATACGAGATAGATGCAAATATGTTCTTGTGACCCCCTTCCACCGTCTTAAATTCTTGGACTACTAAAATTGTATTGATTGAGATGAAAATTATTCTAATTCATTATAAATTACAGTACTAAATATAGTGCATAGTTTTCAATAAAATGAATATTTCATATTCTGATATTTTCAGTTATTGTTTTCCTCTCCTTTGAGCCATTGGCAGACCTTTTTGTTTACATTTGAGACGCTTCCCACCAATATGGGAAAGATATCTTATTACTATTTGTATTTATTCACTTAATATATGTAGGTTTATCTATTATTAATTTTCTCGAGGGAAATCTGCTTAGTTTACGCAGCCCCTTAGTGACGGAATTTTTTGTTATTTGCTTCATATTATTAAATTTTATTCTAACGATTTTCGCCTGTTTAAATGAATTGCTTATTTTTTTTTTCTCCTGGGTCTTAGTACTTGATTACCAAGAAGGTCATGGAATTAGCTGACATCATTAAATTCATAACCTTTACTATAATATGGGGACCAGTGTAAAGAACACCTGCGGCCATCTTTCTAGCCAGGATGGGACCAAGGATTCTATTTAAGGATTCGTCACTAAATCAATTTTTATCGCCCAAGGGAATCGAACTCGCCAATATAAGTTTACTAATAATATAAACAACAAGTAATTAGCCCATTTACATTTTATACGCTAGAAATAAATAATTATGATTGGACGAATACTGATAGATTTGCGTTTACAATTGTTTCTACACAATGAAAAACAAACTTATGTTCTAAAAAAGAGTCCGTCACGCAGGGGCTGTTATAGAGCCGAATGATTAAGCATGGTCGATTCTTTGGAGACACCTACCGAATCTAGCTCCTAACAAAGCTAGTTTTGATTAGTAGTCTTTGAATGAAGAGAGTCCGACACGCAGGGGCTGCGTTAACTAAGCAGATTTCCCACGAGCGCCACGTATTTGCATTCATCTCAAAACTTAAAAGTTCAATGAGAACAATATTTGGAATTTAAGATTCAAATAAAGTGCTTCATAACATAATAGAATATTGTTAATATGAGATGAGTAGGATTTGGGCTTCACTGCAGACCGAAAAATAAAAAATAAAAATATCTCTGTCCATAATCAAGATAGTAAAAAGTCCGTCACGCAGGGGCTGCGTAAACTAAGCAGATTTCCCACGTGAAGTTTTACAATAGAGAAATCTGCCTAATAACAACTGTAGTAGTAAGAAACCTCTAAACCTAAAACATTATTTAGGGCGTAATAACCCAGTAGTTTCTAGCCCCAAAACACAGTTATCCTAACCTCTAAACCTATTCACGAGGGACGAAAAGTTATGGAAACGGCCACCAGAGCTCTCGGCGGAAAGTCCGAACATAGCCTAGGTGACCACACGCAGAATACAAATGCAAATATCTCGGTTAATATTCAAGATAGAGAATTAATGTATAGAACAATATTTATAGTAAATTTAATTTGCAATAAGATTGGTTCTATACAATCTTTTGATCCGACGTATAGTAAAGGAGATATTTTGAATTTTCGAAAATCCTCCCCTCTAAACCCCCCCTCCCACTGGTCCGATTTCAGCCGTTAACGAACTTGATCTTTCGTTTTACATAAAACGCTTAAATATGAAGTTTGGTAAGGATCAAACAAAAATCGCGACCGCTAGAGCGGTAACAGACAAATATATAGATAGATATATATATATATATATATATATATATATATATAGATATATAGATATATATATATATATATACCGTTTTGAACGGACCTCATTTTCGTCATCTCCTAGGTAGGATCGATGGACATTTGAAGAAAAAAGTCGAAAATTCCGTCATGAGTACAACCTCAATATCTGATTTCCCTTAAGGGAAATCTGCTAAAAATGTACAGAACATTACATTTTCAATACGATTTGTTCTATACAATTTTTCGATCCAACGAATAATAACGGAGATATTAAGGATTTTCGAAATTCTCTCCCTTTCAACCCCTCCTTCCCCTGGTCCGATTTCAGCCTTTACCGAACTTGATCTTTCTTTTTGTTTAAAACGATCATATATCAAGTTTTGTAACGATAAAACAAAAATTGCCACAGCTAGAGCGGTAATAGACAAATATATATATATATATATATATATATATATATATATATATATATATATATATATATATATACAGTTTTTAAAGTACCTCATTTTCGTCGGTTTTTTTTTTATTTATTATTATATACGTCCACTTTATGCTACTAGGGTTATCTACAGGTTAGCACCCTTTTCTAGCCAGGGTGGGACTAAGGAGTCTATTTAGTGGGTCTGTCACTAAATAAATTTCTACTGGCCAGGGCAGGAATCGAACCCTCCACTCTCGCCAAGGACCAACGCCCTAACTCGCACGGCCAACCTGAGCCCCATTTTCGTCGTCTCCTGGGTAGGATAGATGGACATTCGAAGAAAAATTTTGAAAATCGAGTCATGTACTACCTAAATAGCTGATTTCCCTTAAGGGAAATCCGTTAAAACCCTAATTGTATCATTTTACAGTCATTCTCTCGTTTAAGAATGAAGTATGTGGTGACAACAGATGGAGCATTGACGAATATGTGCTAGTTAAATGGCTCAAATAAAATTAAATATAAACTCATTCTTCAGTCAGCATCATATAAAGACATATTCAATGTAGCAAAATCTCTGCTATAAATGGGTTTTGTTTCTTGTCGGCTTGTACCATAGCTTTCTGGTATTGCTGAAAGCAAATTATTACCCAACCAATTAAGTTAAACAGGAGAGTGAACACGGTGCAGAGTGAGGGAACAGCGTGGATTCAAAACATCACAATAAGTCTTATTGTGAAACAGTCGAGTCTCTCGACCTAATATTAATATATATTCCATTCAATCGGGGTGTATTGTCTGAGGGACAATACGTCCGTTAATAAGTATAACAGTGAACACCGCTGTAAGCTGAATGTGTGGCCATAATGCTGCTACGCATGAATGGGGCTTTATGACCTTTGTCAACATGCCCATTTTGTCGAGTTCCTGTCGACAATGGGAATGTACACTCATATTGATTTTGTCGCAAGTAAGGATCATTCATCAAAACTTTCGGTGGTAACTGAATGTAAACATCTCTGTAATTCCCATAGAGCTCAAATCAGATTTTGGTTTTGCCCCGACAATTGCAGTTTTTAAGGTTCACTTTTCTCCTTTATAATAATTATTTAACACATTATCTAATTTACAATATCTGTGATATTCTTCCAAAATAACCTATGAGACAATGATGAATGTAATCCTGAAATCGAAAGGAAGACAACTAAGAGAATTGATGCCTTCTTAGGTTCTGGATGGTCAAGGAACTAAAGAAAGTGCCTATAAGTGCTCAGAACTGATCTGCAAGACCATTTCAGTTAGAGTTGGGCAGTAATTAAATAATTTTGTAATTAACTACTTTCTCAACTAATAAATACTATTTATGTAACTGCAACTACAGTTACAAAAATGTAGTTGATAGCTGTAGTTGCATTTTCTTGGTTTTGCAATTACAGTAATTGTAGTTGGTATTCATAAATCCAACTACTAGTTGAAATAAAAATAATAACAATTAGTAGTTGTAATTGTAACTGTAGTTATTGAGTAATAACTACAACTACATATAGACAACCAGCTGTATTTTACGTTCCAAAGAGCGAACATATTTTGATCGCATCTATATAAATATTTGCACTGGTGGTGGAGATAAATAGATCATCTAAAACGAGCCATGTTCAATTGGTGCGCAGAATATGGTCAGGCAGAATACGTCGAAGAACTGAAAGTGGACGCTCCTATCAGCGCACTCTCTTGTTCTGCCGATCGCCTCTTATCCTGTCGCTCTCGCAGGGCACTCCAGTCTGTCTTCTATATCCGTCACTAGGTCCTCGGCGAACAAAAGATTTTTGAAACAAATTACAATAAGTGACAGTGAATGTGATAGTGACGACGAGACGTCATTATTTTTTGGAGCAGAGCACTAGAGCGATTTTTTTTTTGCCGCGATGGCAAACGCCCCAAAAAATATAAAAGTCCGTCACGCAGGGACTGCGTAAACTAAGCAGATTTCCCACGTGAAGTTATACAATAGAGAAATCTCCATACGAGAGCCGAACAGTTACGGCAAAGGGCCGAACTAGCTTTTGGCGGGAAATTCGAAAATCCGTTATCGGCCCAAATTTAATAAAAATACAAATATCTCGGTTAATATTCAAGATAGGGAACAAATGTATATAGCAATATTTATAGTAACTTTAATTTACAATAAGATTGATTCTGTACAATTTTTCGATCCGACGTATAGTAACGGAGATATTTCGAATTTTCGAAAATCCTCCCCTCTAAACACCCCCTTCCATTGGTCCGATTTCAGCCGTTAACGAACTTGATCTTTCTTTTTACATAAAACGACTAAATATCGAGTTTGGTAACAATCAAACAAAAATTACGACCGCTAGAGCGGTAACAGACAAATATATATATATATACAGGTTTGAACGGACCTCATTTTCATCATCTACTAGGTAGGATCGATGGACATTTGAAGAAAAATGTGGAAAATTCCGTCATGAGTACAACCTCAATAGCTGATTTCCCTTAAGGGAAATCTGCTAAAAAGGAATTTACTTATTATTTTCGTTAGTTTTCATTTATTTGCATTAAAATTATTTTCTGTTATTATAATAATGTAGTATATGTAATATAATAAAACTTTGAAGACATTGGATGTAGTTATTTCTGAACAGCCTGAACTACTTCAGACAGTATTTTACACAGTTTTTTAAAGTAACTACCCAAGTAACTGTAATTGCAGCTACAACTACAGATACAATTACTAACTGAAGTTCTTTTT
>CM032228.1:28127500-28330000 GCA_019009955.1 Riptortus pedestris
TTAGTGTGGTAATAGCTTAATGAAAATTCAAGTGAGTAGTTGGGACTTAAGGTTTAGAACAAAACAGTTCATATAACTAAGTTAGTTATACAGTAGGAGGAGGGTTCATGCATGCTCTGTTATACCCGCTAAGCGACGTGAATGTGCTGTAGTTCATCATTTTTAGCAGATTTGCCTTAAGGGAAATCAGCTATTGAGGTCGTACTCATTACGTGATTTTTAAAATTTGCTTCAAATGTCCATCGACTCTACCCTGGAGGTGACGAAAATGAGATCCGTTCAAAATTATTAATATACTTGTCTATTTTCTTATTAAATAGTTACGAAACTTGATATATAAGCGTTCCATGCAAAATTAAATTTTAAGTTCGTTAATGGCTGAAATGGAACCACTGAGTTTGAGGGGGGGGGGGTTCTAGAGCGGAGGAATTTTCAAAAATCACAATATCTTCGTTATTATACGACGGATCGAAAAAGTATATATAACCAATGTTATTGAAAATTTAATTGTATATAAAGGTTGTTATATACATATTTTTTCTATTATGAATATTTACCGAGATATTTGGATTTTTTAGTATTCAGCTTTCAGTAAACCCCCACTCCTACTGATGTCATATTTACAATAAGCTGTTATAACATGAAACTCTTTATTACAAACTTAAATTCCAAATATTGTTTCCATGGGACATTTATTATGCGAAATACGCGCAAATTCGTCGTGCAATGACTCCATCACTTAAGGTTTTACGTTTTTGTTTCGAAAAAGTTCATATGATTTATACCATACTTGATACCTAACCGTTTTATTCAAAACTAAAGATCATATCCGTGATTGGTTTAAATCAGACCAGGAATAGTGGGGAATTAGAAAATTCAAAATATGTCAGTTATTATTTCTCGGATAGCAAAATGTTATAGAATAAATCTTGTTAAACTATTAGAGTCCTCCAATTGTTGTTGTATGTATTTTTGTAATTAACTACTAAGCGAGTTATTCGTACTTTCTTGTTTTCAGCCTTCAGTAACTCCTTCAACCCCCGCCCCTCGTACTCATCGTTTTTTTCTCTCTTAGAAATAGAGAATATGCTGTGAGATGAGATAACGTATGCCATATCAGCATGTGCGAAATCTGCTTAGCTTATGCAGCTCCTGCGCGACGGACTAAATTTTTTATATAGGGACCAAGTGTTGTTAATTTGAAGTTTGAATTCAGTTTATATTGTAATATTTACTTTGGTTCGCAACTATTCTGTTTGTTAATTATTTGATTAAAGCAGCAATCGTAATTCCAAGAAAAATGCCTATAAGAAATAAAGTCCGTCACGCAGGGGCTGCGTAAACTAAGCAGATTTCCCTTGAGAAGTTTTAGAATAGAGAAATTTCAGAATAGAGAGCTGTACAGTTACGCGAACGACCCGAACTAGCTCTTGACGGAAATTCACGAGTGGACCCGAAGTTAGCCGATCTCGTCTCAGAAGCTGAAAACAGAAAAATGCAAATATCTCGGTTAATATTCAAGATAGAGAATAAATGTATATAACACTATTTATAGTAAATTTAATGTGCAATAATATTGATTCTATATAATTTTTCGATCCGACGTATAGTAACGGAGATATTTTGAATTTTCGAAAATCCTCCCCTTTAAACACCCCCCCTCCACTGGTCCGATTTCAGCCATTAACGAACTTGATCTGTCTTTTTACATAAAAGGTTTAAATATCGATTGTGGTAACGATCAAACGAAAATTGCGACCGCTAGAGCGTTAACAGACACAATTTTGAACGGACCTCATTTTCGTCATCTCCTGGGTAGGATCGATGGACATTTGAAGAAATTTTTCGAAACTCGCCTCATGAGTAGGACCTCAATAGAAACAAGAAAAACAAGAATGACCTTGCTGTATCAAGTATAATGTTGCCATAAATCCTCAACAGTGAGTGTTCTTTCAAAATTGGTATAGCACGCGTTGCAAATACGATGTTGTATGGATTGTACTATTTACTACAAATGCATAGGAACAATTTTGATAATAACTTGTTTGACAGGGATCTCAAATCAAGTTATTACATTTTCCTGATCAGATTTGGTCTGCAACGAAGTTGCCCTTACTTTCACATGAATCAGTTTAATTCGAAGTATTGAATCAATTAATATAAGTCCATCACATTGCTATGTGAAGTAACCATATTTCCCACTTACAGAAATCAATCTGACAACGGTCAGAGTGGCAAATTGCCGCCGTTGATGTACTCTGTCCTTTTCTATTCTTTTTCTCTACCATTATAAGAACCTTAAGTAAACAAAACTTGAATTAAAATCAAATTAAATTAAATTATTTATAAACGTCCACTTTTTGCAACTGAGGCTAATTGGGACGGGTTATCTACAGGTTACCACACTTTTCTAGCCAGGGTAGGACTAAGGATTTTATTTAATGAATTCCGTCACTAAATAAATTCCTCTGCCCAGGTGGGAATCGAACTCGTCACTCTAGGTGTACCATGTGAGATTATGGTCTCCGCTTTAACTCGCATGGCTAACCTGAGCCCCAAAACTTGAAATAAATGTTGCTAACGAGTTATTTAGCAAGATAATAGCTTTTAAATATAAATCAGGTCAGTAGGATATGAGGGTGTTAAATCGTCTGATGGTCCTTCCAATCAATAAACCCATTAATTTATTTTTATCTATTTAATCTTAAAGATGATAAAGCTGTTTTTATTTTAATATTCTCATATTATTTAATTAATAAGCTTTATTAGAATTACTTGGGTCGATACTTCTTTGTATTAATTATTATTATTATTTTTTTTTCTTTCAGAATATGGAAGATTTTCAAGATTATTCTTTGCTATGGGTTCCAGTGGACGAATAATAATTAGAAGACGAGCCATGCTTCATTTACATTCTGTTCCGAACCAGCAACTCTTAGGGCCACGGTGAGTTATAGTTCGACTAATTTTCCTATAAATATTCAAAAAGTTTCTTCATTTAAAACTTTTATTTTACCTAATCCCATTTTAAGTAAAGAACCGTAGGGTTGTGTTATTTAAATTTTGATGACTCTTCTAAATTCCTTACTCTACCAAAACATAGCTTTGAACGAAATAGGATCAACGCTACGTTATTTTGGCGGGACTCCTTTTAGCAGATTCCCCTTAAGGGAAATCAGCTATTGAGGTCGTACCCATGACGCGATTTTCGAAAATTTTCTTGAAATGTCCATCGATCCTACCCAGGAGATGACGAAAAAGTCCGTCACGCAGGGGCTGCGTAAACTAAGCAGATTTCCCACGTGAAGTTTTACAATAGAGAAATCTGCCTAATAACAACTGTAGTAGTAAGAAACCTCTAAACCTAAAACATTATTTAGGGCGTAATAACCCAGAAGTTTCTAGCCCCAAAAAACAGTTAACCTAACCTCTAAACCTATTCACGAGGGACGAGTAGTTATGGAAACGGCCGCCAGAGCTCTCGGCGGAAAGTCCGAACATAGCCTACTGGTAATCGATCACACGCAGATTACAAATGCAAATATCTCGGTTAATATTCAAGATAGAGAATAAATGCATATAAGAATATTTATAGTAAATTTAATTTGCAATAAGATTGGTCTATACAATGTTTCGATCCGATGCATAATAACGGAGATATTTCGAATTGTTGAAAATCCCCCCTCTAAACCCCCCTCCCTCTGGTCCGATTTCAGCCGTTAACGAACTTGATCTTCCTTTTTACATAAAACGATGAAATACCGAGTTTGGTGACGATTAAACAAAAATTGCGACCGCTAGAGTGTTAACAGACAAATATATATATATATATATATATATATATATATATATTTCTCTGTTAACGCTCTAGCGGCCGCAATTTTTGTTTCATCGTTACGAAACTCGATATTTAACCGTTTTATGTAAAAAGACAGATCAAGTTCGTTAATGGCTGAAATCGAACTAGAGGGAGGGGGGATTTTCGAAAATACAAAATATCTCCGTTACTATACATCGGATCGAAAAATGATATAGAACCAATCTTATTGCAAATTAAATTGACTATAAATATTATTTTATACATTTATTCTCTATCTTGAATATTAACCGAGATATTTGCATTTTTATGAAATCTGTGGTCGGGTATAGTTCGGATTAGGTCGGCCATTTCCGTGATTGCTTGGCTCAGGTGGAAGCTTCTCCTAACCTTACCTTCGTTACTTTGTGAGATTATGATAGAGTGGAAACTACATTATAACTGAATGTTATAATGTAGTCTCCACTGTATGCAGTTCGTGCTCTCTGCTCTTCCCCCATATTAAATAGCTGCTCTGAAGAAGGGAACCAACGGTTGCCCGAAACTGTCAGCAAATAAAAAATCCTCTAAAAGAAGAATCTAGAAAACTTTATTAGCCGAAACCCAACTATTACCTACTACTCTGAAAAGTTCGTACGACAAAAGGATAAAACCCAAACGCCGTGTAACCAACACTCTTGACGGAAACAAGCAGTTTTGCTTCAAACAAGCTGTTTAGCTTAAATCCAATCGTGGACCAACGCTACTTCGCGTTGCTGATGAGTCACCGTATGACGAAAACGATCACCACTAAAGTCCCTCTTTCCACACTGAAACTTAACTGTAACAGGAGGGTTTCGGAATGCACTGTCAGTGCGTTGACATGTTTGGGATGACTTCGTTTCGACTTTTCGGATCTCTTCAGCTAGGCGTGTGTTATACGTGAGCATACGCTCCAAGTGCTAGCCTAGGACAAAGCTGAGACTAAAGGTTGTTTGACAAAAGGATAAAATCCAAACGTCATGTGAACAAACGTCGTGTAACAAACTCTCTTGACGGAAACAAGCAGTTTTGCTTAATAGAGTTTTATGTTAGCCATATTAAAAATCTCCCTCTGAAGGTTCATGCTCATGATCATGACATAACTACTCTCTATTTAATCAAGATATCTGTAGCCTTTTTTTTTTGTAAATATTTTTTAAGAAGGGTTGATATTATTTACGTACTGATTCCCGTTTGGTATAATAGCAAAGAAATTTTTAAAAAGGTATTCAATATACTGTTTGTTAAAATTAAAAATAAAACAACAAGTTTTGCTTATACAATTGGAAGAAAATTGATGGTTGATGTTTTGAATAGAGACGAACTAATATCAAAACGACTGTTTGAATAATATTTCTAAGTTGAATTGTGGCTAGAAGTGACTCCATGTTGGAGAGAAAATGTAGAGTTGAAATGTGTAGTGGTGCTTGATGTAGAGAGAGTCGGGTTAATAGGAAGTGCCGCTAGACTTGAGAGAGATGTTGACATTTCAAACTGGGAAGGTATATTTGTCAAGGCTGTCACCTGTAATTATACTCCGATGTCTTTGACTCAAACTGTATTAGTCACACCCTTGAACTTAGGCTAACTTATACAATCTCGGTTTCATCACCAGTTTCTCTCATCCTTTCGAGCCAACTCTGATGGGTGTGTAATGGAACATTAGAACGTTATTTTTCTTTCACTTCTTTATCTCTGCGTGAAACCCTGAGTTTTGTATGATTTATTACTGCGATATATTTAACTTAACGAAAAATGTTAAGACAAAAAAATAAATAGTCAAGCATATTTCCCTATTGTCTAAGCAGATTTGCCACGCGTAGGAATGTCACGCGATGAAATCACAATAAGTCATTCATACCAGCACAGTTCACGTCATCTACACATTTTAATCTAATTTGCTGTTTAGTGACGTAGCTTAGTGAAACTCACATTGACAGTACTTTTCTGATGGCCGAAAATGCAAAAATACATATTAATTCTGAATTCAATATCTTGGATTCGACAGGAATAATCAGCCATCATATTTATATATAGTTTTAAATTATTATTGATTTTTTATTGGAAAATTTAGAAAATCCTTAATATCTCCATTATTATGCGACGGATTAAAAAATTATATAGAACTAATTTTATTAAAAATGTTCTGGTCTATAAATGTTGTTATGTAAACTATGATTATTAACTGAGATATTTGCATTTTTTAATTTTCGGTTTATTTGAAGCTTAAATACCAAATGTTGTTCTCATTGAACTTTTAAGTTTTGAGACAAATGCAAATAACTTGCGCATATGGGAAATCTGCTTAGTTAACGCAACCCCTGCGTGACTTTTTAAATATTTTAATATATATTTAGACATTGTTTTTATTATTATTTGTTTTATTTATTTTTTTTATATATATTCTTACTATATATATATATATATATATATATATATATATATATATATATATTGGTTTAATTTTTGTCGCAAACATTTCTTTTATTATATTCATTATTTAATGTCATATGATTTATGATATGATTTAGCTGTGTAGTCAGCAACTCGCCATCGGTGAGCAGCCAGGCTTAATTTTTTAATAAAGTGTTCTTCTTCTTTATTCTTCGCTAAAAATGGCTAATATCGGCTTTGGTAACGGTCAAACAAGAATTGAGGGCTCTCATTTACGTGAACATATGTGGTTTGCGTGCTGGTGCGTGTGCACTCTTAGAATAGGGGCCCGTAACGTTAACATCCATTATGCAGCAAAGCACCTGATGATGGCACATTAGTGCTGAAAGGCCTTGTGCTTTAATAAAGAAATTGGTGGGAAGATTTTTGGTTATTAAGACCTGTTTCCCAGATCTGCACTCCCACATGCAGCAACATACGAACTATATGAGTTGTGTGGGTGTGTGCGTGCGTGCATGTGTGGTATTAGGATTGATAAATTTGGACGAACCTCATTTTCGTCACTACCGAAGTTTACGTTGATGAACTCTTTCGAAAATTGCGTCATAAGTACAACCTGACTAGGCGATGATGCACCTCAGGGAAATCTGCTAAACCATTAATCTGGCGGAGTACCGATTTCTAGAGACCCATCAAGAAGGAAATTAAATGACGTAAAAGGAAGTGTATATTTTTGTTTTCTGTTGGTATAGTTATTATTTATGATAATGAATTCCTCAACAATGGTTATTTCCTTATTCAATATCAGGAAAAAGTTTAAGCTCACGGAAGATACACAAATTTCAGTCTACAATTCCTTTACTAACAAATAACGCCATTTCAAGTTAATCCTGCAATCATATTTCATGTTATGTCAAATAATATCATGAATTGTCATTGAGGTCAATTAATATTTCTTTAATTGGTGCGTGAAATCGCAGTTGTGTTATCAATATCATTGAGGATTTAATGCCATAGTCTATTTTTATTTTATTTATCTATTAGTAACTTTATTTCTATTTTATCCCAAATGCTTTTTGGCTGAAATTGGGCCAGAAAGAGGAGGATTCAAAATATCTCCGTTATTATGCGTCGGATCGAAAAACTGTATAGTACCAATCTATACAATTTTACTAGACGAGTTCACTATTGTTCCATTTTCCAGTGTGGGATATCTGTTATCTGTTTACGCAGCCCCTGCGTGACGGACGTTTTGTTATTCTATACATTTTTCTCTTTCTGGAATAATATCGGAACTGTATACATTTTTTTAATTGCCAGCCTTCATATAACTCCCCCCCCACTTCTATTCATTCGATTTTACTATAAGCACCAATCTATCTTGCTTAAAATCCAGATTCTGTTTGCATACGCTTCTTATTACTGCGTTCCTATTTCTTTCCCCTTTTCTGTTTTGATTTCGTCTCTGTTTTTCGTGTTTTCTCTGTGTGTTTTGATCCTTTTATGTTTTGTAATCCGTTTATGTTTTGTGTTCTGTGTTCCTTTTGCGTTTTGTGTTCCTTATCTGTTTTGTTTTCTTTTTGTGATTTGTGTTCCATTTCTGTTTTGTTTAATTTTGTTAATTTTTTTTTGTTTGTATTGTCTTGTTTTTTTTTAAGTTACAAATCCTTTAGTTTAGAGCAACATCGCCGAAGCTGCGAAGCTCCAATAAATAAATAAATATATACATTATTACTGGAGATGATGTCAATGCAGGGAAAATATGCTTAGTTTTCGCTGTACCTATGTGTCAGAGTTTGTTATTGTCCTATAATACAGTTGCACTGGGTCGAACATTTGGGTTTTCCATTCACCAGGACTTTCCTTACTAAGAAGAATTGTTATGTAGATTTTAATTTTGCTTTTTTTAAGGCATTAAAGCCCTTGAATTCATAATATTTTATTGAACTAGTTTCAAATTATTTAACTCTAGCTTTTTGTATGACGATCATTGCGTAATCAACAATATTATTTTTCTTATATTCCATTTTTATAATGTCTAAATAGTCACCAAATGATTACAATCTTACTTTTGAATTATATTACCAGTTCTTACAAGAACTTGTTTAGTTTTTAAGTGATGGAATTGAAGGAGGTCAGCCTGAGTAGAAGATTGTCACATTCCATATCTAGTTGTCGCCATGAGAAGCCTAATGTAGTCTCTCGTTGTTAGATTAATGTCACCTTCATATGCTGGCATATACTGACACAAATAGGCTTGTTTCACAGGGATAAGTAGCAAATAATTTTGAGGTTTTCTAAATATTTCCTCCTTTTGATTTTGAACTCAAAATTAATTAATTTTAATAAAAGTAAAGGTTCTATTTACTTGAGTAAAGTCTTGTTCATTTTTTCATTAAAAAATATTTCATTTGGTTGAAGAAACGGTTTAATTTTCTTCCACCACCATTCTGAAAACAACGACATCAAAATGTAAAATCTCTTGTCTGTCCGTCCGTTTGTTACTCAAGCAATCAAAAACGGCTAGGAAAATGTCTTTGAAAATTAAATGTACTATAAATATTGTTATGTACATTTAATCTCTATCTTGAATATTAACCGAGATATTTGCATTTTTATTAAGTGTGTGCGGATAAAGGACGAGAGGCGAACGGTTGATGACAGGCCTATTCGTGGCTAGGCCGAAAACTAGTTCGGCCGTTTCCGTAACTGTTCGGCTCTCGTGAAATTGGATTAGAGACTCGTTACTACTACTGTTACTAGTATGCAGATTTTTCTGTTGAAACTTCACGTTGGAAATCTGCTTTGTTTACGCAGCCCCTACTAACATTTAAGTGAATAAGGGGGCTCAGGTTAGCCATGCGAGTTAAAGCGTTGACCTTTATCTCACATGGTAAACCTAGAGTGGCGAGTTCGATTCTTGCCTGGGCAAAGGAAATTATTTAGTGACGAAATTCATTAAATAACGTCCTAAAATCCCACCCTGGCTAGAAAAGGGTGGTAACCTGTAGATAACCCGTCCCGATTAGCCTAAGTTGCAAAAAGTGGACGTTAATAAATAATAACAATAACAATAAGTGAATAAGATAAAACTGATTCTGATTCATTACAAATTACAGCACTAGCTTTTGTAAATTGCTTTCAATAAAATTAATATGTTATATTCAGATATATTTCGTCAATTGTTGTCTTTCCGGTCTATCTATCCATTCAGCGCTACGAGGTTGGCTGTCCTGTTTGTTTAAAATTCAGCCGCTTTCCATTGTAGAGATTATTAACTTGTATTGTAAATTGACTGAAAGATTTCCCATTACCGTTTGCATTAATTCACTTAACATTTAAGGAAGTGTTACCTGTATGTATATTTATCTATTGTAATCCTCTGCGTGGGAAATCTGCTTAGTTTACGCAGCCCCTGCGTGACGGACTTTTTGTTTATTTATTTTCAGCAAGGGGGAAATATTTTATTTCCACTTGGTCACATGAAATTTTTCTCCAGTCTTATCAAGCCCTTTTCCTCTCAAAGGAATCTTTTATCAACCAAAGGAGTCCCTTTTCCATCCAAATGAAAACTTTTTCTTTCAACCAAATGAATCCCGTTTTCTGCCGAATGAAATCTTTATTTTCACAGGGATAAGTAGCAAATAATTTTGAGGTTTTCTAAATATTTCCTCCTTTTGATTTTGAACTCAAAATTAATTAATTTTAATAAAAGTAAAGGTTCTATTTACTTGAGTAAAGTCTTGTTCATTTTTTCATTAAAAAATATTTCATTTGGTTGAAGAAACGGTTTAATTTTCTTCCACCACCATTCTGAAAACAACGACATCAAAATGTAAAATCTCTTGTCTGTCCGTCCGTTTGTTACTCAAGCAATCAAAAACGGCTAGGAAAATGTCTTTGAAAATTAAATGTACTATAAATATTGTTATGTACATTTAATCTCTATCTTGAATATTAACCGAGATATTTGCATTTTTATTAAGTGTGTGCGGATAAAGGACGAGAGGCGAACGGTTGATGACAGGCCTATTCGTGGCTAGGCCGAAAACTAGTTCGGCCGTTTCCGTAACTGTTCGGCTCTCGTGAAATTGGTTTAGAGACTCGTTACTACTACTGTTACTAGTAAAAAAAAAACAAAATATGCAGATTTTTCTGTTGAAACTTCACGTTGGAAAATCTGCTTTGTTTACGCATCCCCTACTAACATTTAAGTGAATAAGGGGGCTCAGGTTAGCCATGCGAGTTAAAGCGTTGACCTTTATCTCACATGGTAAACCTAGAGTGGCGAGTTCGATTCTTGCCTGGGCAAAGGAAATTATTTAGTGACGAAATTCATTAAATAACGTCCTAAAATCCCACCCTGGCTAGAAAAGGGTGGTAACCTGTAGATAACCCGTCCCGATTAGCCTAAGTTGCAAAAAGTGGACGTTAATAAATAATAATAATAGTATTAAAAATGAATGCCTGTACATTGATTGTACATGCTACAGGACATTTCTGTTATGTGATAGCGGGATGAATTATTCATATGTTAACCCAATCTTTATATTTACACGGCAAACAATTTCTATTGGTATCCGTCAACGATTGCATTTGTATGTGTGTGCGCGCGCGTCTGGAAGAAGAAAAATTTGAATTATATATGCTAGGAAAATCTGATTAGTTTACGCAGCTCCTGTGTGAGGGATTTTTTTCGTATTGTAACTGATTCTATTTTTTCCTCGCCCTTCATTATCCAATGGTTTTGTTTCCTGGATGTTAGATCTGATAGTAATGCAATGTTTTTTCTATGAAGAACTGAATTATATACAGATTCTAAAATATTGTGTGTGTTTTATTGTAAGCGGAGCATTACACCTTGATAAACCGTCTAATTTTTTGAATTTTATTGCAAGCTGGTTCTGATGCAATTGGGCATAATTCTGTCTATATTTTTATAGAAGAAAATAATTAGATAACGATTTATGACCTGCCAACAGGCCCACGGTAAATGGACAAATACTTTTTTTAAAAGTGAATTTTTAAATTTAAAATATTTTTTCGCTCCTAAGCCATATTGGGGGGGGGGCGTTATTTTCCTGCAATTTACTAAAGTATGAATATCATGGCCAATGGATTTCCTGATATTTATTCCTTATTTGTAGAGGACTTCTCAGTGCCTGTCTGAAAATGGCCGTACCTCGGAGTCCCTTGGAGTAAAGGTTTATTTCTATAAATCAGCCAAGGCGCATTATAGAAGCCGTAGAATTATTCATTGGGAATCCTATATCGGTAAGTGCAAGCGTAAAGCCCCCAGGAATGGGATTACTCTGAGAAGGTGTTGATAATGGAGGCAGTATAGATGGGGAAGCGGAAGGGGAGTGGCGCTGGCACCTTCCCAGAACACATTAGGCAACAGACTTACCTTAGACAATCAATCCCAGGCTCGTGTCACTTCCCTCCTGGGATCTGCCCTCTCCTCCAACCGAGTCAGCAGTTTTTCTTTCCAAAAGGAAACTAAATTCTTCGGTTGTGCTAAATTACTGTAAATTAGTAGTGATACTACTGCAACCAAATCCACCGCCCCTTCCCTTCAATCCTCATGACACTTGATAATTCACGGATAAACTCTTGAGCACCCAAAAATACATATTGAACTTCGAACCGTACTGATCTTTTAGCAGATTTCCCTTAAGGGAAATCAGCTATTGAGGTCGTACTCATGACGCGAGTTTCGAAAATTTTCTTCAAATGTCCATCGATCCTACCCAGGAGATGACGAAAATGAGGTCCGTTCAAAATTATATATATATATATATATATATATATATATATATATATATATATTTGTCTGTTAACGCTCTAGCGGTCGCAATTTTTGTTTGATCGTTACGAAACTTGATATTTAACCGTTTTATGTAAAAAGACAGATCAATTTCGTTAATGGCAGAAATCAGACCAGAGGGAGGGGGGGGGATTTTCGAAAATTCAAAATATCTCCATTATAATGCATCGGGTCGAAAAATTGTATAGAACCAATCTTATTGCAAATTAAATTACTACAAATACTACAAATATGGTTATATACATTTATTCTCTATCTTGAATATTAACCGAAATATTTGCATTTTTATGAAGTCTGTGGTCGGGTATAGTTCGGATTTGGTCGGCCGTTTTCGTAACTGAGGTGGAAGCTTCTTCTAACCTTACCTGTCGTTTCTAACCTTACCTTACCTTCGTTACTTTGTGAGATTTATGCAAATACGTTCTATTCACCCCCCCCCTTCTTTAGTTCTTGGACTACTAAAATTTGAGTTATTAAAATATAAATTACTCTTACAATTCAGAAGCCGTTTCAGTTGGGAATTTATTTTAATTAACTGAAAGATTTCTCATTACCGTTTGTATTTAATCACGGTGGTATTGTGTTACCAGTATGCAGATTTCTCTATTGTAAAACTTCACATGGGAAATCTGCGTAGTTTACGCAGCCCCTTCGTGACGGACTTTTTTTAAATTGATTGTAGTGTTTACTACCTATTTCTAGAAAATAAGGTGGAATTGTAATTTTTGATAACACTTTCACAGTGGCACAGACACAAACTATATCAGTTGTTCCTCTAAGTCATATATGGGCAACCACCGGCCCACGGTAAGGTTTGACCGGCCTGCGAGACATTTTGAAAAACCCAATGAATCAAAAATATTACACTACTTACCAAATGAGGAAGATGAGGAGAGATTTGTGTGTTTGGCAGTACTTATAAATCGAACAGTTCTTTTCAATGATGAAAATTAATAAATCAAAACATCGTACAAGGCTGACTGGCGATAATTTGGAAAATTCTTATCGTCTTTGTATCAGTGGAATTAATCCAAACATCGATGGATTAGTTTCCCAAATTCAAGCTAGTGACATTGATTTCGGTGTCGCTATTTAACTTTCGTTGTTTGTAATAATTCCATATTTTACGATATAATTATGATGTACCTACTTTTTTCATTTCATTTTGTTATTTTAATAAATTGTATTATAATTGCATTGTCGTATAATTTCATGTCTGATATCTATCGTTAAAAATTATGAAAACTACTTTAAAATGCACTACTTTTAAAAGCGGCCCACGAACATATTTGCGCACTGAAGTTTGGCCCGCAACATGTCAAAGGTTGCCCATATCTGCTCTAAGGCTTTATGTCATAAATAGATTCCAGCACATTCACTGTTTTTACAGGATCTCCCTGCACATTTTCGAATTCTCTTAATACCCTTCAACAGCTGTTTTTGATTTCCAAAAATCATTAGTTTCATCACTAATTTCAATATCCACATTTCTTAAACCTTTTAGAAGATTTCCCTTAAGGGAAATCAGCTATTGAGGTCGTACTCATGACGCGATTTTCGAAAAATTTCTTCAAATGTCCATCAATCCTACCCAGGAGATGACGAAAATGAGGCCCGTTCAAAACTATATATATATATATTTGTCTGTTAACACTCTAGCGGTCGCAATTTTTGTTTAATCGTCGCCAAACTCGGTATTTAATCGTTTCATGTAAAAAGGAAGATCAACTTCGTTAACGGCTGATATCGGACCAGTGGGAGGGGGGGTTTAGTGGGGAGATTTTCATAAATTCGAAATATCTCCGTTATTATGCATCGGATCGAAAAATTGTATAGAACCAATCTTATTGCAAATTAAATTTACTATAAATATTGTTATATACATTTATTCTCTATCTTGAACATTAACCGAGATATTTGCATTTTTATGAAGTCTGTGGTCGGGTATAGTTCGGATTAGATCGGCCATTTTCGTCAGTATTCGGCTCAGGTGGAAGCTTCTTCTAACCTTACCTGTCGTTTCTAACCTTACCTTACCTTCATTACTTTGTGTGATTTATGCAAATACGGTCTGTTCATCCGCCGCCCCCCCTTCTTTAGTTCTTGTACTACTAAAATTTGAGTTATTAAAATATAAATTATTATTACAATTCAGAAGCCGTTTCAGTTGGGAATTTATTAAAATTAACTAAAAGTTTTCTTATTACCGTTTGTATTTATTCATGGTGGGCTTGTATTATCCGTATGCAGATTTCTCTATTGTTAAACTTCACATGGGAAATCTGCTTAGTTTACGCAGCCCCTACGTGTTTATGAATACAAGTAAATCAATGAACAGTTTTATTAAATTTAATAATATTCTTAGTATTCTTAAAACCGATGTCAATCCCTGACGCTCAGTAAAGCCTGTAGACGTATCATTATGATAATATTTTGCCAAAAAGCTTTGTTATTGTTTAACTTTTGCTGGTTCCATTTTGGTATGTGGCCAGATGATTGTGATTGGTAGCCTGTAACCCTAGGCCTGACCATTAGTGGGTCTCGAGCAGTTTGTAATATTAGTAGCTCTAGTAGATGGATACTCGTCTTTCTAAGGGCTCCATCAGAATGCCTGGATCAAATATCCAATGATCGTTCATTAATAGGTCACCAGATAAGTTGTTGCTCCACATTTTCTGTTAGGGCCTTGAGTTTTTAGGCCTACAAAAAAATAAATTAATTAATTCCGAACCGTCGGAAACAACCTGTTGTTGAATTAGTAACAGTTATATAAACTTGCGTCTAGCTGTCACCTGGGGCCCCAGGCTTTAAAATTTAATATAAGTCGGGAGCGAGTGCGGACTAGTGGCAACACTGCGTGCATAACCTGTTCATCTAGGTTAGAAGAAGGACAAAAGAACGAGTCAGTGTCTCGTGCGAAACTGTCCCAAAAACATTGTAAATTGTTGATACATTTATTAAATTGTTTTGTTCACTTCTTTCTTATTTTTCTACACATTACCCACACCAAACTGGTGACCCTGGATGTATCAGTTATATAAACTTGCGTCTAGCTGTCACCTGCCTCCCCTTTTAAAACTTAACTAGCTCACGCCAGCAAGGGGGCTACGCCCCCTTGACCCCCTAACAAAGCGCTGCCTTCGGCAGCGCCACAACTGGTACAGCGATCCCTTCGGGATCGCCGTAACTCGACTCGGGCTTCACCCTCATGATTTCTAAATTTTAATTATACATGTATTTTCCAAATTCGTAATTCTTATCGTTACATCTGTAAAGTTCATCTGAAAGAAATGATCCCCATTCAGTTGGGAAGTAATTTATTTCGTGTCATTCAAGAAGAAAGAAGATGAAAAAAGTTGCACTATTTACCTGACGAAAAATAAATGACTATTATATTCACGAAAACCTTAATAATAAGAGAAAAAAATTGATTTAAATTGTATAATTAAATTTACATATTATGAAATCGTTACCAAGTACATTACGTTTAAAAATATCCATTACAATAAACCGTTTAATTTACTTTTGTAAAAAGGGGAAGTAGGAAAATACTATTTAAATGTCAACAATTGCCTTAAGTAAACATAAGTACAGTTCCATTTCTGGTTTTTGTTTTCCACTTTGTTTTTGATTTCCATTTCTGTGTTTTGTTTTTCCATTTGGTATTGTGATCCATTCCAGTCCTGTTTTTCGTTTCAGTTCTGTTTATCTGTTTCTGTTTTCTGTTCCATTCCTGTTTTTTGTGTTCCATTTCTGTTTCGTGTTACTTTTCTATTTATTTCTGTTATGTTGTTTTATGTTCGTTTAAATTAATTTTGTTTCGTTTTTTTTTTTTTAATTTTTTATTTTATACAGTTTTTTTTCCCCGACCAACATCGCCATAGCTGCGAAGCTCCAAATAAATAAATATAACATAAGTGAAATAAGGAATTAAAAGTTTTTGCAAATAATAAACATTGAAAGTTATGAAATGAAAAGGAAAAATAAGAGAATGAAAAGAAGTCGTTTTAGTTCTTTGATTATCTGGTAGGCTGCGCATTACACGTCTTTACAAAACTAATAGTTCTAGACTAATAATAGAAAAAAGTCAAAACAAATCAACAATAATAATGCAAATACATAACTATAAATGAAAAAATAAAACAATTTTGAAAGTCAATTAGCTTAAAATAAATTTTGATAGTAAAAAAGTGTCTGAAAGTGAAATACCTCTCGCTACTGCAAGCAGCTTTATTTAGACGACATACTTAAACTCTAACGACATACATTACATAAACATATTAACATTTCATTACATTTCCATTAACCTCGCCCTTCGCCCTTCGACCGGAGACCGAGGTGGTCTTTGGGCGTCGGTAGCGGAGCGATAGCCGGAGAAGGGGCCGAAATCGGCGTGGGCGTAGGCCCAACGGGAGAGGAGGGAGAGCGGCGGAAAGAGAGGAGTTTTAGGAGGGTCGATTTCGGAGGGTCCGTACAGGGCGGCGGAGTGCGGTAGGGGAAATCGGCTCGGTGGGTACCTAGACCGTACGCTCGAGCTGAAAAATGACGCTTCGAAAAGAAAAAATGAGGCGATAGAACGGGAGTTTGGCGGGTCGCAAGAAAAAGTATACTTTCGAGTTCGATCGTCATTTGTCGGGACGGGAGTGGGCGGTTATTCGCGTTTGAGGCGTCGAACGAAAGGGTATCTATCCGAGAGTTTTTCCCCCGGTCGGTAAAGCGATACTCGGAACGGGCAGAGAAACAGCGAATTTAAGGCGTCGCGGGGGAGGCTGGGAATAAAAAATTTCGGAGGGGCTTATCTCGCCGGGAGAGGGAGCTACCTCGAATCCGACAATTTTTCAAAGCAAAAAGCGACCATGACGAACAAAACGGTACCCGGATCTCGAAAATCCACCGAGCGGTTCTGCCCGATTAATTCAGGTGTAAAACGGGCTTGTGGCTTTAAATTATAGAATGCCATACTCGCGATCGCATTTCTCACTATACCGGGTGTGTACGGCAGCGCATTTCCCGACGGCCTTCGAGCCTGTAGAGCTATAATTTCGCCTTTAAAAATGTCTGGCGGCTTTTCTAAGGGGAATTCTCGGTGACTGAGGCCGGTATATCGTTCCTACGGTCCCTGCCTTTGCCTCCCTGCGAGATTGCCCCCCTCGAATAGCCCAAAGGGGGGGTTTTAGCCGTTCGAATCTCGCGAAGGTAAAAATGTTCCCCATACCCCCGCTAATAAAGGTTAGCGTTTTTCGCCTTCGAAAAATCGTAGCTCTCGCCCAGGACGTCGGATCCGGACGGTCGAGGTCTCGTCCGGTCCGTAAGAGTGTCTCATTCGATTCCGTGCCCCGTACGCCCCGATCGGCCCAGCGGTCGGCCCCCTGGGCGGCCTTAAGTCCGCCATTCCGAGCCCCAAAAACGTCGTTTCTCGGAAAACCCGAAATTTCTCCTTCTCGCCTCGCGGAACCTCATGCGCAGTACTTTTTCCTCATTTATAGCAGAACGGAGTTAAACGTCAGTCTTTGGAGAGTCACCGGCTCGAATCCGGACTTTCCAGCCCCCACTTCCGGGGAGCCAGGGCCCCCTGAAAAAAGGGGTCGTTTCGAAAGTAGCCTTTTTTCAAGAGGGCCTATCTCGGCCCAGGGACACAAATCCCGGGTTTTCGGAATTTTCTGTATACCACGACACTCGGAGCTTCAAAATGAGGTGCGATAAGCCCCGGCCGGAAGTGCGCTGGTCCCCGACTAATTCAGGTTTTTCGAAAAACTCCCGGAAAACAGGCGATTTCAGGAAAATTAAAAATTTTAACACGGAAATCGAAAGAGGGTATAAAGTGTCGCACACGACTCGATTCGTAATCTATCCGGGCACAACTCTGCCAAATCTCGCGACCGTGGCTAAAAATGAGCGTCAGTTACGCCCCAAAGAGTAATAAAAAAAGTGTCGAAATGGCCGACTTTGAGGGTCCGTAGCTCCTTCCAGAGTGGAGATATCGAAGATTCGACAATTTTTCAAAGAAGAAACCCGCATACGCCCTACAAAGTGCGCGCATCAGTTTTTCCCTACGACCAGCCGATCTGGTCGAATAATTCACCTGCGAAACGCGCACTTTCGGATTCGGCGATTTTGACCACTTTTCTCAAAAATTCACCTTTAGAAAATCCTCACTCCCCCAATTCGAACAGGAATTTTTTTTCCCGGCTCGACCACTGTGCAGCTCGTCTCGGCGCGTATTCTGACTGGCCGAACGACGCGCCACCTAAATCGTGAGGGCTTAAACGCCTCGATTTAGGCGAATATTTATGGAATTTTTCGATCGTCAATTTTTTTCTCGTCGGCCAACGACCGGAGACCGAGGTGGTCTTTGGGCGTCGGTAGCGGAGCGATAGCCGGAGAAGGGGCCGAAATCGGCGTGGGCGTAGGCCCAACGGGAGAGGAGGGAGAGCGGCGGAAAGAGAGGAGTTTTAGGAGGGTCGATTTCGGAGGGTCCGTACAGGGCGGCGGAGTGCGGTAGGGGAAATCGGCTCGGTGGGTACCTAGACCGTACGCTCGAGCTGAAAAATGACGCTTCGAAAAGAAAAAATGAGGCGATAGAACGGGAGTTTGGCGGGTCGCAAGAAAAAGTATACTTTCGAGTTCGATCGTCATTTGTCGGGACGGGAGTGGGCGGTTATTCGCGTTTGAGGCGTCGAACGAAAGGGTATCTATCCGAGAGTTTTTCCCCCGGTCGGTAAAGCGATACTCGGAACGGGCAGAGAAATAGCGAATTTAAGGCGTCGCGGGGGAGGCTGGGAATAAAAAATTTCGGAGGGGCTTATCTCGCCGGGAGAGGGAGCTACCTCGAATCCGACAATTTTTCAAAGCAAAAAGCGACCATGACGAACAAAACGGTACCCGGATCTCGAAAATCCACCGAGCGGTTCTGCCCGATTAATTCAGGTGTAAAACGGGCTTGTGGCTTTAAATTATAGAATAGTGATTCGGGAGCGAGTGCGGACTAGTGGCAACACTGGGTGCATAACCTGTTCATCGAGGTTAGAAGAAGGACAAAAGAACGAGTCAGTGCCTCGTGCGGAACTGTCCCAAAAACATTGTAAATTGTTGATACATTTATTAAATTGTTTTGTTTACTTCTTTCTTATTTTTCTACACATTACCACACCAAACTGGTGACCCTGGATGTAACAGTTATATAAACTTGCTTCTAGCTGTCACCTGCCCCCCTCCCATTTAAAATTTAATAGTGATTCGGGAGCGAGTGCGGGCTAGTGGCAACACTGGGTGCATAACCTGTTCATCGAGGTTAGAAGAAGGACAAAAGAACGAATCAGTGCCTCGTGCGAAACTTGCCCAAAAACATTGTAAATTGTTGATACATTTATTAAATTGTTTTGTTCACTTCTTTCTTATTTTTCTACACATTGCCCACACCAAACTGATGACCCTGGATGTATCAGTTATATAAACTTGCGTCAGGCTGTCACCTGCCTCCCCATTTAAAATTTACTAGTGATTCGGGAGCGAGTGCGGGCTAGTGGAAACACTGCGTGCATAACCTGTTCATCTAGGTTAGAAGAAGGTCAAAAGAACGAGTCAGTGCCTGGTGCGAAACTGCCCAAAAACATTTTAAATTATTGATACATTTATTAAATTGTTTTGTTCACTTCTCTCTTATTATTCTACACATTACCCACACCAACAATTTATTACACCCGAGATAACTTAGTACCACATTATATCAAGTTTAAAAAGAAATCAGTTCCGCTACTTAGGCCATTTTTTTTTTTTTTTATTTCTAAGTTGCTTGCCATAAGGTTTTAGGACTTCTATAGAAGGTCATTCTAGACCAGGTGTGGGCAACCTTTGGCATGTTGCGGGCCAAACTTTAGTGTGCAAATACGTTCGCAGGCTGCTTTTGAAAGTAGTGCATTTTAGAGTAGTGTTCATAACGATAATATATTAAACATGAAATTATAACGACAATGAAATTATAATGCAATTTATTAAAATAATAAAATTTTATTAAAATGAAAAAAAAAAAAATAGGTACATGGTACAATCAATGAGGCACTTGAGCTTGAATTTGGGAAACTAATCCATCCATGTTTGGATTAATTCCACTGATTCAAAGACGTAAAGAATTTTTCAAATTACCGTCAGCCAGCCTTGTACGATGTTTTGATTTATTAACTTTCATCAATGAAAAGAACTTTTCTCATTTATAAGTGCTGCAAAACGCACAAATCTCTCCTCATCCTCCTCATTCGGAGTTAGTAGTGTAATATTTTTGTTTGATTGGGTTTTCCAAAATGTCTCGCTGGCCGAGGGTTGCCCACAAATGTTCTAGACGTAGATGGATCAAGTCAGAACTCCTGTAAACTAAATGGGTTGTTTCAATCATTTATATTAACTAGTTGTGTGACCCAAATAGTATGCTTATTAAAGAATCGGTAACAAATATTATATTTCATATATATGGAATATCTACCAATTTGATATTCCTTAAGGGAAATTAATTAATGAAGGGTTTAGAGGGGAGATTTTTGAGAACTCGAAATACCTCCGTTACATCGGATTGAAAAATTTATAGAACCAATCTTATTGCAAAGTAAATCTATATATATATATATATATATATATATCTATATATATATAAAATTGTAACCTCTGTCTGTACATTGATTTTTTTCGCGAAATTTCACGATAACTTTTCGTTTCACATGTCATAGACACCATAACTGCATTTTGTTTCTTTGGTGTCTGTTTGTTTGTTTGTTTGTTTATTTGTTTGTTTGTTTATTTGTTTGTTTGTTTGTTTGTTACCTTTTCACGCATAAACGGCTGAACCGAATTTTATGAAACTTGGTATGTATATTACTACTAGCCCAACTTAGACTTTAGGCTATATTAATGTTCTCTAAGACGAACAGGAGTGGGGGTTATAAGGGAGGCCTGAAATTAAAAATAGCGATATTTCATTTTCTATTGCTTTTTCAGCAAATATGCTCATAACAAAAGTTGTTTATTTTGTAATTTAGAGTAACTTTTGTTATATGCACTTTTGCCGTATACGGAAGTATAAATGAGTTATACACTAAACACTATAGCGGGAGTCCACAATTTTATTTGGCATAAAAGACTCAACCGAACTAAAACAAACTCGCTGTGTGAATTAATACTAACGATTTACTTATAATAAGCCATACTAACATTTCTAGGGACGGGCAGGAGTGGGGGTTATAAGGGAAGCCAGAAATTAAAAATAGCGATATTTCGTTTCTTATTGGTTTTTCGGCATATATGAACATAACAAAAGTTGTTTATTGTGTAATTTAGAGTATCTTTTGTTATATTCACTTTTGCCGTATACGGAAGTATAAATGAGTTATACTCTAAAAACTATAGAGGGAGTCCACAATTTTATTTGGCACAAAAGACTCAACTGAACTAAACCAAACTCGGTATTTGAATTAGTACTAACGCCTTCCTTATAATAAGCCATACTAACATTTCTAGGGACGGGCAGGAGTGGGGGTTATATGGAAGGCCTGAAATTAAAAATAGTGATATTTCGTTTCCTATTGCTTTTTCAACAAATATGCACATAACAAAAGTTATTTGTTTTGTTATTTAGAGTAACTTTTGTTACATGCACTTTTGCCGTGTACGGAAGTATAAATGAGTTATACGCTAAAACCTATAGCGGGAGTCCACAATTTTATTTGGCACAAAAGACTCAACCGAACTAAACCAAACTCGGTATTTGAATTAGCACTAACGCCTTCCTTATAATAAGCCATACTATTTCTAGGGACGGGCAGGAGTGGGAGTTGTAAGGGAGGCCTGAAATTAAAATAGTGATTTCCTATTGGGGGTTTCGGCAAATATGCACATAACAAAAGTTGTTTATTTTGTTATTTAGAGAAACTTGCTCAACACTTCTTTTCAATATGAACTACCAGGTACCTAAATGAAAAAATTGATTCAAATGTATGCCAATATTTTCTCATTAATAATTAAAATCTATGCATAATGCACAGGAAACGGGAAATATGACAATATGAAGGACAGTGAAGTCTTGCATAAAAAAATAATTTTATTATTAACAAATCCACAAAAACGACGGGTATCAATCCTAAACACTGGGACGGGTCAATGACAAAATATTGTGCAAAGTAAAGCCTTGCCAAAAATATACCATCACCATTCAGCCTCAAATGAATTCCCGAGCGAAGCCGGGTATCTGAGCTAGTATATATATATATATATACTAGCTAAGGTACCCGGCTTCGCTCGGGAAATCACTTGAGGCTGAATGATAATGGTATTTTTTTTTTGAGCAAGGCTTCAGTGTTTACTACACTTCCCGTCTGGGCGCATTGTTTTC
This sequence comes from Riptortus pedestris, assembly GCA_019009955.1. Classification (NCBI taxonomy): domain Eukaryota; kingdom Metazoa; phylum Arthropoda; class Insecta; order Hemiptera; family Alydidae; genus Riptortus; species Riptortus pedestris. Next base: position 28,149,935 of record CM032228.1, read on the forward strand.
CGTGAGGGTCAGGCAGGCGGCTTACAGAAAAAAAAATTGTAATTCAAATAAATGAAAATAAGCCCCTAATCATTGTTTCCCGTGAGGGTCAGGCGGGCGACGTATAGATGAGAAATTTTAATTTTGAAAAATAAATAAAAATGTGTTCCTGATCTATCTCTCTCCACTTTTTAACTCACCTTTTTGAATACTTCAAACCATAATCGTGGATAGCATTTATTAAAATTAAATATCCTCTATAATGAAACTTATTTCCTGTTAAAAACCAATCCGAGCTCGTATAGTTTAAGCATAGTTTTGTAATTAGATTATATTCGTAATAGTAGAGCGTTGTGGAAATCATTTCACAGGAAATAGGTTAACTCAATTAACTGTTTAGGCTCCGGCCTCCTTCCGCTCCAGCATCTCCATAGTTTTCCTTAAAATATTGATTCGAAGTATTATTTTAATAATTTATCTACCTGATGGAATTAAATAATAGTATTACCCTAAAAATAATTTCATTTATATTCAAAAATATAGGTGAGGGGAAGAGAACGTAGTCCTTCCTGCAAAATAAGTAGTACTTTAAATCATATCAAATTTAAATGGATATTGTCTTTTTTCATAATAGCATTACCATTGGAAATAAGATAATATAATAGCAGAACCAAAGAGTATGATCCCATAACTTCCGCTATCACTCTTTGTGCCTATCCAGCTGACTTTGTTTAAATAATACATTATACAAATTAAATAACGGAAATGCTCTTATAGTTTACATTTCTATTGGAAATAAATAGCAATGTTATTTTCTAGGAGAAATAAATAAATGAGAAGGGACGACGGATATATATAACCTCACTAATCTTTAGTCATAATATTCATTCATTAAAAACACTTAAATAAGCACTAATAAAATTAATGACTCCCGCTATAGTTTTAGCGTATATTCCGTGTTTACTTCATTTTACGAACATAGTGAATGCAACAAAAGTTACACTAAATAATAAAATAAACAACTTTTATGTGCATGTTTGCCGAGAATCTAATAGGAAATGAAATATCATAATTTTTCATTTCAGGCCTCCCTCATAACCCCCACTCTCGTCCGGGCGTAAAAATTTTAATATAACTTATAATCATGGAAGAATTAATGCTAATTCACATACCGAGTCTTGTTAATTTCGGTTCAATCGTTAGTGCCCAACAAAATTGTTGGCTCCCGCTTTAGTATTTAGTGTAAATCTCGTTTATACTTTGTTATACGACAAAAGTGAATATAACAAATCTTACTCTAAATAACAAAATAAACAACTTTTGTCATGTGCATATTTGCAGAAAAACCAGTAGAAAACGAAATACCGCTATTTTTAATTTAAGGCCTCCCTTACAACCCCCACTCCTGCCCGTCCCTAGAATTGTTGGTATAGCTTATGATAATTAAGGCGTCAGTGCTAATACACATACCGAGATTTAATTAGTTCAGTTCAGTCTTTTGTGCCAAATAATATTGTTGACTCCCGCTATAGTCATTAGCGTATAACTCATTTAAACTTCGGAATACGATGAAAGTGTTTATAACAAAAGTTACTCTAAATAACAAAATAAACAACTTTTGTTATGTGCATATTTGCCAAAAAACCAATAGAAAACGAAATATCGCGACTTTTAATATCAGGCCTCCCTTATAACCCCCACTCCTGTTCGTCTCAGAGAAAATTAATATAGCCTAAAGTCTAAGTTGGGCTAGTAGTAATATACATACCAAGTTTCATAAAATTCGGTTCAGCCGTTTATGCGTGAAAAGGTAACAAACAAACAAACAAACAAATAAACAAACAAACAAATAAACAAACAAACAAACAAACAGACACCAAAGAAACAAAATGCAGTTATGGTGTCTATGACATGTGAAACGAAAAGTTATCGTGAAATTTCGCGAAAAAAATCAATGTACAGACAGAGGTTACAATTTTATATATATATAGATAATTGTAACCTCTGTCTGTACATTCATTTTTTTCGCGAAATTTCACGATAACTTTTCGTTTCACATGTCATAGACACCATAACTGCATTTTGTTTCTTTGGTGTCTGTTTGTTTGTTTATTTGTTTGTTTGTTTGTTTCTTTGTTACCTTTTCACGCATAAACGGCTGAACCGAATTTTATGAAACTTGGTATGTATATTACTATTAACCCAACTTAGACTTTAGGATATACTAAAATTCTCTGAGACAAACAAAAGTGGGGGTTATAAGGGAGGTCTGAAATTAAAAATAGCGATATTTCGTTTCCTATTGGTTTTTCGACAAACATGCACATAACAAAAGTTGTTTATTTTATTCTTTAGAGTAACTTTTGTCATATACATTTTTTTCGTATACCGAGTTATAAACGAGATATACGCTAAAACCTATACCGGAAGTGAACAGTTCTATTTGGGACAAAAGACCCAACCGAAATAAATAAAACTCGGTATATGTATTAGCAGTAACGCTTTCATTATAACAAGCCATACCAAAATTTCTAGGGACGGGCAGGAGTGGGGGTTGTAAGGACGGGAAATACGACAATATGGAGGGCAGTGAAGTTTTACATAAAAAAATAATTTTATTATTAACAAATGTGAACGACGGGTATAAACCCTAAACACTGGAACGGGTAAATGTCAAAATAGTGTGCAAAGTAGAGCCTTGCCAAAAAAATTCCATCACCATTCACCCTCAAACCGATTCCCGGGCGAAGCCGGGTATCTGAGCTAGTGTACTATAAATATGGTTATATGCATTTATTCTCTATCTTAAATATTAACCGAGTTATCCGCATTTTTCAGCCTTCAGCAAACCCCCACTTCTACTCATGTTACATAAATACTCGGTTACGTAATAAACAACATCATTCGAAACTTAAATACCAAATATTGTTATCAAGAGACCTTCATTATACGAGATACATGCAAAAATATGTTCTGCTTCACGAGGGAAATCTGCTTAGTTTGCGCAGCCCCTGCGTGACGGACTTTTTTTTTTAATGAAGGTATTTGGCTGATACATTAGTATCACAATTTATTTTCGTTATAATAAGAAATTGACAAGTTATTCCTTATTTGATCAAATATATATATATATATATATATATATATATATATATATATATATATATATATATATTCATATTGTTTCACTGCTAAACCCAAAAGTAATAATATTTATGAAATTCGCCCTTTAAGCTTCTGTAGAGCTACTCAGCGTGAGAATTAATATTAATAGTCAAACTGAAACTAAAACAATTAGCACTATACATTGGGCTTTAAAAGAAAAGGCCATTAAAGGAGTATTTGCGCCGGTTTTTGCATTATGGATGAGATACATCCCATAATGGTCTTACTCAGGGGCAAGTTATCTGTTTTAAAGGAAATCATGAATTATTTACTTCCTTTCTTAGTACAATCCCCTTTCCGAATTTCTCTCACAAACTTTAATGTATATAACTTATTCATAAGACGAGGAGGAAAACAAATATGAATCTAAAATTATTGTAGCTATTCAGTCATACGGCCTTCTTTTTAGCTGATTTCCCTTAAGGGAAATCAGCTATTGAGGTCGTACTCATGACGCGATTTTCGAAATTTTTCTTCAAATCTCCATCGATCCTACCTAGGAGATGACGAAAATGAGGTCTGTTCAAAACTGTATATATATGCATATATATGCCTGTTACCGCTCTAGCGGTCGCAATTATTTTTTAATCGTTACCAAACTTGATATTTATGTAAAAAGACAGATCAAGTTCGTTAATGGCAGAAATCGGGCCAGTGGGAGGGAGGGGGGTTTAGAGGGAGGATTTTCGAAAATCCGAAATATCTCCGTTACTATACGTCGGATCGAAAAATTGTATAGAATCAATCTTATTGCAAATTAAATTAACTATAAATATTGTTATATGCATTTATTTGGTATCTTGAATATTAACCGAGATATTAGCATTTTTATTAAATTTAGGGGATAACGGAGGAGAGTGAGTTTCCCGCCAAAAGCTAGTTCGTCCGTTTTCGTAACTGTTCGGCTCTCGTGAAATTTCCCTATTGTAAAACTTCACGTGGGAAATCTGTTTAGTTTACGCAGCCCCTGCGTGACGGACTCTTTTGATATGAGGGCTGCTTTGTTTTATATTAAAAATTGTCTATATAATTTAGACTTTTGAATGATGTGTTACCTAAACACCTATGAAATTACCTCCAATAAACCTCTTCATAGTGTAATGTATGAATTTTTTCGATTTTCTTTTAGCATATTTCCCTTAAGGGAATTCAGCTATTGAGGTTGAACTCATGATGGGATTTTTGGAAAAATTTCTTCAAATGTCCATCAATCAAAATTATATATATATATGTATATATATGTATGTATATACTCATTTTTTTTTTGGCAAGGGCCACCAATAAAAAACATTTCTTTGCATCTTTATTGATACTGCCCTACATGTTACATGGTCTATGTACCACCTCTTCAGTGGCGCTCAGTAGGTTAAATCAGCTGATTACAATTGATTTGTAGCCTGCTTCGGGAACCTCATTATTAACGACCTCCCCACTGAGGCAATCGCAATGAACGTAAAAGGGAAACGAGCACTTCAGAAATTAAGTAACAATCTGTATTTAGATTTAGTAAATATACTCGTAATTTGTCACTTATTAATACTCTATCTAATATAGAATTATATGGTTTTGAATAATTAATATTATTATTTTTTGAAAAGGGAGAGCCCCTGAAGAGGTGGTATATAGACCACAAAACATGTAGGGCAGTATCAATACATGTTTTTTTTATTTGTCACCCTTCCCAAGATAATATGAAGAATATATAATAATAATATTGGGTAAAAAATAAGAATTATATATGTTTGTTACCTAGTGGTCGCAATTTTTGTTTAATCCTTACCAAACTCGATATATAAGTGTTTTATGTAAAAAGAAAATCAAGTTCATTAACCCCCACTCCTACTAGTATCATATTAATAATAAGCTGTTATATCATGAACCACTTCATTAAAAGGTTAAATACCAAATATTGTTCTCAACAAAGCTTTATTATACGAAATACAATCAAATACGTTCCGCTGACCCCCCCCCCTTCTTTTGTTCTTGGATTACTTAATTTTTAGTGTTTGAGATAAAAATTATTCTGATTCATTTTAAATTATAGCACTAGCTATAGTAAATAGTTTTAAATAAAATTAATATGTTATATTCTGATATTATTCAGTAATTGTTTTTCTTTCCAGTGATTGGTTAGCAGACCTGTTTGTTTAAATTTCAGACTCTTCCCGTTGGGAGGGGAAAGATTTCTTATTACTGCTTGTATTTATTCACTTAATATTAACGGTGGTGTTGTGTTACCAGTATGTAGATTTATCTATTACTAAACTTCACGAGGGAAATCTGATTAGTTTAAGCAGCCCCTGCGTGACTGACTTTTGCTATTAACCCACTATATGTTGGTTTTGAGGATTTACTTGATTATTTTTTTCTTAATATTATTGATTTCTTTAAATTAATTTGGTTTAATTGGGATATTGCAGATGATGAAAGAGAAGTATGGGAGAAGAAGAAGAGTAGACCTCTGTGGGGAGAGAGGGAGCCGAGCTGGAAACAAGTGTTGTTGAGTCAATGGAAAGGAAGAGGTTCTTCTGCAGAGAGTGGGTCTTTGCCAAGCTAGCCCACCTTGTCGAACAACGCAAGTCTGGTGGGGCGCTCATTGTTGGCGGACCTGGATCAGGTAGCTATTCTAGTTTTTTTTTTATTATAATTTTCTTTCCCTTTTTAAGCAGATTTCCTTTAAATGTATAGAACCAATCTTATTCCAAATTAAATGCACATACTATAAATATTGTTATATTCATTTATTCTCTATCTTGAATATTAATGGAGATATTTGCATTTTTCAATTTTCAGCCTTCAGCAAACCACCACTTCTACTCACGTTACATAAACAATACTTGGTTATGTAATAAACAACATCATTCTAAGCTTAAATACCAAATATTGTTTTCAAGAGACATTTATTAACGAGATAGACGCAAATATTTTCTGGTGACCCCTTCTTAAGTTTTTGGACTACTTAAATTTCATTGATTGAGATAAAATTATTTTATTCATTATAAATTACAGTACTAGATATAGTAAATAGTTTCCAATCAAATTAATATGTTATATTCTGATATATTACAGTAATTGTTTTTATTTCCGGTAAGAGGTTGGCAGAACTGTTTGTTTACGTTTCTATTGCTTTCTGTCGGGAGGTTTCTTATTATCATTTGTATTTATTCACTTAATATTCACGGTGGTGTTGTGTTACCGGTCTGTAGATTTATCTATTGTTAAACTCCACCCGGGAAATCTGTTAGTTTACGCAGCCCCTGCGTGGTGGACTTTTTTAAATAAGTATCTCCATGTCTGTCATATACCAAATGTGCTTAGTAATCATATGTACAACGTAACTTCCACCAAATTGCAGATACCTGACATCATGGTTTCTACATTATTATTTATTAATTAACGTCTGCTTTGTGCTGCTCTTTTCTAGCCAGGTTGGGACTGAAGATTTTATTTACTGAGTTTGTAAATAATTAAATTTCTATTGCCCATTTAGGATTCGACCCCATGACTCTAGGTTTACCAAGTTTATTTAGACTAACACCTTAACTCACATGACTAACCTGGGCTTGGGTTTTTGCATTATTTCAGCATCATCTTTTCAGCGTGCTGAATTTTATTTGGCTTAGTTGAGTTGTTTTCTATTTCTTACATTTGTACTCCTATGTTTAGGGATTTTATCCAAAGAAGTCCTTTGTAGCGCCACACTATGGTGTTTACATATCTCACACTTTCATTGAATTCAATATCAACATATCAATATTTGCACATTCCCCATTGTCGATGCAGTTATTAGTGAAGCTTGTGCATCCAGGGATGTTAAAAGATGGAGGACTTCTAATGTATTGATTGATGTGCTAAAACATATCCATACCCATCTTACAATTGTTGACTTGTAATGAAATTTGTGTACAGTCTTTCAGTAAACAAACTAGAGTATTGCTATTGCAAATATTCTCCTATTTAGTTCAGTTTAAGGCAGTACTGTGCCAAACATGATTTCAAACATTATAAATGAGCAGCCATAACAATGGATAAATTTTCAATTGGTGTTTCTTCTTGGATGTGATTGTTCCTCTCAAGAATGATATATTTGAGCAAGTGAAGTTATCTTAGTATAGTAGCTCATATTATTTTTTTTATTATGATATACTAAATTAAAATGTATTTAAAATACTCTGCTTAGTTTCCTATTTTATTTTCCCCTGAATTTTCATAATTTCTGACACAATCTCTCAATTACTTAATAGAATGGTAATGTAGATCATAATAAAATAACTAATGATAAGTTATAATAAGAAAGCATAGAAAGATTTAGACATTTTTTAAGTTCACTAAAAATTTCTTTTTAAGAGAGTTATTATTCGAAATGAAGCAGTTCTTATAGATATAAATACTTATGACTTAACTTCATTTTAGGTAAAACTGCAATATGCTCAGAAATAGTGAAACCAACTGCAGGCCATACTGGCCGTCCTCAAAGAAGCTTGAACCGGCGGCTGTTGGCCCATCATTCATGCCAGTCTGGCAATAGGGCATCTCAGAGTATTCCTGGCTTCATTTTGAATATTGTAAAGCAGCTAGCTTCAAAAGATTCGCCTCCTTTTGCTGCTGTTGCTGATAAACTTGTTTCTGACTCTGAGGTAAGTTAGAAAATAATAAATACGAACGCCAAATTTTCAAGAGAACCAAGTTTCCACTTATATCACTTTAGAGCACTATCTTATGAAAAGTGCAATGATTTTCAATAGAGGCATTTTCAATGAAATCTCACAGAGTTTCATAAATTTGAGATCTCACTAATCTCTGTTTTTTTGTATTATACTATCCCTTTGGAATGTTTTATGTAGCTTAAATTATTAAACAATTGTATTCTGCTATTATTCGGAATAGTTTTTATTATAAGTTTGAATAACTTAACTTGGCAGTTTTCTTCAGCTGAAAAAAAAATTGAAACCAAAAATTTAATTCAATTATGTTTGCTGTTTAATGTAAATAATGGGATTTTCATAATAGTTAATTCTTGTTTTATATTATTTAAATTTACAGCTTGTAAATAAATCATTACCTTAAATAAAACCTAAGTTCTGTGTTAATTCTTAGTTATGTATTTGTATTGCATATTTGTTTTACTGTTTGAATATTGTGTACGTATTTTTATTTTGGTTTCAAGTTTTGTTTTCTTCAGCTAAAAACGTTCTATTGTGGCCTACATATTTTAAAATACAAAAGTGTATTTTTACAGCCATGTGGTCAATTCCAAACAATTTATCCAAACTAGTAGCACTTAAAACTATACTTAGGTAGCGAATAATAAACAATGCTGTGAAAATAGCATTATAAAAAATCATATATGTTATAAGAAAAAATTTCATATTTAATATGTACAAGCAGTATAATTATATATCTTACAAAATACCAGAGTTGTAGTTTTATTATCTTGATAGTATCATCACTGATGAAACTGACTTTAGGCTCAGGATAAATAGGAAAACAAATCTGAAGTTGGCACCATAAGAGCTCCTTGTACTTCTATTAAATTAAATAAACAAAATGTTTTGTTGCATTTTATTTAAACTCATTTCATTTGGCAAGATATATATGATATCATTGATCCTTACAAAAATATTTTCATTGGACATAATTTCTAGATCTTTTATTATAAACATAAAAGGTTCTAAACGAATATTTGTAAATTTTTATTTCCGCCACCTTACCCCCTTCCTTCTTCTCCTTAGTCTATTTTGATCAAATGGAGAGGTTTGCAATTAGAATATGAAATACGATTGAAAATGAGGTCCCTTGAAAACTATAGATGGACTTCATGCATAAAACTTAAGTTCAAATTCATTAATGGCTGAAATCAGGCCAGAGGGAATGTGAGGAGTTGAATTTTATTGGTGTAAAGAGGAAATTGTATAAAAAGAATCTTGATGCAAATTTAATTTTCTACAAATGTTACTCTGTACATTTTAACTGACAACAAATGTTATATAATCAGTATTGTTAATCATACTCTGCAATTGTTGTTCTATATATTTTTTAGTAAATTGGAATATTAAGGAGAGTTGTTCGTATTTTATTGTTTTTAGCCTTCAGCAAACCTCCACTTATACTCATCGAATTTTTTCTCTGAGTTACTGAAACACTGAACTTAGGTAGTTTTAGAGAATAGATGGTGAGATGAGATTGCCAGTGTGTTATTCTAAATTATGGGAAATCTACCTAGGTTACACACCCTTTGTCTTCTTATAAGTGCTTTATGTGTTACATGAGAGTTATTTAAATAAAAACAATGTTATATGCTGTATATTCTCATTGTATTTGAATCAAAGAATTCACTATTTATAATCATTAATATTCCACACGTACTAGTCTGCCAATGTCATAACCGATAGTTAAGAAATGCTCGTTTGCATTAGTCATATCCAAAAATTTTTGTGTGCTTTATTTATAAGTGAAGCAGAGAATTATGATATTAAATCTATAATTTTGAAAAGTTGAGGCGACTGGTTCCCAATTTCTCTATATGATTTTTGTTTTCAGATCTTATCAGTACTGACTCCTGAAGCGCTCCAGACAGATGCTGATGACAGCTTCCGACGTGCAGTGCTTGTCCCACTGGGTCAGATTTCCCCTCCTCCAACGCAGACATTTTTCATTCTTGTTGACTCTGTGGATGAAGGCTATGGAGTTCCTGTCAGCCCTGGGAGGGGGACAGTTCAGCCTCCTGCACCTAAGACAGTTGCAGACCTACTCATAGCCAACCACCACCTCTTCCCTCCATGGCTCCTCCTTTTTGTCACTGCTAGGAGACAGAGCAAGCAAATTTCAAAGGCATTTTCAGCCTATAAAAAAATATGTATAGATGACCTCAGGAAGTCTCAGGTGATCCTCTTGTTTGTACTATAGCTATTGCTTGTGATTTAAGCTTAATATGTTATAGGGCACTGGTGGCCGTGCTAATTAAGGCATGGGTACATCTACCATTACCTTTAGTAAGCTGAAGATATAAATTGGTGCAGGTTCGATCCCCGCCAAGGGGAAAAAATTAATTCACAGTTTGCTACTAGAGCGTGCCACTATCATGGCACCTGCGAATTAGCAGGAGCCTTGCGAGTTTATCTACCTGGCTGCCCCTCAGAAATAATAACTTTGACTCTGAAGTCCTGTATACAGGCAAATTGACTGCAAGTGAACTGTTCACTTAACCCTCATCGGTTTATGGGGCTTATTAGTCTACTGGAGGCAACTCGTTCCTCCTTGGTAAATAAGGTTATACATCGAGTTAATCACTACTTACCAAAATAAAATTAAAATGTTCTTTAAAAAACGAAATTATTATAGTGAATGGCTCTGTAATAAAAGATTTTTCACAAATATGTGGTTGTATGCTAAAGGCAGTGTCATTATAATTCTTGCCAGCATTTTGCTAGACATGCTTCTAGCTTCCTCGGGGTTGTCAACGTTTTAGAGAGTTAGAGGGATTATAGAATTGTATATAAATAAATGCAGTGAGATAGTATTAAATATATAAAACTTAACCATTTAAAACACCCCTACTATTATTTTTTTTTTTAAAAGAAAGCTTCAAGGTTTTAATTTCAATTATGATTTAACCAACAAACAGATGAAAAATGGCATTAAATGCAAATTATCTACTTCTTAAATATATAATTTACTCTCTTAAAAGACTGCAGAACAATAACTTAAACTCATTATAATATTCAACAAAGTTTTCCTAATTAAGCTCCACATGGTTCACATCTTAATAAAAAAATGAATATGGATGATATTTGGTATTAGATTATTGTAAACTTTTCTGTATATTTAGAATTGGGTTTAAGAAGAAATAAAGTAAACTAAAATTTATTATTTATTAATGCCTACTCTTTGTTACTATGGCTAATTGGGACGGGTGATCTACAGGTTACCACCCTTTTCTAACCAGGGTGTAATTAAGGATTTTATGTAATGAGTTCATCACTAAATAAATTCCTATTGCCCAAGTGGGAATCAAACTCATCACTCTAGGTTTATCATGTGAGATTAAACAGTAAACCTAGATTGGCCGATAGGAATTTCTTTAGTGATGAGCTCATCAATAAAATCCTTAGTGATTATTTAGAACATATTCTCAATCCCTTAATTTTTTAACTTTTTTTGTTCTAATAATAATGTTTTCCAATTGATTATTATCGAATTGAGTATGTTATGTTTTTTTCAATTCTTATTTCATTGGCAAATTTAAATTTGTGTCTTCAGGCAAAAAATTGAAAATAGCTATGTTAATTTAGTCCAATTTTAATATTCTTATAATACTGTTTTTTATTACATTTTTTAAACAATTTCTTCAATTTCCTTTGACATTTGTAATAATTTTCACATTCAGTTTTATAAATTCTCTATTTTAGATTGTTTGTTTTTACTCTATGTATGACTCTACTAAAACTGTAGGTCATTACAAATTTATCTATGTTGGTTTCAACTAGTGAATTGTAATTAGGATAATATACATGTCATCAGATATTGAATGTTCATTTATTTGGTGGTGTTGTTTGTTAAATTGATCAAGTATGTGCTTATTAGATATTGCAACAATCAATTTCTTCTGAGATATCCTTGTTTTGTTTTTTTATTTAACACCCCTTTATTACATTTGAATAGATGTGAAGAAATATTTAAGAAATTGTATCGTAGAAATGGAGACAAAAGAGTTTTATATGAGTGATCTTTTAGTAATATTATTCAGCTTTCTAAATATCTTTCTCTACTTTTTAAAGTTTTCAACTGATTTTATTTCATATAGTCTAAAATTTTTAATTTTCCAAATTCGTCATAACATTTTTTATTTTTTTATCTTTTGCAAAGAATGATTCATTCTTGATAATTAATTTCCTTAATATTTGCTTGCTTAGGTTGTAAGGGATGTTCAGCAGTATATATTATTGAGGTTGGAAAACGAGGAGTGCCTTAGGAGGCAGATGTGCAGAGGAACTGCTGAAACCCTAAATCAACTCCACATCAAGTCGAATGGCTGCTTCCTCTACTTGGAGCGAGTGCTTGATGGAGTAGCAGATGGCTGCATTGTCCTTCGGGAAGTTCGAGACATACCTGGCACACTCAATGGCCTATATTTATGGCTCTGTCAAAGACTCTTAACTGCTAAGCACTTTGCCAAAGTAAGTTAAATCATTGATCAACATGGAATTCCTAACTCCTTATGGTTAATTTTCACGTACTATTTTATTTAGTAAAATTAAAAAATTTAATGGTTAATGATTACTGTTTCATTTCTATAAAATATTTTTTTATTTCATTTTATTATGTCATCACATTCATTGTTGAAATTATAATTTATTTTTATAACAAAAGCCACAAGATTATAGCATCTACTTCAACATTTTCAAATAAATAGCTACATTTAAGTAATTAGGATTTGAAACAAGAAACTACCACCATAACAACGAATGCTGCCGCTTCACCCTTTTAGGAAAGCGATGCCTTTGGCTTCCCCAAGTAGCGAAGTGATCCCTTCAGGATTGCCATACAATGACTCAGACTTCCTCCTCGTGATTGCTGATTTTTAATTACACATAGTTTACTGATTCGTTTTCTTCTCATTACATCTATGAAGTTTATGTGAAAAAAATAAAAGTTTAAATTGTTTATTAACATCCACTTTTTGCAACTAAGGCTAATTGGGATGGGTTATCTACAGGTTACCACACTTTTCTAACCAGGGTGGCATTCAGGATTTTATTTAATGAATTCTGTCACTAAATCAATTTCTTTGTCCAGACGGGAATCAAACTTGCCACTCTAGGATTACCACGTGAGATTAAAGGCAACGCTTTAACTCATATGGCTAACCTGAGCCCCCCCCCCAAAAAAGGTACTTGCTTCGGTGGTACATATACTAAAAAAAAAATAAAAGTTTCCCATTTGGCTAGGAAAGAATTTATTTTGTATGTTATATCATTCAAAAAGAAAAAGAAAAATTAAAAATAAATTTGGACTACCTATCTGACAAAAAATTCAAGGCAGCAGAAATGAGATACCTAAGGTGCATTGCGGGAAAAACCAGGCGAGACCGCATCAGAAATGAGCGGATAAGAGAGGACCTTGGGGTGAGACCGATTGGAGAGATAGTTGAGGAGCGCCAACTTAAGTGGTTTGGCCATGTCAACCGAATGGGGGACACAAGAAAGGCCAAATGGTTATATGAAACATGGCCAGAAGGCAAACGACCCCGTGGTAGACCTAGACTTACTTACCAGGACTACGTAGCTCGATTAGGAGCAGAAAGGGGCAAGACCGCGCCAGAGATGAGGAGACTAGCGGCGGACAGACCCAACTGGGCAAAGTGGACTGAGGTGGCCCCTCCACGCTTATCGGCACGATGGAGGTAGAAGAAGAAGAAGAAGAAGAAATAAATCATTACCTTAAATAAAACCAAAGTTCTGTGTTAATTCTTAGTTATGTATTGTATTGCATATTTGTTTTACTGTTTGAATATTGTGTACATATTTTTATTTTGGTTTCAAGTTTTGTTTTGTTCAGCTACAAACGATCTATTGTGGCCTACATATTTTAAAATACAAAAGTGTATTTTTACAACCATGTGGTCAATTCCAAATAATTTATCCAAAATAATAGCACTTAAAACTATACTTAGGTAGCGAATAATAAACAATGCTGTGAAAATATCAATATAAAAAAATCATATATGCTATAAGAAAAAAACTTCATATTTAATATGTACAAGCAGTACAATTATATATCTTACAAAATACCAGAGTTGTAGTTTTATTATCTTGATAGTATCATCACTGATGAAACTGACTTTAGACTCAGGATAAATAGGAAAACAAATCTGAAGTTGGCACCATACGAGCTCCTTGTTCTTCTATTAAATTAAATAAACAAAATGTTTTGTTGCATTTTATTTAAACTCATTTCATTTGGCAAGATATATATGATATCATTGATCCTTACAAAAATATTTTCATTGGACATAATTTCTAGATCTTTTATTATAAACATAAAAGGTTCTATACGAATATTTGTAAATTTTTATTTCCGCCACCTTACCCCCCTTCCTTCTTGTCCTTAGTCTATTTTGATCAAATGGAGAGGTTTGCAATTAGAATATGAAATACGATTGAAAATGAGGTCCCTTGAAAACTATGGATGGACTTCTTGCATAAAACTTAAGTTCAAGTTCATTAATGGCTGAAATCAGGTCAGAGGGAGTGTGAGGAGTTGAATTTTATTGGTGTAAAGAGGAAATTGTATAAAAACAATCTTGATGCAAATTTGATTTTCTACAAATGTTGCTCTGTACATTTTAACTCACAACAAATGTTATATAATCAGTATTGTTAATCATACTGTACAATTGTTGTTCTATATTGATTGATTCTATATGAACCAATCATGGATATAATCCCTTTACTACGGAGCGCCCAAAAGTAATTTTATTAATGTTACTTTTTTTTTCAGGTTCGTCCACTTTTAAATATAATTTTAGCATCTGAGAGAGGCCTGACAGAAGAAGAAGTATCGAATATCCTTGTGTCATGTGAGAAAAATATGAGCAAAGATGATTTGAGACGAAGGTTGCAAGTAGCAAGGAGGGTCCTCAATACTGGACCTGATTTCACCTTGAAACCGTTCCATAATTCCTTCGCAGAGTGGCTTGTAGATGTGAAGCATTGTACCCAGAGGTATCTTTGCTCTGTTCAGTCAGGTCATGCAATGATCATCATGCATCTTTCAATGAGGTATGTCAAAAATATTTTGATGTCCTTTTTCCTGATTCCAACATGAGTTCTGGTCAGAATCGTCATTAGTTGACTCCTTAAAAGTAAAACAATGAAAAGGATGTTTAATAGTCTTAAATTATGTATAACTGTTTATTTATTATGCCAAATTGTTGCTTACAAGCATCTTTGAGGTCTGCAATGTATCAAACAATAATAATAATAATAATAAATTTCTTACAATTCAATGAAGTTTTTACCAATTTATAATCACTTACAACAGTAGAATAAATTGACTTAATAATTAAAACTCAGAATTAATTGCATAAAATATTTTTTCTTCATTTTATGATATTGGTAGCTAACCATATGTTTTCTATTTCTTCTTACCTTTTAGCAAATTTCCCTTAAGGGAAATCAACTATTGAGGTCATACTCATGACACGATTTTTGAAAAATGTCTTCAAATGTCCACCGCAGGATCGATAATATACCTCGAAACTTCTTATTTCAAGCTTATATACGATGCAATGTTTCCAGTGAGGCTTTATATTAGCAGATTTCCCCTAAGGGAAATCAGCTATTGATGTTGTATTCATAATGTGATTTTTGAAAAATTTTCTCAAATGTCCTTCGATCCTACCTTGTAGATGACGAAAATACTGTCTAGAGTTCAAAATATTTAAATACTATCTACAGTTCAAAGTATTTATATTTATCTCATAAAATAAAAAATAAAATCCGCTTTATTAAATACACTCAGAGTTGTAAGAAAATCCCTAATACCCATTGAAGTAACGCTTCTACTGATTAGATAAATCTTTCCCCTCTGAAAAAATGTCCAGGAAACGAAGAAAAACTAAATCACGGGCTTAATTCTTGAATAAACTTGGGAATTCATATGGTAATGAACTCTGAAAAGAGTGGTAATCGTAAAATAGTCAACTACTTCTGAACATAAACTTGATCTATTTTAAAAATAAAATAGCAATTAATGAAATAAGAAAACCTTTTTTAATTGCATTCTTTTTTGTTGATTGAGAACTAAAAATCTTTTAAGCTTGTTCACCCCTATTTACACAATGGTTATTCATACTTCATAGTAACTTGCAAAACATCTTTTAAAGATCTCTAGTGAGTCCTTTTTAAAGATGGAGAATCCTACAGAAAACAGAAAAAATTGAACTAAATTAATTAGAATGATCATTGGCTCCTCTAGAGATGTGTTTTTATTAGGTTATTAATGTCATCAAGACTTTTCTAATTATCTAATTAAAATTTTAGGGGGCCAACTCTTTCTCCCCAAGAAACGGAACGGCTAGCTTATCACATAAGCTGTCTTCCACAGACTGTTCTTGGTCCTTGGGCACCACTTTGGCTCCTTGCTTCAGGAGCTCCTCTAGATTTGTGTGATTCTAGTCATCTCTTTGCATCTGAATATATCAGGGAAATTGATGCAGCTTGCAATCAGGTTTGTGAATTTAATTCATTTTTCTTCAACTTGGTATCTTTGTATTTTATACAATACCCCTACACGGTTATATTTCATAGTGCTCTAACATCAATTATTCTTTCAAAATCTATCTATCTATATATATATATATATATATATATATATATATATATATATATATATAAATGAATGTTAGTTTGTATGTCCCTTATAGAATCGTAAACGGCTGAACCGAATTTTATGAAACTTGGTATGTATATTACTACTAACCCAGGTTAGATTTTTGGCTATATTAATATTTACTGAGACGAACTGGAGTGGGGGTTATAAGGGAGGCATGAAATTAAAAAGAGATATTTCGTTTCCTATTGGTTTTTCGGCAAATATGCACTTAACAAAAGTTGTTTATTTTGCTGTTTAGAGTAACTTTTGTAATATACACTTCTGTCGTTTACCGAAGTATAAATGAGTTATACACTAAAAACTATAGTGGGAGTCATCAATTTTTATATGGCACAAAAGACTCAGCCGAACGAAACGCAACTCCGTATGTGATTTGGTATTAACACATCCCTGATTATTAAGCTATATTAAAATTTCGAGGTATGAACAGGAGTGGGGATTGTAAGGGAGGTCTGAAATTAAAAGTAGCAATATTTCGTTTCCTATTGGCTTTTCAGCAATTATGCACATAACAGAAGTTGTTTATTTTATTATTTAAAGTAACTTTTGATATATGCACTTTTTCCGTATAACGAAGCATAAGTGAGGTATACACGAAAAACTATGGAAGGGGTCAACAATCTTATAGGACATGGAAGACTAAATCAAAATCAACAAAACTCCTTATTTTTGACTATAACCTATATTAACATTTTTAGGAACGAACGGGAGTGGGGGTAGTTAGGGAGGCATGAAATTTAAAGTCATCATATTTCGTTTCCTATTGTTTCCATGTGCAAACGTGCACATGGCTAAAGATTTTTAATTTGATATTTAGAGTAACTTTTATTATATACATCTTTATCGTAATTTAGTATTTTAGTTGGTGACGTAGCAACGCACACAGGGTACAGCTAGTTCTGTATAAAACTAAGTAATATAATTTATTTATTTTTAATAGGGTGGTTGCGAAGAGAGGTTAGCTGAAGAAGAAGATCCTGGTGTCCTTGAAGAGGACTCGCCTGCTGAAGTGAATCTCCATTGGCTTGCTGCTGAAGGAGACCCCGAGAAGCTGGAGGCAGCTCTAGAGCAAGACAAGTCAGGACTGGAGACTGTAGACCGTCATGGGCAGACACCTTTGAACCTAGCTGCAAGGTTAGGCCTAGCTCCTATCGTTAAGGTACTCCTCGATGCTGGAGCTGTTGTCGACCATGCAGACTGTGATGGATGGACTGCATTAAGGGCTGCTGCTTGGGGTGGTCATACTCAGGTAACTATTACTTCAATAAATTTTTTTAGTTAAATAATTATTACAATATAAAATAAAATTATAGAACTGGGTAGACGTAAATATATTTAAGATTCTGAGGGTCTAGCACCAATTTCGGAGTGGTAATGGAAAAGTTAAATCACCCTTAATATAACATTTAAAGGGTTTTTTTATAAGCTTCATGTTTAAAAAACAAGCACATTAGGTTAGTTTGCTGAAATACTGAAATATGCATGGTTGGTTGTTCAAAGTAAAAAAGAGAATCTTCTACCTGATGAAGCGATGGACTACCAATCCTTGCTTAGAGTAATTTTAACTGTATGTTATCCTAAAGTTTAACATGCATTTTTACAATATTGTGGATCTATCTTAATCTGGCCTTTTCAATAGTTTTGTCATCCCAGCCCCATTTACTTATGAAAGAGTCTTTTCCAATCTAATAAACGTTAAAAATAGAAGTTCTTAGGTCAGGAGTTTCAAAGTGGTTTCGTATGGCTTATGCTATGATTATGTGATTCTTAAATATATAATCTAAGTATTATAATGGATATTTGTAATTGGGCACACATTTTTAACTAATTGTTAGTTTATTTTGTATTGTCCTGTTTCTAAATACCTCCCTTCCTTTTTAGTCTTTTATTGGCCTTCCACCTCAAACAATCTTACCAACATTATATGCCCACATAAATAAGCTTTTGCACAGATGTTGGTAGCATGCAAAAGCCTTCTTCTAGTGACTGAATATGTGCCTTATTGCTCCAATCTAAGAATTATACTAATCGCTGATGTAAGTTCGCAATGTAAAAGTATTACACATGTGTCCTGCAGCTGCCAGATGCTTAGGATTCGTCCCTCCATTGCCATAACTCTAGGCCGCCACGCAATGCCTAGAGTTAATTGTAAAATCTGTAACACTATTTTTAAATGAGTATAGATACTCCAGAACTCTTGAAAACTGACCAGCCTACCAAGGTACAGAAATAAGGACCTATTGTTCCTTGGGGTTCCAGTTTTAAACACCTTAATTCATTATTCTAATTGTCTCCCTAACCATTCTGTATGTCTGTGCTTTAAGGATAATTTAATCGTTGTGATCACTTTATCTTTGTGTCAATACTGACCAAGCTTTTTGCTTTTCTTCTTTGATTCAAATACTGATTATAGTTAGAAATCAGATTAGTGTAAATATCTTGTTTAACCCTGTGACTAGTTTTGATGATACTTGCAAGAATCCTATATTGGGAAATATAAATTTACTGTAATGCTGTACATACTGACTTTCTTAAGCTGAATTCTGTTCTTTCAGGTTGTGGAATTAGTTCTAGCCGCTGGGGCTACTGTAGATAGTTGTGATAGGGACCAGAGGACAGCGTTGAGGGCAGCTGCATGGGGAGGCCATGCAGATATTGTTACACTTTTACTTGAAGCTAAGGCTGATGTAAGTAGAATTCACTTAAGGCAAGAAAATTATCCAGCATTACAGCTCTTTTTCACTTTAATTTCTTGACTTGACCCTTTTAATGGGTGGTTTCATTTTAATGCTAAGACCCACAGAAAATTGTTGTTGTATGTTAACTAAAAAAAAATGTATAATAAATTATATTAATATTCCTTAGTGTTATTACCCATTAACACCTTGACTTTGAGTATGAAATGACTTTAATTGCGGCTTACTGAAGAAACATATAGGACAATACTTTATTTATTAATACAGTACTTTATTTATCAGTAATCTGAACCAGCCCTAAAAAAAAAAAAAAAAGGATTTATGAAAATTTTATTTGAATTACATTTGTAGATACACATTAAAGAAAGCATATTCTTCAAACAACTTTTATTATAAGCTGTAAGACTTAAAAACTAGATAAAAATGGTTCTTTCTTCTTTGTTCCAAATAAAAGCTATACTATAGAAATTTGGAAG
This sequence comes from Riptortus pedestris, assembly GCA_019009955.1. NCBI lineage: Eukaryota > Metazoa > Arthropoda > Insecta > Hemiptera > Alydidae > Riptortus > Riptortus pedestris. Next base: position 28,169,646 of record CM032228.1, read on the forward strand.
CAAATTTATATCCTAAATTTCTATAAAAATGTAATGTATGTTAATTAACCTTTCATAAAATTATTCTTTAGTACAGAATTGCATTGGCATTACAATGAGTAGCTTATAATATTCCAAAATTTAATTAATTAGTAAATCATGATTTTTTAATAAAATATAAAATAACTGATTGTTTCAATAATTGTTTAGATAGTTCTACTCTAGAAGTCCTAGAAAAAGATGCTCCCAAACAAAGTAAATTTTGGAATACCTGTATTTCTGAAAAAAAATTAACTATAGTGAAAATATTTTGATCAAATCATTTTTGTTAGTAAATAGACTTATCACTTATGAAGTTACTCCCCTCTGTTCAGTAATCTGAAATATTCACTAATCCAAAACCTGTTGGTTTTAATTAGTTCAGATTAGTGAGAGTCGACTGTATAATTACATGAATAACGTTTGTTACTTCTTGAGGCTGGACTTAGTGTGGAGTTGTAGGAAATAAATAACAGTAGTCTTCAAATTGTCAAATGAAAGGTAATTATGTTATCTTCCATATAGCCAATATCCATTGTCAAGGTATTACAAGAGTATAATTTTGTAAAAAGTGTTGTGAAGGTTGTGTTTAAACTAATTAGTTTTCTCACATGTATTTCTACAAAGGCCAAGTACTAATCAGAATGCAGTTTCATCACATGAATGTCACATAGGCAATAAGAGATAGCTACTCCTTATATTCAAATCCATATTTTTATCTTAGTAATGGCTTAACGTAAACAAGACTGAGATTTTATGAAAATACCTGCATAAGACTGAATTAACTAGTTATAGTTTTGTAAGTAGAATATTTTTATATATTGCAGATACGTTTTTTTTTTTAAAATATTAACTTCTACTGTTTGATTACATATTAAGGTTTTAGGCCTCTATAAAGACAATAAAATACTCCAACAGTGTTAAAATGTTTACTTAGAGAAAAAAGTATTAATTTCTGGCAATGGGGTGGAATTAAACAGATAAAGGATCACATCTAAAATTATATTATATTCCTGTTTTAAAGACTAATATTTCACAACTTCTCGAACACAGCTACTATTTGGACACGGAAATAAAAACTCTTACTTACACGGGGATACAAAGTCAGTTTAAGAATCACATTCCCACATGGCCAAACAGTTCTGATATTTTATTCTCAAAACATTTAAATGTATTTAAAAAAGTAGCTAATTATATCCTTAAGCTGGGAGATGAAACAAAAATAAAATATTCTAACTTTTTTTTTAAATTCAATTGTATTTAATTCATCTAGGGGATCTGGGCAGCAGAGGAATGAGGAGCTAGGTCTAATAAATAGGGAGGGAGCTGCAAAAGGTACCATCCAAGGCTCAATTATTGTGAGTGACCAATGAGGTGTGAGGCCTTAGCGTTATCTTGGTGGAACACAACACTCTTTCGATTTGTCAGTTCTGGGCATTTATTTCTAATTGATTGATTCAATTTTCTTAATTGTGAGCAGTATAGAGTTGAATCAACTGTTTGTCCTGATGACAATAGTACATAGAAAATAACATCCTTGAAATCCCATCCCATGAAAGGCATTATCAAATTGGTCATTTTGTTGCTGTTTCCATACTGAATCGCAAACAGAAATGCGAGTTGCCAAGTTGACTTCGGTTAGAGAGTGAGGGACTCAAACATTAAGCCTGGAAACATAGCAAGGGTTATGCAAATGGTTTTGTATGCTTGTGTGCAATACATTTAGGGTCATAATAATCTCTTGCTCTGATTGGCTGGGATTTTGATCAACAATGGCCTTAACATTACTCGTTTCAATTTCATGTGGGCAACCAGACTGTTGAGCATCATTGATGTCAAAATTTCATGAATGAAATTTAGCAAACCAATTTTGACATTCGATTAAAGCATCATCCTCATGACTTGTGCAGTACGCTTACATTTTTTAAAATAATTCACCAAAATATGCCAATAATGAATAGTATTGTTACGTTTATTGCAAAATCAGTAATAAACGTTGTTTATCAGAGTTCTTTTGGATTGCAAAATTAAACACACACAAGCTTCAGAGTTTTTATCACTGCACAATTTATTTAACAACACACTACACACTTGGTTAATCATTCTTAACTACTACTCACAGTATGCACTGATAGCTTCACTGTTCTTCAGATTACACAGATCAATAATTCACTCACGATCACTAAAGTTCACAAAAATCATGGCACTGCACTGTCCTTCGTGAAGTTGATGCACTGCACTGTCTTAAACACGGCACAACACTGTTCTTCACATAAAACACTTTACCGTACTGTAGTAAGTCGCACTGATGACCACTTGAAGACAGCTGAGAACAAACTGACTGTCGGGCGAGTTGCATATTATATAGAGGAGCGGCAACATCAAAGGAATCTGTTTCGAAGGTACTGGACTCTTAGTCTGGAACAATCCCGGCTCCACTAGACACTTCAGGCGGCAATAGTCTTTCCTTGGTAGGCTCCTTTCATCTCCTTCTTACTTCCTAAATACGTGACTATCTCTGTTTAATTTTTCATGTATTTAATTTTCGCAACACTATTTTCTTCCATATTCACAATGCAAAGTAAACACAATTCTAAGCTAAGCTAGTTTCAGCAAGAGTTAACAGATATAGTTGTTGTATTTTACAAACCGAAAAAACAATCCACCTTAGGGATTAATTCATCAGATACGAAGTGTACCATAGTGACATAAAAATGAGCAGTAAAACTGAAAGGACTTATTACTAGCCCAATATGTAGAGGAAATATATGAAAAAAAAAGTATTAAAAAGTACTGAAACAACAGGAAAGTAATCTTAATTGATTTTCTACCATCCATGTGACCATGTACCACAAAAAAGAAAATAACTAAGATAACATCTGTCACTTAATGTAAGGAACATATTATGTAATCTATGATTCATTACTGGATTATAGAGGTATAATATTAAGGTTTTAAATATGTACCTCTCTTAACAGTTATATTACAATAGTTATGTTACGTTTTATTTACTGTTTTAGTTGAATAAAATAACTTTTCCCAGGTTAATAGGACTGACTGTGAAGGTAGAACTGCACTCATTGCTGCAGCATACATGGGACATGCTGACATTGTTGAAAAACTTTTGGATTATACTGCTGACATTAATCATCAGGACAGTGATGGAAGAACTGCTCTCAGCGTCGCTGCTTTGTGTGTACCTGCAAGCGAAGGCTACACTAAAGTTAGTACTATATTCAGTTTTAGTTTTTTTCTTTCCTTCTTTATTCTGTTAATGCTAGGAAATAAGTAATTAGAAAATATTTCAAAAGATTAATAAAGTATACAAATATCATATTTCTTCCTGGTCCTCTGTCATTGGAACCTGATAGAAAAAAGAACATCTAAAAATACACATCAAAAAATGAGGAGGGTCAAATATAAAAAAGTCCGTCACGCAGTGCGTAAACTAAGCAGATTTCCCACGTGAAGTTTTACAATAGGGAAATCTGCCTAATAACAACTGTAGTAGTAAGAAACCTCTAAACCTAAAACATTATTTAGGGCGTAATAACCCAGTAGTTTCTAGCCCCAAAAAACAGTTGACCTAACCTCTAAACCTATTCACGAGGGACGAATAGTTATGGAAACGGCCACCAGAGCTCTCGGCGGAAAGTCCGAATATAGCCTACTGGTGACCACACGCAGAATACAAATGCAAATATCTCAGTTAATATTCAAGATACAGAATAAATGTATAGAACAATATTTATAGTAAATTTAATTTGCAATAAGATTTATTCTATACAATGTTTTGATCCGATGCATAATAACGGAGATATTTTAAATTTTCAAAAATCCCCCCTCTAAACCCCCCCTCCCACTGGTCCGATTTCAGCCATTAACGAACTTGATCTTCCTTTTTACATAAAACGATTAAATTCCGAGTTTGGTAAAGATCAAACAAGAATTGCGACCGCTAGAGCGTTAACAGACAAATATATATATATATATATATAATTTTGAACGGACCTCATTTTCGTCATCTCCTGTGTAGGATCGATGGACATTTGAAGAAATTTTTCGAAACTCGCATCATGAGTACGACCTCAATAGCTGATTTCCCTTAAGGGAAATCTGCTAAAAGGAAACACAGACTTGTAATATAATAGATGTAGTCAAGGGGCTCAGGTTGGTCGTGCGAGTTAAGGCGTTGGTCTTAATCTTGCGTGGTAGACCTAGAGTGGCGGGTTCGATTCCCGCCCTGGGCAGTAGAAATTTATTTAGTGACGGACTCATTAAATAAATTCCTTAGGCCCACTCTGCTGAGAACCCGTCCCGATTAGCCATAGTAGCATAAAGTGGACGTAAATAATAATAAATAATAAACAAAATGTATTCAAAACTGTGAATCTTCATTCATTTGAATGCAAGTTCTTTTGTTGTCTCCAAACTTCTTTGAATATAACTATTTTGTCTGAATTGAAGCTAACTTCCCATAAAATCTGCTCAAATTCAAAAGTTATATATATATATATATATATATATATATGAGAGAATTAGTAATGAGCTTTTAGTCATAGAATATGCAAATATCTATGAAAATAAGTCCCTCAACATTAATGACGAAAATAAAAACACTATTAAAATTCATTCTATAAGGTTCTAAGAGAGCATGGAGGCTTTATTGAAGAGGATGCCTATCGTTTGGAGATTAGTAGCATCAATTAATCCTGGGATATTGATCTCTCCCATAGATTAAACTAAATTCCCTTAAGTAAATTATTTTTCTTGAAAACATGATGGATCATCAACTGTTATTTGTGCTGTATTTTAATTTTATCATTTATATATATATATATATATATATATATATATATATATGTATCGGTCTTGTTTACAAATATTTTTTATTGTGCAACAATTTGGTTAGGTTCAAAATTCGTATATTTATGTAAGCTTGATGTTTCGTCATCTTATTTTAGGTTGTAAATATACTGCTTGAAAGAGGTGCAGATGTAGACCATGAAGATAAAGATGGCATGACTCCACTTTTAGTTGCTGCATTTGAAGGACATAGGTATGCCCTTGAATCATGATTAAACACTTTCTTATTCTTATTAATATTGAGTATTCGCTTTTAAATATTTATTTTCCTTATCAATCTAGAATAAACATTACATTGCCTATAAAATGCACAAAAATCTTCACTCTGATATGTATTATATGGATCATTACTTGGATAATGTGTTGAAACAAGAAAAATTATATGCCTTAATAAATTAACTTCCCACGTGTGACAGCTAGGTATGCATTAGCAGGCCAACCTAAAAATGAAATAATGTTTGTTCAGACCTCAGTCATAACTAATCATTATTATCTTTAAACAATTCCAATTAATATATAAGGATAGTTTCAGGTTCTCTCAATAAGTAACTTCACTGAAGTAAAAATGAATATAATTGATCATCTAACAAAATAATTAAAAAATTTACTCAAAAAGTAAGAGTCCAGTAGTCGTACGACCTTTTGAGCCCAGTACTCCAAAAATATGACCCTCCAAAAAAGATCCCAGTCCTCTTTATCTGGGAAGGTAAGATAACCAAGGTTGAATCTCGCCAAAGAAGATTAAGTGGCAAATAGCATTATTTCAACCATTTTGAAACAAGAAGTATTAAATGTATCGGGGCTCAGGTTAGCAATGCGAGTTAAAGCGTTGACCTTTAGCACACATGGTAAACCTAGAGTGGCGAGTTCGATTCTTGCCTGGGCAAAGGAAATTATTTAGTGATGAAATTCGTTAAATAACATCCTAAAATCCCACCCTGGCTAGAAAAGGGTGGTAACCGGTAGATAACCCGACCCAATTAGCCTGAGTTGCAAAAAGTGGACGTTAATAAATAATAATAATAAAATGTATCAATGTAGATACATGTGGCTCAGTAATACAAATTATTTATTTTATTAACCTGGAGGGCCACTTGTATGCATTCAATATATTAATATATTGTTTAAAAATTAATCGAGTTAAATATAAAAAAAATAACAGTATTTGAGATATTGATGTATTCAAATAAAAGCATAAACAAAAAATAGTTCTAAAATAATGTTAAAAATGTAGTGTTGCAAACTATTCTTGCTATGCCTCACCGGATTTTAATGTCTATGAATTTTAAAGAAACCATCTAAAGAGGAATTTATATTTATACTGGAGTCTCGTCTTGACATTTTTAGGTGTTTTCCGAACTTCTTTTGTCAAGCCAAAAAAAAACCAAAAAAACACCAAAAAAAAAACCAAAAAAAAAAAAAAAAAAAAAAAAAAAAAAAAACCTGCAATTCATTAGGCTGCAGTAGGATATTCTGCTATATATTAATGTTCTTACAAAGAGTCCCATATTACATATGACCTAATTGGAATATCAGTACTGCTTGCAATATTTTAGTGAACTAGAAGCCATTTAAGATCACTCTTCACTTGTGATGGGGTAAAACCTTGCAACAAACTGATACAATTACTTTAAAATCATCCTTCACCATATTCCATTATGATTCATAAGGCCTCAGTGTGACTTCTGCCGATGTATAAAATTTACGCATATTGCAGTTTATTTGTTTGCATCTTAGATATTAACATTTATATGTATATTAAGTTCTTGAGGTGAACAATTGATTCTTAAAAAGTTTTGACTTGGCTTAAGCTCTAATAAATCTTTGAGTTATATATCCTCAGTCCATTTCACTGTGAGTTTTAAGTTTTTAATTACTTTGTTATTGTACTTTTAAAGACATTTCCCATAAATTAAAAGTATTTTTCTAAAATGCACTACTTGTAAAAAAACACTCTGTGAGTGATATATTCTGTTTTTCAAATGAGGCAGTTAATGAATTGGTAGAATTAAGCAGTTTTTAACTGAGTGTCATATATTCTGGTTCTGTGCTCTGGCGCTGAAATTAATTTTAGCAATAATTTCAAGGTAAATTAAATTTGTATCATGTTGTCACCTTATTACGACTATGTAGGAAATAATCTTAATTATCCTGACAATTATACATTTGATTCTGCCAATGAGATCCAATTGTACATAACTTTCTTTTAACTAATATTATTTAGAAACTACCTAAAATTTGGTACACCCTGTTTGTAAAGGAGAAGGAGCTCTGTAAAAAGGTATTGGTGGTTACTTTCGGGATCCGCAAACTGTATTGGGACAACAAAAATTATTGGCAAAAAAAAAAAATGGAAAGTTTTCTTATTTCTAGTTGGAGTTATGGAAGAATAGAACCTAAGAAGAAATTAAGATGTTTTGGAAAAGGGATTTTGTTAATGGTCTTCACCAAGAATAAAGGGAAGACGGTTGAAGGGACAGGTATATATATGGTGACTGGTCAAAAGGTGTGAGGTGGGACTCGGTTATCTCCTTAAGTAATTTCTTTTCAGTATATTGTCTAGTTTATATTTTACCAAATGATATTTGTAATTTACAGAGATGTATGCGAGCTATTGCTGGAGGCTGAAGCCGATGTCGATCATACAGATGCAGCTGGTAGAACTAGCCTCTGGGCAGCTGCATCTATGGGACATGCTCCTGTAGTTTCTCTCCTTCTATTCTGGGGTGCGTCTGTTGATGCTATAGATCCTGAGGGAAGGACGGTCCTCCTTGTAGCTGCTGCCCAAGGGAGTGACGCAGTTGTCAATCTCCTTCTAGAAAGAGGTTAGTGAATATTTTTTTTTATATGAAAACAGTACTCTTGAACTAATGAAAATTTATACACTATTTCAATGAAATGCAATTTGAAATGTAATAAGTATATTCTGAAAAATTTAAATAACGTCCTAAAATCCCACCCTGGCTAGAAAAGGGTGTTAACCTGTAGATAACCCGTCCCGATTAGCCTAAGTTGCAAAAAGTGGACGTTAATAAATAAATAATATTCTGAAAAATGAGTTTACTAAATTTGTTAAATAAAGTATGAAATTTTCACTGTATTCTTTTATTTATTTTTTAAGATTTTAGTGTTGGAAAAACCTTGGAATAGATTTGACAGATAGCAAAAACAATGAGAAACTACCTAGAGATACAGAACTCATAAGGCACTTAAAAATTTTGTGCAGATAAAAATATGAATTTTTTCTGATCTTGAATTCTTGCTTTGGATGAATAATGACCTTGGAGGGGAATAATTACGCTTGGAAAAAGAATTTTTAGAAATGGGGAAAAAATAAAAAGTGCAGCATAAAAGTAATCTGAATTATGGAGCAGATGAGAAGTTGGTTGAAGGATCTAAAATATAAATATCAGAGCGTTTAAGCTGTGTCATAAACATAAAGGATGGAGATGCCTCCATGAAACTAATTAGTTCTACTCTTTTGAATGATGGGTATATATAGAGAAGTTGGTGCCTGAGTGACAAAAGTATAGGGAGTTTAACTTAATTTTGGAGAACTTTTTTAGGTTTAAGAATATTCAGCACGAATTATTATGTTTACAGAATGGCTATACTTCTGTCACTTTTACATGACATGAGGGGGTATTTGCTTCTCAGGATTTCATCAGCATTTGTTTTTCTATTCATTTATCAAAAATCGTTTGGATCTACTACTCTGATCAGAATATTTGCACACTACAGCAATTTTACAGGAATCTAACCATTCTCATGATAATTATTATTTTTTTGAGACTAGACAATTTCTTTGATCTTGTTTTAGCAGATTTCCCTTAAGGGAAATCAGCTATTGAGGTCGTACTCATGACACGATTTTCGAAAAATTTCTTCGAACATCCATTGATCCTACCCAGGAGATGACAAAAATGAGGTCCATTCAAAATTATATATATATATATATATATATATATATATATATATATATATATATATATATATATTTGTCTGTTAACGCTATAGTGGTCGCAATTTTTGTTTGATTGTTACCAAACTCAATATTTATATGTTTTATGCAAAAAGACAGATCAAGTTCGTTAATGGCTGAAATCGGACCAGCGGGAGGGGGGATTTTTGAAAATTCAAAATATCTCCCTTATCATAAGTCGAATCAAAAAATGTATAGAATTACATTTCCTATAAATATTGTTCTATACATTTATTCTGTATCTTGAATATTAACCGAGATATTTGCATTTGTATTGTGTGTGTGGTCTGCAGGAGTCGGCTATGTTCGGGACTTACGCTGAGAGCTAGGGCGGCCATCCCGTAACTGTTCGTCCCTTGTGAATAGGTTTAGAGATTCCTTACTACTACTGATGTCATTAGGCAGATTTCTCTATTGTAAATTTTCACGTGGGAAACCTGCTTAGTTTACGCAGCCCCTGCGTGACGGACTTTTTTATAAGTCAAGCTTAAATCTTGACCTTGGTCTACATTCTTATTACTGAATCTGTTTTTTCATTGGAATGCTAACTACTGGTCTCAGAATTTAGGGTATCTTTAAACTTTTTAAAGGTTTTCTTGCTGGTATAGGCAGAATTCAGTCTGCTGAAGTCTTGTTTAAGTCGTACTTTTGTCTCCTTATAAAACATCTGGCTCTCGTACCGAGCTTGTAGTAACAAGAACAAACCATCACGTAATTAATGAATAATGTATATTATATAATGAATATAATCATTTTATTAAATATAATACACATTAAGCCTGCATTTAGTGCTACTAGTATTATATACAAATATGAATACCTTGAAAATGCCTAGAAATTTAAAAAAAAAAAAATAATTAAATATATATATATATATATATATATATATATATATATATATATATAAATGAATGCTTGTCTGTATGTCCTTTATAGAATTGTAAACGGATGAACCTTATTTTATGAAACTTGGTATGTATATTACTACTAACCCAACTTAGGCTTTAGGCTATATTAAAATTCTCTGAGACGAATAGAAGTAGGGGTTATAAGGGAGGCCTGAAATTAAAAACTGTGATATTTAGTTTCCTATTGGTTTTTCGGCAAATATGCACATAACAAAAGTTGTTTATTTTTTTATTTAGAGTAACTTTTGTTACATACACTTTTGTTTTATACCAAAGTATAAGTGAGTTATACACTAAAAACTATAAAACAACAATTTTATGTGGCACAAAAGACTCAACCAAACTAAATGAAACTCCGTAGGTGATTTGGTATTAACACCTTCCTGATTATAAGCTATATTAAAATTTTTTGATACGAACAGGAGTGGGGATTGTAAGGGGGGTTTGAAATTAAAAATAGCGATATTTTGTTTCCTATTGGTTTTTTTGGCAAATATGCTCATAACAAAAGTTGTTTATTTTTTTATTTAGAGTAACTTTTGTTATATACACTTTTGTTTTATACCGAAGTATAAGTGAGTTATACACTAAAACCTATAAAACAACAATTTTATGTGGCACAAAAGACTCAACCAAACTAAATGAAACTCCGTAAATGATTTGGTATTAACACCTCCCTGATTATAAGCTATATTAAAATTTTTAGATACGAACAGAAGTGGAGGTTATAAAGGAGGGAGGTCTGAAACATAAAATTGCGATATTTCGTAACATTCATTTTTCTGCAAAGTTGTTTAAAGCAACTTTTGTTATATGCACTTTTGCCGAATAATGAAATTTGAATGAGGTATACATGAAAAACTATAGAAGGTGTCAACAATGTTATTGGACACAAAAGACAAAATCTATGATTATGTTATATATATAAAAAAATATTGTGTATTTTATAGAATTAAGTAATACTTCAATTATTAACATATCCCCAGCACCCTGGACTCGGGTGTAAATCCTAAGCATTGTTACTGAAAATGTAAAAATATTGTACAAAGTAATGCCCAAAAAAAAAGTACAATCATCATTCAACCTGAAATGATTTCCCCAGCCAAGCCAGGTCCCTTAGCTAGTATAATATAAAAATGAACTTGAACTAAAATTGGAAATTTAATTCAATACATAATCTCAAAAATTGTAGAAGCCCTTGTTTGAGTGTACCTTTTGGATGGGTGCTTTCAAGAATTATTTTTTACTTAAAAGATTTTATCAGTACTACTTTCCTTTAAAAATATGGTATTAATAGTTAATATTATTAAAAAGGAATGGATGAACAACACCGCGACAATTGTGGTTGGTCAGCTCTACATTATGCAGCATTGGAGGGGCATTGTGGTGTTGTGAGAGCTCTCTGCCTAGCTGGTGCACGCCCAACAGTCACGGACAATGAAGGCCGGGCTCCAATCATGCTTGCTGCTCAGGAAGGCCATTCTCAACTTGTCAGAGAATTAGTTGAGGAGCATGGGGCAGATGTCGACCAGAGGGCTCATGATAAGACTACAGCTCTCAGGTAAATTCTTCTTTAATAGTTTATAAGTAATAAAATGTCCCATGTTATTGAATACCTGTCTGAATTGGCAACATTAAACAAGAACCTCCTCCATAAAAATGTTTGACACGACTGGGACTCAAATCTAGGACCTCTTATCTTCTAACCTCTGGGTTGCTTTGCTAAATAAACTCAACTAGCATTCTCCAGAGGAGAAGCTGTGTCTTTTAAATCATTCTCTCTAACTACTTCACCAAAAACATTAGTTAACCGCAATCACTGATGTGAACAATAAACAACAATGTCAAATCGTCTACTAAACTGAATCAATTTGTAAAGGTAGTCCATAGTAATCAGTCTAATCATTTAGCCTTAGCTAAATTAATGATTAACACGAGGTGAGTGTTTTTATCATTTAGGGGCATTGAAACATTAAAATGAAAGATGAAAGTTATCAAGTTCCGAAGTCCTAGATGCCTCCATTCAACCTACTATAATAGTGTCCTCTCTTTAAAGAAATTTAATATCCACAATACATCAATTTCAATTATTTTTATCTCTTTCTAAAAATCTGTACCTTTATTATAGGTTAGCTGCTCTTCAAGGCCATCAAAATGTAGTGAGAGCATTATTAAGCTATGGGGCAGACGTGAATGCACAAGATGCTGATGGTAGGAGCACACTCTACATTCTTGCCCTAGAAAATAGGCTTCAAATGGCTGACTTTTTGATCGATCCGGGAGGTGCTGATGTAGAAGTCAGGGATTTAGAGGTAAAATCATTTTAAATAAAGTAAGCTTAGCTAATTTATTTAATTATTAATAAACTTATATATGTATGCTTCTTTCTTTTTTGTATAATTAAATAATATTAAAAAATATAGGTTAATCAGAAACACTTTTTTGTGGCTTCTCACTATTTATTTATTTATTTTAATTATAACTATGTTGTTAAATATACATGTTATTGTTATAAATTTTATAGTTATTGACTGTTTTGTTAGATGACCAATTATGTACATTTTTTAAAAAAATAGTTTTTATGACTCCTTAATTATGGTGTTTTATTGTTTTTAGCTCTGAGGATGGAAATTTAATTCCCAAAACTACTAAGCATTTTTAAAAAATAAATTGTGAGGATCCACAAAAAAGGGTTTTACCCTGATTCATCACCCTCACCACCAGCTGAAAATAAAATATATATATATATATATATATATATATATATATATATATATATACTTTTCAGATGTTAAATGTAGTAAGAAATTGGCCATTGTTAAAAATGCAAGATGGTTTGAAGATATATTTTGTTTAGTTTAAGATGTATAATCTTGGAAATGTTCAGTTTAATATTAATTCGATTACCGAAATAAATCTGTATAATGGTGAGATGAAGGGCATTGTAAACAGATAAAGATGAAGAAACTTAAATTAATTCAGCATTAATCCTTGTAAATAATGGCTATTTTTATTGGATCTGGGTTATAACACTTAGAAAAATATTATTTTCTTTAAAAAAAATATTATTCTCCTATCAAAAAGATCTATTTCATCTGCCCATTCAAAACTAGGAATCCAAAATAGAATCTCCCTTTACCCCCCACTCTTTTAATCCTTTATAAAATACTACTCATACTTATTTCCTTGCAGGGACGTACAGCATTGCACGTCAGTGCTTGGCAAGGACATACTGAGATGGTATCACTGCTGCTTGGTGCAGGGCGTGCTGATCCAAACGCAGTGGATAATGAAAGGAGAACCCCCTTACATTCAGCAGCTTGGCAGGGGCATGCACAGGTTGTGAGGCTACTCCTTGAAAATGGTGCCCGGGCTGACGATACCTGCAATCAAGGAGCCACTGCATTAGGTCTGTTAACTATAAAGATTTCGGAATGGTCATTGTATCTATTCATAAAACACAATAAACTGAAATGTGTAAATTATTGGGGCAATGCTTCTCTCCATAGGTTTAAAGATACGGTCTGTGATTATTTGTTGAAGGTTGATTGAGGAAGGCGTAAGGGATACTGGAAGATTACCAAAGTGATTTCCTCCAGGTTGCTCATCAATCTTTGCCATTGAGCAGCATGCATATTAGCATGATGTTGATCTGCACAACCACTTTATGAACTTCTGACAGGCTCATGATAAGAGTAGATAGGTTATAATTGTTAGAGGCATTCCAGTCTCTGGAAATACCTAGCAAGTTTATCCGATTACTGAAGATGACACTGGAAAGTCAAAGCCAGTATGGGTCGATAGCCATGACGTCTAAGGGTCTAAGCTGAGGAGAACCTTTATCAACAGTGCTGTTTGATCCCCCTCTTGGAGCTACAATCTAAGAAATAAATACCAATCCTGGTACCATATCGGCTCATGCTGTCGACAAATTTGAATGAGGAGCGCAGAACCTAGAGCTCGCAATAAGAAATAATAAGATGAAGTACTTGAGATTGTCTAGATAGAACAAAGAAGCAGATAATTCTGTCATTTTGGGTTAGTGTGTTTCCTTCTACTTGTACATTACTTAACAGTGTACACCCGAGTATACTTGGATAGAAAGGGAGCACCTCAGAATTTGAAATTGTCCTTTATTTTGTTATCTACTTCTGTCCCATTGTGACCCTTTTTATGGACCTCATTTTAGTTCTTTCTCACCAACAGTGAAGTAGAATCGTGTTTTATTAGTTATCCTACTTAGTGAGTTATAATGTTCTACAATGTCTAGTAATTCAAAGTATCAAGTATGGTCAAATAGGAGTTTTTGAATGAGTTTTAACAGCACATGGGGTCAGAGGAATGTGATGTTGCTTCTCTTGACACTGGTAATGATGAAGCAGGATCAAGGTCTGTCAACATGAAATCCAAGTTTGACAACCTCCCCAGAACTAGCTGAGGTGGTGCACTCCTTTGCAACCGCCTAGATCATATGATTAATAAAGTAGAAAGGGAAATTCAATCCACAGGCTTTCATTATTTCTGGAATTAACAATAAAAGAGAGAAACAAACCATCAAGATATTTTAAAAGAAGAAAATTAATTTGGCCTGAATATTTCATTTTAATCAAAAATTGAAACCCAGTCATAAAAAATGTACTTGAAAATGCACTGGGTTTTTATTGGATTGAGAGATTTGATTGTATTATCTGTATATTCAGGTTAACATCTGAACTGTTTATGTACTGGTTTTTATAACGTACAATAACAAAACTTGAATGTAATAAGTCCACTTAAATTTATACAAAAAAACATCAAAAATTTACACTGTCGAAGAATAAAAAATAACACAAAATAATAAGTCTTTGGATAAACAATTACTAACGAATTGAAGCAGAGTTCGCACAAAAAGAACGGAGCACTAATAGATACAACTGTGAGAGTATGCCATTAGTTTTCACTAACTAACTAAAAAGTAATTGTGAGGTTGCTCGCAGTGTACCCACTTTAAAATAAGAGTAATTGTTTTAGTATAAATAGTTGATGGCAACACTCACTGAGACCAGATGGCACCTAGTAGGGGTTTGGTTAATAGTTGTTACTAAGTCGGGCCAAGCTGTTACAACTGTGTGTTATTTATAATGTCACTTGTGATTGTTCTAATACCATATTAAGACTTATTTATGAAATGAATGTATTTTCACAGGTATTGCAGCTCAGGAGGGGCACGAAGAATGTGTGCGTGTTCTCCTGTCTGTTGGTGCTGATCCAAACCATTGTGACCAGTGTGGAAGGAATGCTCTCCGTGTCGCTGCAAAATCTGGCCATCAGTCTGTTGTTAGATTGTTGGAGCAAGCTACTTCTAGTCTTCAGCCACCATCAAGTTTACCTATTCATAATGGTAAGGGCTCATAATGTTTTTCTATATAATTTAATATAATAAAAAAATCAGAAATATAAAGTGAAGTTTGACATTAAATTACATTTATTAGTATTAGTAAAAATTCTAAAAGTTGTTTAATCTGAATATAATGGTGTTTGGCTTTAAAGACCAGGGCCTACCAACTTTCTTAGATGATTTTCTGTGACGAGTACCTAAGTTCTTCTAATTGTAGATCCTTAGCTTCTCAAGTTATCTAGCTACTTTTTCTCTGGTTCGCTTTCTCTCTTTCTAGCCTCACCTGATGAATCATTCATCATTTTCGGCTGCATCTTGTCCCAGTCAAAGTGAGCCAACTACTGTTGTCCCATCCTAGTTTTGGAAAAGAATTGCTGCTGCTAGACAAGTGAAATTAATATACAGCTACAGCCTGCGTATAATGTTCTAGAGTAATATTTAATCTTTCTTCTAGGTGATAAAGAAGAAACTACTGTATCTCAAACAAGATTTTGAACCAATTTAATTATTTAATCTTTAAATTTAATAATTTCAATCAATTTAATCTTTTTGAGTTTAGAATGCATTCTATATTAATAGCCTATCTAGTTTTGAACGAGATGGATGACATGCGGGAGGAGGGTGTCAGACATCAGTGAGGTCATGCCCATGACATGGTCAAGCTCTCGCTCAACACTCATTCAAGTCTTGTGCCAGTTACAGCTCTCACCCTTTTTTCAAGACAATTGTAGCCTCATAGTGATGGGTTTGAGAGTTTTTAAAGTGTGAGCCTTGGCCCAGAGGAGTGTATCACTAAAGACCGCCCCACAAAGTTATAGCAGTAGGAAAAAGCACCTTACTTGAATTAGTTGAAATCACCAGTCGCCCTAGTTAACAGCACAAATAAGCATTTGCCTTATTTCATCTCTTTTTTTTTTCATCACTACCTGATCCTAGTTTAGAAAATAACTATAAGGCAAGGTGCAGTATACTACAGGAATTATTAACATTAATTACTTGGACAAAATAGATCGTATATTTTTATGAGAGGAAGGTATAAGGAATATGACCTCTTCTGTGAAGGTGCCTTAAAAAAAGTAGAAGGTTGTAAGATTTATATATCTTAGATGAAGACAGCTGAGCAGGTAGGTCAGTCTAAAAGGGGACTTTCTTTGATAGGGAAAAGAATTGCTGCTGCTAGACAAGTGAAATTAATATACAGCTACAGCCTGCTTATAATGTTCTAGAGTAATATTTAATCTTTATATTTTTTTATATGCCACTTCTCTAATTCAAAATTATCTTAATATTTCAATTTATGTTCAGAGTATTTGGAAATTGGACTCCTTCATTTGTGTGTATTTGAGTAAAATCATGGGACTATTTTTTTTTTATTGTATGTGCTATTGGTTTAAAATTGTTTAATGGTTCATGGTCGTTAATAAATAACAACAATAATGTGTCTTGAAAATATTATTTCTTTTTGTTTGGTAGGTAGTATATTGTGCCCAAGTGCCCCTAGTCTTCAAGATTCTCCAGAACTGACAGGAAAACGAAGGTCTTTGGTATCAAGTGATAGCAGCAACCTAACCAATAGTACTAGAAGCTCACATAAGGATACACAGGTATAGAAATTGAAAATACTTTTACTGCTTTGACTTGCACAATTCCATTCCTTTCAGCATCTTTTTAGCTACTGAGATTGCACTCATTTTCAAAGAATTTATTTTTATGTCCATTGATCTTACATATGAGAAGATAAAAATTATATATATATGCTTTCACTCTAGAAATGTAATTTTTGTTTGATAGTTACCAAACTTGACATATTAGCTTTAAGAAAATTAAAGATCAAATTCTTTAATGGTCAAATATGGATTGGGAGAAGAGGTTTAGAAAGGGAATAAAACTTCAAAATATCTCTGTTGTTATGAGTTGTATCAATAAATTTTATATACTCAATTGTGTTAAATATTTAGTGTACTGCAATTGTTCTCTATTTTTTTTATAACACAAATTTAATAATTCAAGAACAAAAGATGAGGGGTAAGGATCTAAAGAACATATTTTCATGTATCTCGTGTAATAAAGATCTCTTGAAAACAGTACTTGGTATTTCAGTTTCGAAAGTATTTTATTATATAACAGATTATTGCTTATGTGTCGTGAGTAGGAGTGGGGGTTTGCTGAAGGCTGGAAACTAAAAAATGCAAATATCTCGGTTAATATTCAAGATAAAGAATAAATGTATATAACAATATTTATGTACATTTAATTTTCAATAAGATTGGTTTTATACAATTTTTCATTCCAATGTATAATAGAGATATTTTGAATTTTCGAAATTCCCCCTCTAAACCCCCGCCCACTGGATCAATTTCTGCCATTAACGAACTTGACCTTCATATTTGCATAAAAGGATTAAATATCAAGTTTGGTAACGATAAAACAAAAAT
The DNA here is from genome assembly GCA_019009955.1 of Riptortus pedestris. Classification (NCBI taxonomy): domain Eukaryota; kingdom Metazoa; phylum Arthropoda; class Insecta; order Hemiptera; family Alydidae; genus Riptortus; species Riptortus pedestris. The sequence goes on from CM032228.1 coordinate 28,187,232, forward strand.
GGTGACCGCTAGAGCTTTAAATAACAAATATATATATTGAACTTTCCACATTGACGAAGGGAAACTGGATGTCCAAAATATCCGTTCAATTTAAAAAGAATTGCTTCCAAAAAACATTTTACTGGTAGTAGCTATAAAGCATAATCTTGATATTGGATAAGCTTCATCAATGTGGGCCCAATGCTCTTTGTGTTTTGTCATCTTTGATGCATTTATTCATTTTCAAAATGACAAGGAAGCGCCCATCTTACTCAATGACAAATATTTTGAAAATATGTCTAGTTTTATTGTTTTTTTTGCATAATGCAATAAATTTATTCATTTCTTAGGGTCAGATGTCTTTCACTCAGCAGTTGGAACACTGCTCAAGGCGATCAAAAGTGCTCAGTCCTCTTCAGTCTCAGCCACCAAGTCCTATTTATGCTTCACCACCTACAAGCCCTCAGAATCCATGCAGTAAGTAGTCAGTTTTCATATATTTCTGGCAATCTAGATAAGTTTGATTTATGTGGATGGTGTAAATTAAATAAATTACAAATTAATATTAAGAAAATGTACTTTTTTGTGTCCAATATCTTATGAATAACTTGGTCTACCAGTAAGCACATATAGGGAACGAGAGAGGCGATATTGCTGAGGGGTAACAGGGATATACAGGACTTAGATGTAATTGTAAGGCCTTATCTATATCCATATATTTTCTGGGTTTTAGGCTCTTAGATTTTTATAGTTACCAATAAACACAAAAAAGGAATATTAAGAATTCAAATTTAATTTATTTTATATTTATTATAAAATGTTGCACTGATAGAGAGCATTCACTATTCCTAAATTGAAGTTCCCCTTTTGGAGAATTGAAGTGCTGGCTAAATGTTGACAAACAAAGTGCAGTGAAAAAATGTGATGAAGATAAAGTTGGAAAAAGTGGACGGTAATAAATAAGAATAATATTATCCACCATCGCACTTCATTTGCAATAGTCAATAGTTCATTATTGTCTATCCAATTACTTCTCATTTGTGCATCCTTTATTTTTACTTTATTCAAATTATGGAGTCCGAATCAAAGGGTCAGTAGGAAGAAATGATTCCACCAAGTTGATGGAGGAACTTTAGATGTAACACTGGCATTTACTTGGTTATCACCACATAATATATATATATATATATATATATATATATATATATATATATATATATATATATATATATATATATATATATACTAGCTCAGATACCCGGCTTCGCCCGGGAATTCATTTGAGGCTGAATGGTGATGGTATTTTTTAGCAGGCTTTACATTGCACAATATTTTGACATTTACCCGTCCCAGTGTTTAGGATTGATACCCGTCGTTGCCGGTGATTTGCTAATAATAGAATTATTTGTTCGATAATTCTTCTCAATCTTCAATATTTTTATATTTCCCGTCTCTTATACATGTAAATATGGTGAATTTTTATTTCAGGCCTCCCTTATAACCCCCCTCCCGTTCGAACCAAAAAATTTTAATATAACTTATAATCATGGAAGAATTAATGCTAATTGACATACCGAGTTTTCTTAAGTTCGGTTCAGCCGTTAGTGCCCGCTAAAGTTTTAACGTATAACTCATTTATACTTTGGTATACGACAAAAATGTATATAACAAAAGTTATTCCAAATAACAAAATAAACAACTTTTGTTATGTTTATAGTTGCGGAAAAACCAATAGGAAACGGAATATCGCTATTTTTAATTTCAGGCTTCCCTTATAACCCCCACTCCTGCCCGTCCATAGAAATGTTGGTATGGCTTATTATAAGGAAGGCGTTAGTGCTAATACACATACTGAGTGTTTTATTTAGTTCGGTTGAGTCTTTTGTGCCAAATAAAATTGGGGACTCCCGCTTTAGTTTATAGCGTATAACTCATTTATACTTCCGTATACGGCAAAAGTGCATATAACAAAAGTTACTTTAAATTACAAAATAAACAACTTTTGTTATGTGCATATTTGCTGAAAAAGCAATAGGAAACGAAATATCGCTATTTTTCATTTCAGGCCTCCCTTATAACCCCCACTCCTGTTCGTCTCAGAGAAAATTAGTATAGCCTAAAGTCTAAGTTGGGCTAGTAGTAATATACATACCAAGTTTCATAAAATTCGGTTCAGCCGTTTATGCGTGAAAAGGTAACAAACAAACAAACAAACAGACACGAAAGAAACAAAATGCAGATATGGTGTCTATGACATGTGAAACGAAAAGTTATCGTGAAATTTCGCGAAAAAAATCAATGTACAGACAGAGGTTACAATTTTATATATATATATATATATATATATATATATATATATGAGTGTATATGCATACAAACAGGCGAGTATATAAATTTGAATGGACCTCATTTTTGACATCTCACATATGTAGGATTGATGGTTATTTGAAAAATGTTGATAGGTATTCATAGATTTTGATCATGCACATTGTTTTAAATTGCCCAATACTCAGTGATAATAATTCTATTTTAATCGAAATTTTGTTATGTTTCTATAGATGATCACTTTTCAAGGGATACTCACATGAGAATTATACTTGGAAGCAGTAAGACATCCCCAACAAGAGAAAGGTAATCTTTTTATTTTTGTACTTGATTTATTAAATTATTTCTTTGCTATGTAAATATGATATTTAATATTATTCATGAATGAAATACATTTCTTCAAATAGTGAGTTCAATTAAAGGAGAGAACATTTGTTTTTAGTACTGACCACACACATAGAGATCGAAAGTATAAACTTAAAGAGGATAGATGCTAATATGTATAGCTTTACTAGTATTCCTTCCAATTAAAACTGTGTTCAGGTAAAGTTGTTGTTAAACTCTCTGTTGTCAATAATAATAATAATAAATGGATTCTCTAGGCAAGATCTGGGTTTCCAATCTTATTTTGAGTGGAATGTGTATGTTGGGTAAAATGGGTGTAAGGTTATTATTTATTTTCGTTTTCCGCTAAGAAGGGATTTTAACGATGAGAGTATAGATGTAAGGTTAGAACTATTTTTATTATTGAAAAAGAAAAAAAAAATTGAATTTTGGGTATTGAACCTAGTTTTACTTGTATTTTAGACAAGTGTACTGCCATGTATTATATATTAATGATTTAGATGCAAACCAATACATAAAACAAACATTCTTTAGACAACTATGCAAGGTCTGATGCTATTACTATACCTTCTGAAATAGATGCTTCATCAAGGTTACATTTGTTTACTTTATTTAGAACTTCATTTGATTTCTGCTGGTTGATTCATTTCTAGTAATTCTATGTGCATATCATTTATTTATAATAGTTTGCTAATCAATTATTTTTCCTGTTTGTAAGATGTTCATTCAACTCCAAATGGATGACATTGATTGAAATATTCCTCTTTTTTTTTCTTTTGGAAGGTTTTTATCAGATTTCCCTTATTTTGTTTAGTGCCAACATTGATTTTCTCCAATGAATCTCTAATCAGCAATAACTACTTTATTTTCCGAATTGTATTATTTCAATTATCATATTAGTATTTTAATTATATTTGTCCTGCACTTCTAAAACGTTAGTTTTCTTTCATTTCTGGTTTTATTTTTTAATAATTTTCTTATTTTTCTCATTTTTTTTATTTTTAATTAGTATTATTTACTTTGTCTAATATTTTATATTTTCAAATTACAGAGAACCTCTTTTTTTTTAATTATAGTTTGTTGTTTGAGTAGGCAGTCTTGTTTTCTTGATTACCATTACTTATTATTTAATGCTTAATCCTTTTATATATATTTTTTATTCAGTTGTAATTTAATGTTTGTTTTACTTTTAGGTCAACAAAACCTAAAAGAAATGGGATTGTGACTAATCCAGCCTTAAGAATAGTTCCTGCCATTAGAAATGGTTTAGAGTTTGCAGCTGGACGCTGGGGAAACAATAATTCTGCTACTCCTTCAAACAGCTTCCAGTGGAGAAAGGAAACTCCTCTCTAGCATAAGTAATAGCATACTTGTGTTTCGTTATTCTAAATGATTAAGTTGTTCATTCTTTAAAGTATATTTGTTTTTTATAATTTCATTTACAATTAAAAATAAACTATTACAAATTACTACTAGGGAGTTAAAAGATCTTGTTGCTTAACCTTGGGCACCATATAATATTTTTTCTATATGGCCTGCTCCATTCTTTTAACATTGCCCTATGACTGTCATTCTTCTTAATAGCACTGAGAATATGATTCTATTAATTCTACATTATTTCTGAACCTCTGTGCAATTCTTTAATGGCTCTAAACATCTATAAAGCTCTTCTCCAGACTGAGTGGGCTCTCCTGTTTTCTTAAGTGTCTCTCTCTATTTCATTGCCATGTTACTGTTGGTCTGATGATCGTTTTGTTTAAGCCCCAGTTCTATTAATGGTATTACAGTGTAAATTAGTGTATACTCCCAAAGGTCTTACAAAATGTAAATCAATTTTGTTCAGTAATTATTTTGTAATATTAGTTAAGTGCAAACTTGGGGCCAGAATTTATAACCAAAATTTTGTACTTGGAAGTAGAAGAGTGTGACTTGATGAGATAAAACATTTTTCTCAAACAAAATCTGCTTAAATAACTAAGTTCTGTATTCATACAAAAAAGGATTTGTTTCATCAAAGGTGGAGAAGCTGGTTTTTTCATGTAACACTATTTTATGTAATATAATAATTTTTGCTTATTTATTAACACCCACTTCATGCTTCAATGGGTAATTGAGTTAGGTTAAGTACAGGTTACCACCTTTTTCTAGGCACAGTAGTGCTAAGGATTTCATTTAAAGAGTTTGTTATTAAAATAAATTCCTGTTGCCTGGGAGAGAACCAAACCCCCCTGGTTCAGCTTTACGTTTATTGATTGACTTATAACAAGTGTCTTAACTCGCATGGGTAACCGCGAGCTCCCAAAATTGGATACAAATTAATCATATTCTATGAGGGTTGATTTATGCATAATTTTTGCTTTGAAATAAGTTTCTTTTTGTCAGGAATTCAATTTTTGGGGACTTATTTATCCTCCTTCAGTCATCACCTTTTTGTGTTTATTGACTCAATGATATTTGACTGAAAATTTTAATAAAAAAGACAGTGTTCTGCAAGTTAATAAAATTGAAGTAAATCAGAAACCATCCAATAATTAATGTTTTAGAACTACCTTTTTTGTTTATTTTGACATGTACACTTAATATTTCAATGGACTTTTTATATTTATTTTCTGTAGGGAGAAAAGCCTGAGCAGCAGGCAGAAAACTGTTAGCAGCCAGAGGAGTGAAGAACATCACAGCACACTCCTGTGAACAATGGCTCGTAGAGTTTTAATTACACTGGTGATACTTGTATCAATCTTGTTTCATCGAGTCAATTTCAAAAAGTAATATTGTACAATTACTCAAAGTACCTCCCAAGAAATTATCACAAGCTCATTCCATTTCGTTTATTTGTACAAAAATGCTTTATTTGTCTATTTTTCACAATTTTAATTTTGTTAATATTATTAACTATTTATAACTAGCTTGTACATTTGTAGATTTATTTATGATTTTAATCCATAAAATAAATAAGTAAAGAAATTTATTTTTATTGCTGTTAATAGATCTCAAGCTGCATGGGCACGTCATGTTAGCTATTTTTTATGTTAGTTTGCTTGTGGAAAATTAACAAAGTGCCTGATGGCAAAAAAATTTTAGAATATACCAGTATTATAATCATACTTATGTGTTACCACATTTGATTATTATCATAAAAATAGTTCTTAGGCATATAAGATTGGCTGTGGATTACTCATAATTAGAAAGAGGAATGCCAGAGCAAATTTATTCTACCAGTAAAAAAAGAATATATATAGTTTGTGGGAAAAAATAGGATATACTATATCAATTATTTAATAAAAAGAAATAAAATGAGATTTAACTCTAAATTTTTGACATTAAGCAGTTCATCTTAATATGTGTAGTGTACTTCAGTTTGGAATTCCATCTATATATTTATAAGCCTATAACTAATGTCTCCCATTTATAAAATCTAATTTAAACCTACGTAAACTTAAGTAATAATGATACTTAAAATAATCAAACTTTAGTTTAGTAGCACAAATTTATGTATCACTTGCACAAGTGAATAAAGCTCTGCTTTCATACTACCTAACTCAAAGCACTAAGAACAAACAAATTGATTGATATTAATGATAAGGATTTGAAGGTCAGTTAAGAGGACTTTGAGTTAAGCCAGGATTTTAAATGGATAGGCGGTCTTGAATAGAGTTGCTTTACTGGAAGGGGCCATGATGAGATGTTAAAATTACTTTTGTCATTGACAAACATATGAGGGGAAATGTTTTCTCAAGCTTGCTTCAAAACTATTTATATAAATTGGTTTAATCTATGTGCTATAAGATCTAATGCATATGTTATCATTTGTCACGATTGCAGATACTACGTACTTGGCCTGTGGAAACAATAGTGTTGTGTGGAATTTAAAATATTTTCATTTATTCATTCAATCCTAAATTTTACCACTTACCTTCCTCTGTACCCTCAAAAAATGACTCCAATTCGTAGAAAACTTATGTCCTATCATTTTGTTTTAAAATGATAAATAATAAAACAATATAACTATATCAAAGTTCATATTATAAGAAAGTTATAAAAACCAAATTAAAATAACCAACCTCTTGAAAAAAGAAACTGTCTGAGGTTATTTTGAATGTTTTATGTAATATTGACAGCCATCTGTTTGACTCGGCAATCGGTTTTCTCTTTAACTCTAATAGATTAAAAAGTAGTCATATTTAAATTGATAGAGTATGCATGATTTTTATAGATTTTAATTATTAAATACGTTTTATATTCTTATTTAATTAAACAGTTTTAATTAGTCAAGGCAAAAATATTTGCGTGACTCATTGCATTGTGTACTAATTCAGGAAATAGTATTCCCTTTTTAAATAACATATCTGACATTCTACTGACTTGTCTTGATTATATACTAGACTAGCCATTAATATTTAGGGTTGCATATTTTCTTTGAGTCTTTCAATTTATTTGAACATCTTAATTTGTATATTTATTTTGTAACTTTAAACTATTGAAATATTGCTTGTAAAAAGGACTACAAAAACAGTAAACCCATTCATTATGTAATTTCTGAGATGAAGTTTCCCAGCTCTTAATTATGTTGCCAGAGATGAGATACAAGGAGCAATATCTGGTGAATAGTTGAGGAAAGAGAAAATTCCCCAGATCTTCCTCCTTGCAAGTATTTTTATAGGTTTTAAAGGTAAAATTGTATTCTCACAGTTAAATTAAGTATTCATTCATAAGACTCTTCTGGGATATATTTCATTTTCTCGTATATTAGATGCCATTTATAATTTCCCCAAAAGGAAACAGTAATTATGTGTCCCTACCCACATTATGGTCCTAGGACTGTCTACAGGTTGTCACTCTTTTCTAAACGTCCATGGGTGTTTATAAAATTTTATATGTGGTCCATTTTATCCAAGCATGCATGCGGTTGGAAAAATAAGTTTAGTTTGTACTATTGCTATCAATCTTCCAAAATAGTTCACTTGCCTTTTTCAATTTACTATTAAATCTAGGCACATCCCTGTCTATTTAGGTTGAGACCTAAGAAGCACCCAATGTCTGTCCCAGTAAACACTTAACTTTCATTATTGAGGCCACCACAAATAGTATTGAAAATTGCCTGTGATAAATCTAGGACGTTTTCTCATTGCAAGGGAATTTGATGAACCCATAGAACATGCATTCTATAAACAGTTTGTTGTTTCAAATCTTGAAAATTGTTGTGTAACATTTTTAAGACTTGTAGTCAAGCTATTAACTGCACTTCTTATTTTTGTGGGTTTCTTCAATTGTTGCCATGAACCCCTTCCTTTCTTTTCTCAGGAATCAGTATCAAAGGAGTTATATATATAAGATTTTGGCGCAATGTCCTTTTGCAATTTTTCTAATTATTACTATATTTATAGTTCCTGAAGCAACCTTGAGGTATTGAGTTCAATTTGCAAAGACTGGAATAAATAAATAAAATAAAGCATCAGCTGTGGGTTTGTTTTTCTGACCATCAACCGTCATCATTAATGCAGTTAAGGATTTTGGCTCACAATCGTATAGTAGGGGGAAAAATATTGTATTGAGAAGAGAGTATGAAAATAAAACATTTACCTCCTTTAGAACATACAGTATATCAGCTGTCTATGTTATAAAGGATATCTAATGTAATAAATCCAAAGTTGGTTTTGGGACTTAACAAGTGTACACGTATGAAGACTGGACAAATAGGTTTAGGGTAATTTAGATTAGGAGACAGAGAGGAGCAACATCTGCAAAACGTGTGTATCGTATTGACAGCTGATAGACTCAGAGTATATCTGATATAATTAGATGTCAGAAATTTTCGACTCATTTTTGCCAGAAAGAGGTTCGATGTGTAAATGAAATAGTTGACATCTTCACTTCTTCTTACTTTACTCCCTGTATATTAATTATGCAATTTAAGTAATTTTTTAGTGTTATGAAAAAATTAATTGTTCTAGACAAAGAGTTAAATAAAATATAGAAAACAAGTATGTAAAAAAATAATAATAAATGACATCAAATTTCAACTGTCTGTAGACTCTTTCTGTCTTTTTGTGTAATCAATATTAAACCATGATCAAATTATGTCATGACTGTCCTAAAATTTTAAATTTATAAATGGAATAATGTTCCATTATATTAGAGAGAAAAAAAAGAGAGTATTAATTTTTTTATCCTCTTTTTGAAGAATAAATATATATATATATATTTTTTCCATACATTTATGCAACACATTCAAGGGTATAAAAGGATAATTATAAGGATGTGTTTATGTACACAAATTCGTCCAGTTGTTACAAGTTGTTATTACTTATCAGATATCTGAACTGCACGAAGGCCCATTTATTTGTTAAAATTTATGTTTTTATACTTTTAACTCATTTTTAAATGTCATTAAATGAAATTATCAACTTTCACTGCAATTGCGTTACCAAAAAACAAAAAAAAAAGCATTGCTTAGTCATACATTACTGCCAAAAATTTAGCTTAATTTATTGAATTTGTATAGTTATTTTTATATTTTTATCCATTTCTAATTTATGTAATTTCTTATAAGTGTATAGTGCATTAGGTTGTCTAATTATTAATTTTTATTTTTCTTTGTATTTATGAACCTTGAATAAAATTCTAAATAGTATTCATTACATGTTTTGGAATCCTTTGTACTTCTAATATTTAGTATATTTGATTCATTATGGGATGTTTGACAGCTTTAAAATCAATTGGTTTAATAATTGTTCTTTAGGACATGGTGACCAAGAAACTTTCTGAACATATGGCAATATATGAGGACATGATATTTATTTATGAATAAAACTATTTTAATCTGTGTAAATTGTCACATAACTGAGTTTACTATTTATTTTTACTCCTTCCTACATTAATCTGTGTAAATTTTCACATAGCTATACTTTTTCTTTTTAAGTTTCAACTTTCCTAAATTCAAAAAAGTCCGTCACACAGGGGCTGCAAAAACTAAGCAAATTTCCTGCGTGAAGTTTAACAATAGATAAATCTACGTACCGGTAACACAACACCACCATGAATATTAAGTGAATAAATACAAACGATAATAAGAAACCTACCGACGGAAAGCATCTGAAATGTAAACAAACAGTTCTGCCAACTTCTTACCAGAAAGAAAAACAATTACTGTAATTTATAATGAATCAGAATAAATTTTATCTCAATCAATCAAATTAAAGTAGTCCGAAAACTTAAGAAGGGGGTAGGGGTCAATAGAAGGTATTTGCATGTATCTCGTATAATAAATGTCTCTTGAAAATAATATTTGGTATTGAAGCTTCGAATGATGTGGTTTATAACCAAGTATTGTTTATGTAACATGAGCAGAAGTGGGGGTTTGCTGAAAGCTGCAAATATCTCGGTTGATATTCAAGATAGGGAATAAATGTATATAACAATATTTATAGTGCATTTAATTTTCTATAATATTGATTCTATACATTTTTTTGATCCGACATAAAGTTAATGGACTTGATCTTTCTTTTTACATAAACCGACTAAATATCGAGTTTGGTAACGATTAAACAATAATTGCGACCGCTAGAGCAGTAACAGACAAATATATATATATATATATATATATATATACACAGTTTTAAACGAACCTAATTTTTGTCATCTCCTAGGTAGGATCAATGGACATTTGAAGAAAATTTATGAAAGTCGCGTCATGAGTACAACCTCAATAGCTGATTTCCCTTAGGGGAAATCTGCTAATATAAAGGCTGTGCCTTGTAATTGCTACAACGGGGTTCCATCACAACTACTCTTTGCAAGTTAATCCTTGACATTTAATATATCTCCAGAAAATGAGTTTCTGACCTTCTTCATCTAATCCCAAAAATTCATATGCGAGTGATATGCCAATGAGGTTTACCCTCTTCTCCATGTCTTTCATATTGCTTCTTATTGTACTTACCTCATTTAAAGCTCTCACATTCTATTTCATCTAATTGAAGGGCATGGGGAAAGAACGATCAAAGTCACTAAAATGTGATTTCAACTTTTTGCTTTGTTATATAACATGACCGAGACTCTAAAAGATAGCTTATTGGCTAAACCGAAAATACGATCTTAGTCTAAGGAAAATGTAGCTAAATAAATTATCAATTGGGAAAGAATGATCAAAGTTCGTTTGTAATATGAAAGAATGGTCATAGTCAATGTGTTTTAGTTATACTCACACAGACACCTTTCAGAATTGTGATGAATTTAGAGCGCTTATTAAAAGTATTGAAATAGAAGCATCTACAATATTGAATGATTGAATTTTTCAGTAAATAAAAGAAAACATTTAGAACCAGAGAATAAACAAAGAGCTGAAAATTTCTCTGAATTAAAATGGGCAGAGAGGAAGAAATGTAAAAAATCTGATGATAATTACATTGCCATGTACTTTCAAAAAAAAAAAACCTTACCAAATGCTAGCACAAGTAAGTCTGTTTTCATTGAAATGACGAATCGGTAAAAAAGATTCAGAAGACGTAATTTCATTGCTATATCACTATTTAAAAAAAATAATAATATTCACAATTTGTAAATTTTCTGTGACTTCTTGTAGTCATAATATAAACTACAAGATTTTTAGGTTTATGTACACCATAATTCTTGATAATGTTTGCCATCAGGGGCCATAGCTACCTCGAATGTGACATAAATATGGCAACCAAAATGCACCATGTGAAATTCCTGATGACTGGAGAGAAGAATTTATAGCAGCTCGCTCAAAACCAAACCTATTCATTATTGTGGACTGCAAGCAAGATATGTTTTTCTCTCGGGACAAAATAATTTAAAAATATTTTACTTAAAAGGATCTGTTTCTGACTCTGCCAGTGAAAAATGTGTAAAGATGAAGAGGGCGTAATACTTCATAGAGAATTCTACATAACTCCTGAAAAATCGCCTGTTTTGAGAAAAGGTTAGCCAAATTTGTTTAGTTCTCTGAAAATGGCCCAGGACCTGTATTACTATATTCGAGGCCTTTAACAGTGTAGAGACCGCAAAATATAAAGATCTTCAATTTCTTAAGCAGTTTTGTAGACCAGAGGCTCTGGTGTTCTTCCAAAATTTACAAGTACCTTTTACTGATATTGAATCAGAAAGTGAAAATGAAGACACTATAAATTAGTCACCTGATGTAACAGGATGTATAAAAAATAAAAATCTGTTATATGACAATATAATTATAGTTTCTGTTAAAAAATATATTTTAGTTTTTATCTTTGGTTAATAGACTTTTAACTTTAATAGAGATTGTTTTAACAAGTGACAACGCCCTTATGATCAATTGAACTAAGGTTAAAAGTTTTTTTATTCTAATTTTCCACAAAAACATCTTTGGTGACTTCGATCGTTCTTTCCCTGTACCATTCAATTGTTTATATTATTTTTTATGTTGAGTCCAACTTTCAATCATATAAAGCACCACACTTGATTAACTTTGCAAAACTTTTTAGCAGGTTTCTATTGAGTGTAATAAGCAATTGGGGTCATTGTAATAGTTTGCTTTTTGAAAACTTTTTTTAAATGTCTACTGATCCTACCTAAAGAGATAATAAAAAAAGTCCGTCACGCAGGGGCTGCGTAAACTAAGCAGATTTCCCTCGGGAAGTTTAGTAATAGATAAATATACATACATACTGCTAACACAATGACACCGTGAATAAATACAAACGGAAATAAATGTTTCATCCAATTTCAATAACCTGCCGACAGGAAGCGTTAGGTTAGAAATGTAAACAAACGGGCCGGGCCGCCTCACAACGGAAAGAAAAACAATTACTGAAATATATCAGAATATAACACATTATTTTATTGAGAACTATTTACTATATCTAGTACTGTAATTAATAATGAGTCAGAATAATTGTTATCTCAATCAATAAAATTTTAGTAGTCCAAAACTTTAAGATGGGGGGGGTCACCAGGGCATATTTGCATGTATCTCGTATAATAAAGGTCTCTTGAATACAATTTTTGGTATTTAAACTTCCAATAATGTGATTTATTATGTAGCAGTGTATTGTTTACGTAACATGAGTAGAAGTGGTGGTTTGCTAAAAACTGAAAAATGCAAATATCTCGGTTAATATTCAAGATAGAGAATAAATGTATATAACAATATTTATAGTAAATTTAATTTGCAATAAGATTTGTTATATACAATTTTTCGATCCGATGCACAATAACGGAGATATTTGGAATTTTCGAAAATCCCCCCTCCCTCTGGTCCGATTTCAGCCATTAACGAACTTGATCTGTCTTTTTACATAAAACGGTTAAATATCGAGTTTCGTAACGATTAAACAAAAATTGCGACCGCTAGAGCGGTAACAGACAAATATATATATATATATATATATAGTTTTGAATGGACCTCATTTTCGTCATCTACTAGGTAGGATCGATGGACATTTGAAGAAAAATTTCGAAAATTCCGTCATGAGTACAACCTCAATAGCTGATTTCCCTCAAGGGAAATCTGCTAATATGATTTGTTCAACATTGTGCATGTGTGTGTGATGTAAATCCATATTGATGGCAATTATGAGGATTAAACTGAAAATAATTGTTTAGGAGGAGTGCACGTTGATTGAAGTTTGGAGTAACTAAAATTAAATAGAGAGAGCTATTAAGGTGGCTAAATAATAATACATATAAAACTGAGGATGGATATTCACTGTTTGATAGGTCTAGAGTTATGCGAAGAAGAAACAGTTCCCTAAGAATATAAGGAAACGAGTAGGGTATTAGGAGACAGAAGTGAACAAACTTTATCTGAAAATAACTGAGTTTCGGAGAGATTGACACCGAAATAGTTGAGAGATAAAAACAACTTGCCTGTAGTTGGTACATATTCAGAAACGATCCGTCATCAAAGATCTATGAATTAATGATTTTTTAGTATACATTGTCTCATTGTGATAGCACAAAACCACCTCCTTGAAATGAGGTTCCTATGAGCAATGTCATATCATGTGCAAAATAAAGATGTTAGGGACATACAAGGAATTCAAAAATGGGAAAAAAATATGGATGTAAAAGGCATATATTTGTCAAGAATAACATATAAATAAAATGATTAATGCCAAGGAACACCACTTGCCTAACAAACAAAATTTTAATTTAGGATGAAACAACCCACTTAGGATGTTAGAGAAGAAACATAGCAAGCCGTCAGCCTGGACAGAGGAGAGTAATTTTGGTTCTGAAATATGACAAGATTGTAGACTTTTAACTTGGGAGTAATAATAGAAAATTTGGAATAATCCCATGTGCGGTGAACGGAAGAAATCCACTTAAGCCAGAGATGAAGGGTGCTAAACTATAGATTAAGTCTTCTAGGGAAGCTGGGAGGTAGAGGAACGAATTGATCTGAATGTGAACAGTAGGCACAGTATTGTAGAGGAAAAAAGTCTGTCATGCAGGGGCTGAGTAAACTAAGCAGATTTTCCACGAGAAGTTTTACAATAGAGAAATCTGCCTAATAACAATTGTAGTAGTAAGAAACCTCTAAACCTAAAACATTATTTAGGGCGTAATAACCCAGTAGTTTCTAGCCCCAAAAAACAGTTAACCTAACCTCTAAACCTATTCACGAGGGACGAATAGTTATAGAAACGGCCGCCAGAGATATTTATAGTAAATTTAATTTGCATTAAGATTTATTCTATACAATTTTTCGATCCGACTCATAATAACGGAGATATTTTGAATTTTCAAAAATCCCCCCTCCCACATGTCCGATTTCAGCCATTAACGAACTTGATCTTCCTTTTTACATAAAACGATTAAATTCCGAGTTTGGTAAAGATCAAACAAAAATTGCGACCGCTAGAGCGTTAACAGACATATATATATATATATATATATATATATATATATATATAATTTTGAACGGACCTCATTTTCGTCATCTCCTGGGTAGGATCAATGGACATTTGAAGAAATTTTTCGAAACTCGCATCATGAGTACGACCTCAATAGCTGATTTCCCTTAAGGGAAATCTGCTAAAAGCCCTTCTGTGGACATCCATATTATAGATTAAGTAGTTAGTTATTGTATTTGAAATAAAATCTGCAGATGATTTAATTCAGGATGTAAGAAGAGCTGTCATTTGTGTCGATTATTAGAAATTTGAAAATATTATACAGAAGTAAAGAATATGATATTCATTCCATCAGAAGTATTCTATATGATATGATGGGTGTTTGTATTCAATAGCACAATAAAGAGAGAATTTTCACTAGCAGCTCCATAGACTACTGAAGAAAGATTGCCAAAAATGAAAGCAAATAAAGGAGCTAATGGCTTTGAAGAAACGAATGAGACTTAAATGTCTGGCCCAGAGATACTAACTGACCTGAGAGGGTGTTGATGTACTAAGTTGAGACAATGGCTGCATTCTAAGAAAAATATGTCAATGCTGAACCTGAACCTATGATGAAGCACTTGTTTGTTGTGTACCTCCAAAGATTAATTGATGGGAAACAGTTATGGCACCAGTTGAAACAACAGGAGCCATAGTAGCAAACGATAAAGATCATATAGCATTTGCAGCCCAGGATGCTGGAACCAAAGTAGAAGATGAATTGCTAGTGGCAGATATACCTGAGCTAGAGATATGAATTATATTGTAGGAGTTTTAGAATTTAATTTTAAGCACAACAAACATTGTAAGACCTGGGCCTCTGCCACCATCTTGAGGGAGCATTCTCAAATTTTGGGCCCTAGTCTCTGTAAGTCTTCCTTCAGGTCATCCAGCTACTTCTCCTTGGACCATCCACTCTTCTAACCATACTTAGTGTACCTTATAACATTTTCTTTTAATTGGTATTTTCCCAGCCCTCAATCTTGCAAATGTTTCAGTGCACCTGTTAATTCAGTAATATTTCTAGCTGTTATCATTACATCATCAGCATAAGCCATGCCCTATCTCAGTCAGCTGTAGATTGTATTACCTGGGCGTATATACAAGTCCTTTCTATAATCAGCTCCATCAAAACAATGACCTTGATAGGTATTACCAATGACTACAATGGCTCCAGCAATTTTAGCTTCCCCATACTCTCATATGCCTGTTCTGGCATCAATGAAGAGTTGATCTAGATAAAAATCTCTTTCATAGACCTTTGACAACATTTGTCTAATAGAGAAGAAGTGATCTGTAGTATATCTTCTTTTGCAAAATCCAGTTTGATGCTCTCCCAGATTCGGCTACTCCGTCCGCTCTTACCTCCAATAAATGGACCACTGTCAGGGACTTGCATGTGAAGAAGCTCTAAATCTGTGCATTCATTGTATTTTTTTATGAATTTTGTCCTGCTAAATTGGGAGTTAAAGTTTGCTAATTGCAGCAAGTTTAATACGAAAAATAATAGTATGAAGCAGATATAAAAGCCAGAAGATTGGAGGAACCAAGTCCATTCTCTGCATAAAGATATGCTTTAAACTATTCTCAAACCACCCAAGAAGCAGATGGGCAGTCTATGGAGGCATGCTCTGATGGTTTACCAATACTTAATTTTAATGGAACCTTCTACTTGCTAGCTTACCTGTAAAGCACTGCAACTTTACACTTTGCCGAAGGATAAACTTGACATTTGTCCGTGTAGCTGATTTGTGAAATTTTGGTCTTTTTGTTAACCTTCCGAATAATTCATTAAAAAGGTGTTTTTTTACATTTATTTGAATTTATATTTCACATGGTTAACAAAAGAAATGTTCTTAATCAGTACATGTTACCACCATTATGATGCATTAAATCATTGTGGTGAAAGGCTTAAGCCTGGTCAATGTCCATAGTGGTACACAGCTTGCCCTGGGGATAATTGATCTAAGGCAGATGATACTGGTAATCCCTTTTTCTTTACAACCATATAGGTTGAGAGCACTCAAATGGATGGTTTTCGGCTAAGAGAAATGAGCACCTCTCCACCAAAGGATGCGATTCTGCCATAAGTCTCTGCACATCTAGCTTAGTTAACTTGTTGCAGTGACATGTCACCTTTCCCTATCAGATGTGGTAAAAAGACGTGAAAACCAAGTTTCTTTCCGGTGTTGGTGGGTACCTGGTTCTCTCGGATTTGCGCTTTGAGGTTGGCGGAAGCTTTCTTGGACAGAAACTTGTCAAGCGACGAGTTCATTTTCAAGAGGTTTGATACTTCTTCAGCTACCGAAGTCATCAATTACGGCAGCCAATCCACCAGTGACGACACATTTCTGCACAAAAGTATTCTCTTGAGATATTTATGCATTGAGGTTTTTGTCGAAGGAATTATTTTATTAAAAATCTTGTCATCAGTCAGGACAATCGTGCATTACATTTGGCTTATTCAAAGGGAAGTATAGATAGAGATATACAAAGAGTACCATCAACAAGAAATGATGTGCTACTAGGCAATTTACAATGAGTAGCTGGAAAGAATGCCCGTAGATTTTGTCTATCCTTTACAAGTGCAGGATACGTTACGATCAAGATATCCAAATTGTCCTGGGCAAATTATGAACACTTTGTTACCATGCTTCTGAGGCAAGAAGGCACATATCCTAAGATCTGTGATAAGGTTGAAAAGTACTTACAGCTTTTATCGTAAAATTGTCATCATCCATCCCAGGAGATGAAACACATGAGGTAGGTTCCAAAAGCTTGGTAATATCTGAAATCTAACTAGGTGTGAGGGTGAAATCAAACATTTTCATTATCATTAGTTGGTTTGCTAAAAAATGTTATAAAACCAAACTGTTAGAATGTAAAATTCTACAACTGTTATTCATTTCCCAAAGTTATTAGTTTTTTCAGTTTATGTAAACCCAACATCTAACATTGAAAATAAGCCATTATAGTGAAATGTTTTATTCAAAGTTCGTTATCCATGACACCATATGCATATGTTGTGATATCATCAACATTCTACTCCTCTATTTATCACAGTAGAGGTTCATGTAAAACCAAAAATCTCTGTTCTTATAAATCAGATTGAAAAAAGTATAACAAAACTTACAGCACCTGGGAGGGACACTTGGTAATTGAGTGATCTTCCAAGAAGGAGAAGCAAGGAGAGTGACAGGCACAAACCATTGATAGGAAAAACAAAATTGATGTATTCCAAGAAATCAAAACCAAAAAAAATTGAGGGAAGGGATTTGTTGTTGTTTGTGTGTATGTATGTATATATATATGTATGTTTGGCTAAAAAGAAAATATATTGAAGAAAGCCTGTGTCTTTCCCCAAAACATTTGCCTATCACGTTATGATATAATACCTTTCATTGTAATAATTCTTGTAAAAGATTCCTGTGGAATTAATTATACATGGCCACAAGTTCACAGCTGCTAGAATGATGAAATAATGAAAGAAAACAAAACACTGAGAGTAGTATAAGGGGAAGTCTAATTTTTGGAAAGATAAAATGTACCTAAACAATGTGGGGTCTGATCTCAACTGATTACATAAATGAAACCAGAAGGGACCATTGAAAATTCCTATGAAATATTTAGAAAATAAAATCTTGACTAATTTGGTCTTGAGGAAATGACATTCATTATTCTTTTAAGTTTTAATGAAAAAATATAGTCATTATTTTAAGTAATATATTTATATTGAATTTACAAATTATATATAGTATATTGATTTAATTAAGATTAAATTTTTATTTTTATTTATACGGTAATGGCAAATTTGACATTCAAAGTCAAATTATATTGAATGACTCATTCAATTCCAAAAACAGTTTGGTTTCTTGAAAGGGAAGGAATTTAGGAAGATTATTTCTCTTATCATATTTTAAAGCACTTTTCATATATTATTGAATAGTTTCAAAATTAATTATTTTAAATAAAATTGCATTCTCAGGTAATTTGAGTTCTATTTCATGCTTTTTGTTGGTCTCATTCCAAACCTTTTGACCCCTCAACTCTGATCAATAAATTTGGAGTGGCAGATGATTCTAAATTTAGTATAATAATAATTATAATAATTTGAACCCTCATTTACAAAACAAAAAAAAAAGTAAGAAAAAAGAAAGAAAAGAAAAACAGACAACTTTTTAATCATAATACATTTGATTAAAAGAGAAAAATTTATTATTCTAACAATAATATTCAACCTGACTGCCTTACACATATTTACAGACCTTTATTTGTGGATATAAACACTGTATTTTTTTTTTTTTGGTTTTGTTTTTTGCTCTTTTTTTTTATCGTTGTTCTAATAACATATTACCGTTTTCCCTTGTATAGTTTTTTCTTTTTTTTTTTCTCACAAACATAAATTTTAAGTTAGTTTTATCACATTTTTATTACTAAGAAAAAGGTACTTAGCAATTCAATAACTGCTTTAAATATATACACACACAGGAGACCTATAGTACAAACAACAATAAAATATATGTGACTGATAAAATTCATACATACAATATTTCAACTTAAAATATAAAAATGAAAAAAAAAATAAATAAAAATAATAAAAAGTATATACATCTAGGAGCTAAAGAGCTATTATTGAATCTATGGTTATCTAAAGATGCATTTTTCAGAAGTCTAATGTTGTGACTATAAATGGAACACATTAGGCACTTCATGAAGACACAGCTCATTATAATAAATTTATGTGAACATCCATGGAAATTTAATTATAATAGTAGTGTCCAAATTAATCGGTTGGTCCTACAATTAACAAACTACTTTTTCATAAAAAATTGTAAAAAATTTTGGATTTCATTACTTCCATCAAGTTTAAAACTAAATAATAGGTATTTCTACATTTACAAAGTAAACAAATGTTTTTTTGTTTTTTTTTAATATATATAAATTATTTATGTATATATTTATAAATTGAAAATATATATATATTTATTTCAATGGTTCAAGTGCCTTTTAAACAAATGACAAAAACTCTCTATAGTGTTTCATATTACAGAATTACCTACATTATATAAATATATAATTACAATAAAATGCTTTGGTGAACATTAAGCTTCTTGATACATCTAATAAATAAATTCAGAAGAAAAATATAAATACGTGTTTATACATACATATATATTTAAAAATATAAAATACTTTTTTTTACTTTTAAAAGTTAAAATATTAAATAATGAAGTCGCATATTCGAATACATATTTACATAAAAATCACATTCATTTATAACAATCACTTATTTTAAATTTGCAATACTTTTATAGTAATACTAATTCCAAAATATTTAAAATAATAATAGGCATAAAAAACAATTTGCTAAACTACAGGAAGAAATTCTTACAAATATATCAAAACATATAGTTTTTATCACAACAGAAATTCAAACAATTATAATCAATAAAATCTTTATCATTTGATTCTAATCATTCACAGCGCCAACTAAACAAACATGCATGTTCGGTCACTTTATTTTCCTCTATTCCATATTTAAAATTTATATTGTGCTCATGGCAATATATTACTTAAGTATTTATTAGAAATCCAGGTCTTGGGTCGAAATAAGAAATGCAAAGTATGTGACGATAGCAGATAAACATCAGTCAGCAAGAGTTTGCCAATGGGATTTAAAATATAATAGAGTGTATGTACTAAGATTGTGTACTTGATTTAATCTAAAAGGTTTAGTAGTGACATTAATTGCAGAGAATGAAGCTTATCATTATTAAACCAAGAAGTAGACATTAAACTCACAATCAGAAAGACACAATTACAAACCAGCATACTAACAGAATAACAATATTATTAGCTATTGCAATCATATTTAAATACACAAATAAGTATCAATGACTGGCTGAAATAGGAATCATCACTGATGATTCAACCTCAATTATTTTTCACAAATAAACATTATATGAATGAATATAAAATAATGCACATTTAATCAAATAAAATATCCTTGTACATATCCTTATAAGGTTTAGAAAGAAAGTGGATTTTAATTTAAACAAAACCGAAATTGGTAGATGGAATGACTTACTGTAAAAAACACAGGATGATTCATAAACAGGATTAAAGACAAGGTCAATTTTTCAGAGAAAATAAATTCTTTTTGAAGTGATCTAACTTGTTCTGTTTTTATTTGTCAATTTTCAAACTGCTCCAGCTTAATCAGATGGAAGTTTACAATTACTGGAACAATGCGATATCATAAGTTTGGCAAAGGCTGAGAAGAGTTTGATTAATGACTTTTGAATGTCACATATTCTGAAAGAGTAATCATATATAACGTAAATGACTTGAAGAGTATTGTAAGAGTAGAATGAATAGTTATTATTCATATTTTCTTTTACCAGCAATTAAGGTTTGTTAGGGATAAGTATAACTGTTAGAGCAGGGTGTTTTAATTTGCAAGGATATCAGAGATGAATTATTAAATATGGATTTTTAATTGCTTAAATTCCAAAATCATTAAGTTACGGATGCCTGAAGATTCTATTTTATTGTCTCCATCTCCTACCTCACTCTCTACTAAAAATCACTATCTAGAAATATCACAGTTACTTTAATATCATGGGAACGTACTAGGAAAAATATGTTAACTAGTTAATTTAGTTTCAGAAAATATATCTACTTTAATTTTGCCAATTTCAAAAGTTCACTGAATACTAAATTTTATTTTGTATAGTAAAATGAATATCAAAGAAGAAGGTACAATTTTGAGGAATGAGAAGTGATCACGGTGAACTTTAGGAAATGAATGGAAAGTGATCTAACCCTACAATTCAGGATGGGTGATAAAACTTCTTCCACTAAAGCCTCTCTCTGTTACCTGTGTAATAAGATCATTTCAGCAAGACTTAAGTAACCATATTTTTTTTTTTCACTTTAAAATAATAATAATAGTAATACTTTGGCTCAAAAGATCATGAAAAACCAAGACCTGCCACTTAAAAATGTACAATGAACTATTAGTCAATGTGAAGTTCTATGATGTTATTCATTCCAACACAATAAGTTTACGAGTTCTCTTTGTCATTTAAATAAATGGATTGGGAATGATCAATGAAATAAAAGAACCAACATCTCCCTTAATTTCCTTCAATAAACATTTAAAGCACATTAATTCACCATGAAACTGATAAATCAACCAGTCATTGTCAATTATCATCAAAAGTAACAATGGAAATATGTTGTAAATGAAAGAATACAATTTGAAAAAGAAAAAAACTGCTATTTTCCACAGTGCTAACCATATATAAAGTATATTTTATTTCAGGAATATTAAAATAAGTATGTAATTACCAAATTATATATACACAGTACAATCATTAGCCTTGAATATGTTTCTAACATACAGACACACACACAATCAAAATATAACTATAGTTAACAGCCTTCAAGGAAACAAACAGGATCAAAAGCACCTAGATATAGGAAAATATCATAAAGACATTTGTTTTGATTTAAATGGAAATAAAACAGAACCAAAACATAAAAACTTAAACTTAATCACTCAATCTTATTCATGAAAAGGGCTCATTAAGTAACATTACTATGTGTCGAGTCTTAAAGAAATGGACTGTGAAAGTTACATACACACAAATACTTATGCTAGACCTTAGAGCTTAAATTTCAAAACAAAGTTGTAAACATAAGAGGGTAGATATCATAAAGTTTTAATTATTATTAGATATAATGAAATTTATTATGCATATTACTTTTCTTATGAACATGTAAATTACAGCTTTTGGTGTCGGTTTGTTACATTACTGGAAGTCGAATATTGAAGTAACTCACAGCATGTAGATGATAGCCAATGAATTTATTCTATATGTGATATAAACTAATTTTCAAATTTATCATATGTCCCTTAAAGACAACATGGCCTAAGAAGAGGAAGATATTATCCTTTTTACACCAAGGGGTAGCCATCCAAAAATGGTTATTAATAAGACTGATCATAGTACATGTGGCCAGTTCGAAAATTCCTTTTACACCTTTATAACATTTGTCATTGGGCAGTAAGCCCGTCAAATGAAGGAGCTTAATTCTGCTGTGAGCCAGAAAACAACAGAACAGTTCTTCAGCCATAAAGAACAGTTTTTTATACTGTACATATTCTCCATTTTATGAGTTTCTTTAATCTACGGAAATGAAACAAACAACAATAATGAATATTATATTCATAAGGATCGATTAATATGGAGAATAAATTTTATCCAGATAACTATATTAAAACTTTACAATATTCCTTAGAAACTAATGGAACACTCTGACATGAGACTTTCAAATCCTGGGACTGACAGTTGTCACTCTAGAACTCCATATTACTGTATATTAAAGACAGTTCTATGACATCATGGCTTGAGAGAAATAATACTGACAATGTATTGATTGTATGAGTCTTTTCAATTATGTTCAGTAATTTATTTCACCAGTGGCTCATATACAAACAAATTTGTAAGATATGAATTGTATGATTGGTGAATGCCCATGGCAATTAGGAGGCATTTTAGTTTTGAGTCAAGACCTTCAAATGCTGTCTGCACTCTGAAATTTTACCAAAATAACACAATGACTATTGTGTTCAGCCAACTTGCTGAAAAATAAAGGAAAATTATTATGTTAACTTCATAAAGTTGGAATATTTAGTTTTTTTCACATATTAATAACTTATGATATTAGTAGGTTGGTGTCAAGTGAAGGATGGAGGAGTACACCCTCTGGCAGCACATTACTACCCTAACAATTAAGTACTTTGGCCCAACAATTAATGAAAGAACAGTCAAAATTACTTAGGTAGTAGCTTTGATGAAAACACTTAAATACAATATAATGTAAATTTGAGGGAAATATACCATAGGAACCACCATATTACTTAGGTAAAATATATCATATGATATTCATTTATGGGATTGATTTTCTATTATTTGCAAGGGCACAGGTTAGCCATGTGAGTTTTAAAGCCTTTAATCTCACATAGTAAACCTAGAGTGGGCGAGTTCAATTCCCGCCTGGGCAAGGGAATTTATTTAGTGATGGAATTCATTAAATAAAATCCTTAGTCCCACCCTGGCTAGAAAAGGGTAGTAGCCTGTAGAGAACCCGTCCCAATTAGCCTTAGATGCAAAAAGTGGATGTTAATAAATAATTTAATTTAAAAAATCTTTAAATAGTTGTATCAAAAAAATTACAAACATAATTATAAAATTAATTTCTAGCAGATCATGTCTATAACTTTTTGGAACAGGATGCACATTAAGAGCATGAAGAAATAGGAAATTCTTTGAGTTGCTGGTATGTATATATATATTGAACTTAGAATTTGGTTCTTCTTATAACACCCCCTCCCAATGCACCGATTATTATTATTATTATTATTATTATTAATAAACTCTACCTCTCAATTTTTTGTGTAATTATGTTGTGTAAATGAGCTGAAAAGCTCATTTTCTTAAAAAAATTTACTATAACATAGAATTTAAATATATTTTATTTTACATTTTTACTGCAGAAAGAAGATACGGCTTTGCTTAAGAAAAGTATGTCACGCAGGGGCTGCATAAACTAAGCAGATTTCATTCACAAAGTTTAATAAGAGATAAACTTACATACTGCTAACACAACACCACCATGAATAAATAAAATAATAAGAAATCTTTCCCCTCCTTTTCCGACAGGAAGCGTCAAATATAAACAAACATGTCACCCAACGCCTCACCGGAAAGAAAAACAATAACTGAAACATATCAGAATATAACATATTAATTTTATTGAAAACTATTTACTATATCTAGTACTGTAATTTATAATGAATCAGAATAATTTTTATCTCAATCAATTAAATTTTAGAAGTCCAAGAATTTTAGACCAGGGGGGCTCACAACAACATATGTGCATGTATCTTGTATAATAAAGGTCTTTGGAAAACAATATTTGGCATTTAAGCTTCGAATAATGTGGTTTATTATATAAAAGAGTGTGGTTTATGTAACACGAGTAGAAATGGGGGTTTACTGAAGGCTGAAAACTGAAACATGAAAATATCTCGGTTAATATTCAAGATAGAGAATAAATGTATATAAGACTATTGCTAGTAAATATAATTTGCAATAAGTTTGCTTCTATGCACTTTTTCGATTCAACGTATAGTAACAGAGATATTTCGATTTTTCGAAATGCCTCCCCTCTAAACCCCCCTCTCCCCCTGGTCTGATTTCAGCCGTTAGTGAACTTGATCTTTCTTTTTACATGAAACGACTAAATATTGAGTTTGGTAACGATTAAATAATAATTGCGACCGCAAGAGGCGCTCAGTATTATAGTGGCCCAACCCTCAAATTTTGCTTATTTGAGTTACCATAGCATCTGTTGCTGAATAATGTGTTCTATGAAATATTAGTGGCCTAAGCCACCTTCTAAGTTTTTCACTAGATAGCAGCAGCAGTTTGTTTTTTAACTAACAGCTTTGGGGGTCTTTGAAAAATATATAGCATTTCATATAAAATTAAAGGCTCCTTAGCTTACGCAACCCTATGTGATAGACGTTTGTATTAGAATTAATGGTGAAATAACTTAATTACAAAATGGAAAAGATCCTTTTCAATAACATTTAGCAGCATTTAGTTCAAATTCTGAGAAGCATAATTTAAATATATAAAGTTTTGATTGATCTACTTTTCACAGCAGCTATAAGAGTATTAATGAATGAAACAAACTCTGTTGGTCCCCTCCTCTGAAAACACCAGTATCATTTGGTTTAATTTTGTCGTACAATTGAGCTGTTGGTAAAAATTAATAAGTTCATAACATATTTCAGCAGATGAACTACATTAGTTTATTTCATAAACTTCGAACTAATAAATACACTTAGGAAGATGAACATTGTACGTTTAATAACATCGTACAAAATAAAAAAGTATTTGTAAAATGTTTTATATCAAGTTTGCGAGAAGTTAATGAAAGGCTTAATTAGTACTGATTAACAGAAGATAATTTGGCATCTCAACAACATCCTTATCTTTAAAAACAAACACTAATAAGGGTAGAATACAATGAGATGTCATTGCCTGAAATAATAATTTCTTCATTTTAAAATAATTATTTTTAATTTTTTATCTATTGGAAATTATCTTATAATCTTGATGTAGCATTCTGAGGGAACAAGAGAAAATATTTTCCAGGTATGTGGTATTAGAAAACTCTTGGCTCAATTGCCAAAGCCAAGAAACAGCAAGTGGAATATTGAAAAGCAGTTCATTTTTTCCATCTTTGAAAATAAAACAATTTGTACTTGATTCAAAATCGAATTAATATACATGATGCATCTTTAATTTTCAGAATAGTTTACAACGTTCTTCTTCTTTTAGTAAAAAATTACTGTTCAAGGTTAAGAAGAGATATGGATTTAATCAATGAAAGTTAAGTCCACCCCAATTAATAATTAATAAATGGATGGGAATCTTTTCAGATTTCTTCTGATATTATTTCTACAGTACAATACAATCAGTCAGTCTTAAGGATTTTTCCGAAATTCATTTATTTTTTTATAAATCAGTTTTCTTTTAACCATTATTAGGTATTTACTAACCTGTATTTTAATGTACTATTCACAAAAGCACATTGCTAAATTTTTAAGTTTAAATAGAAAACATCCTTTTCTTCCCCGAGCCTATTGAAAGTATAAAAGAGGTATCATAGATAGAAATTTGGTGAGAATAGCCAAAACTTCTGTTAAATGAACTATTAATATAAATCATTAAGAAGCTACTAATTACCTTGAATTCATAAATATATAAGAAAATAAGAAAAAAAAAGAAAGAACAATAACCATTTTAACACAATAACAAAAAAAGAAGGAATGTTAAATATGACAATATTACAAACACTTTTTTCATCTGATAAGTTTTTAAATATTATAAATCCTTTCATTAAAATAATAAATCATTTCAGTGATTTCTAAATACATGATATAGTTTTATCTTTCAACATACACTTAATCTAGATCATTCAAGAGTATTTAGTTATATAAAAGTTATAATATAGAAACATTGGAAGAACAACAAACAAATATGAAGCAGTGACTGAAGACCAAGATGATAAAGAAATCAACAATTCACTGGTAATGAATACAATCAAAGCTATCAAAAATAAAGTTCTATGAACAAGTATTAACTGGAACAGAAACATATTATTATAATCACATTTTGAAGAGGTAAACAATGTGGTTCATCATAAATAGCATCTTATATTAAGAGCAACTTTAAAGTGATTAAGTGTGAATCAAAAGGTTTTTTTTGTTATTTTTGTGCTATATTTCAGGTTGTTTGCCAGTAATCTAAAGGTGATATAGATTACCTAGTGTAAAATTTGTTATATGAAAAACAATTCTGAACCTTTAGCTATAACATACTAGCAACTGAAATCGTTGACAAGTAACAGACTACAAAGGTATTCAAAGGGGAAGTACGTGGGCACCACACAAAAATAGTATTATTGCATTATTCTTTTCTGATATCCATTCCTATCTTTGTTCATATTACATACAATTCTAAAATCACTCATCAAATCTTTCTTTTCACACTACATAAGTAACATGCATTTTGGGCATGAAGAGTCCACAAATTTATAAAGAAACTTACTACTTACAATAGAATGTTTATAGATATATAGAAAGCACAAAAATGGCATAATGATCACATAAATACATGCTTAACTCATATTCACAATCAATATTAAATAGACGTTTAAGTACTTATTTACAGTTGGAACAAACTTAGTGGAGGAGGCTGCCGATTTGAAAAATCAAATCTCTTAAAACTAAGAATGCAAATTATAAAAGATTCTTTTCTAATTAAAAAATATTTAGTTGTTTTATCAAAAATGATAAATAAAAGAAGAATTTGTTAATAAGACATTTAATTGACAAATGTTTGTTCGATGAATGAATACTCAATATTTATAATTGTAATAATCTAAACATTATCAAAATACAAATTGTTTTAAGAATAATTAAATTGATCAATATACAATTGAAGAAATTTTATTTCTTTTAATCCATGGCTCATCTCATTAATTATTTCAACACTAAAGTCTGATTAGCGAGGAATAGGAATGTAACTGTGTGAAAGATAATTTGGTCAATTCTACAAATAAGGATGAATTTGTTTATTAGCATTGACAATGAAAGCCATTCCTAGAATTGTTTGTACTATGTATCAAGCTTTGACTCTACTCTAATTATCCAATTAAAAGTGGTATCCTATAAAAGTTAATTTATTCTTATATTATGGGAAACTGATTTCAATAAAATCTTAATTCATGACCTTTAGGTTGAAGTTACAATAAAACTGAATATATAAAAATAATGGCTATAGGTTATCAATAGCAGAAAATAAGAAAATTAAGACAAACAATCTTAATATTTCTTTGCTAGATGGGTTTTACAGCTAAATGACAACTGTATTCACATGAAACTAAAATCTTCCAAAGACTGCCATAGCCAATAGTGTCTCCACCCCCAACTATAAAAGAATGTGGTAATTCATACATAGACCTCTCTTGAAATGTTGATAGAGGATTTTGCATCCAGAGCAAGTTGGATAAATAAATACTTGTGAAGGAGTGAGGCTTTTTTTTGGTTGATTCTTAACTGCATTATGAATGCATATTTTATTTTGGTTGGCATTTTAAACCTTAAGAGATATTTTGTCCCCATTGGGATTTGTGGCCAGAGTTTTTATATTGTGAGTGATCAATTTGACCTAAACCCCCATTAACAAAGGAGAACTTGAAATGAGTTATCTCCAGCAGACTCAAGGGCTTCAACATAAGGGTTGGGGGGAGGGGGGGTTGTGGCCAGATCACCAATTGGCTGGGTTGTCTATCAGACAGTTTTACTTATTAGACTTTTACTATCCCACCATGTTCTGGTAACAAACTTAATTTTTCCCTTGGCCATCTGCATCTCTCTCTCTCTCTCTCTCTCTCTCTCACTCTCTCTATATATATATATATATATAGATATATATATATATATATATATATATATATATATATGTATATGTATATATACTAGCAGACCCAACAGGCGTTGTCCTGAATGATATTTCAAGCGATTAGGATATTAAACAAAATATAAAATGAAAAATAATATAATAATGTCATTATTCTTTATTTTGATTGAAATGACATCCATTTTTCTAAAAATAATTCATTATAATCAATAATGTTCATATTGGAAAGAATTGTTGAGGATATCAATATTTTTATGCAAATTACTTGCTTCACACATTGTTATACGAAAAAATGTTTAAAACAAAAGCTACTTTTAATAACAAAAAAAAACAACTTTTGTTATGTGCACGTTTGCCTAAAAACAAATAGAAAATGAAATATCACGAATTTTTTATTCAGGCCTCCCTTATAACCCCCACTCCCGTTCGAACCTAAAATAATAATCATGGAGGAATAAATGCTAATTCGCATAACGAGTTTAGTTAAGTTCGATCCAATCGTTAGTGCCCAATAAAATTGTTGGCTCCCACTTTAATTTTTTAGTGTACATCTCATTTATACTTTGTTATACGACAAAATTGAATATAACAAAAGTTACTCTAAATAACAATATAAACAATTTTACCCTGTGCATATTTGCCGAAAAACCATTATGAAACTAAATAACACTATTTTTAATTTTAGGACTCCATTACGACCCCCAATCCTGCTCCATCTGCCGGGCTGATTTGTGGCGCTAAACCATCCCAGGGCATCACCCAAAAGCGTACAAAGAAATTCATTCAAATCTTTCCAGCTGTTTATTAGGAGTTCAGTGACATATACACGTACAGTAGAATTATACACACACACACACACACACACAAACCAAATTAACTGCAGTATAAATGCAACCTAAAGATGATGAAATAGAGTTATACTGAAACCAGTTGTTTAAACAAAAAATAAGTATGCAAAATATTTTATTTCTTTGGTAGTAGTGTGACATTCTCACACCTGATTAAAAGGAAAAACTTCTATGATATTTTTTAAAACTGGGTTTAGGAAGCACAGGATTGTGAGAACAAAGGTCAAATATAAAAGATTATACAGCAACAACATTCTAAAAATCGCAATTCAAAAGATAACCTTGGAATGTTTGGTAGAATACCATAGCAAAATTAATTAGATACAACCTCTTGGCACAGACATCCTATAGAAACTACACTTCACGACTTTTCTTTTTTATAAAAAATGGACATAAAACCAGTTATTTTGATCAAACTGTAACAAAGAACAAATAATAAAATATATAATTACTAAATGAAGTTTATTTTGTGTTCGACTCCATTTTTTTGTAAATTCTATTTTGTTTTTTCCAAAACAGCTGAAAGGGCCTAATAGGAGTTCATTACAAAAGTAAAGAAAAATATATAACTCCAAAAAAATTCTTTCAATAGTTTTGAAATCCATTTTTTACCATTATGATTTTTTCAGTCTTTGTGCAATGAACCATCAGCTATTTGAAGAAAAAAAAAAGAAGGAATGAATAGAAAGTGAAGTTATAACTTATGCACATTAGAACATCAATATACAAATAAACTGGACAGAGCCTAGTAAGCTTTATAAAATTTATAATGGCAAAAAGATCTGTCTTTTTAATACTAAAAAGTACTTCTCAAACATTTAAAAATATATTTAAATCCTTTAAAACTCCTCCACATAAGCAATTACAAGAATAGGGGTAGGGGAGGGATTAAAACACGAAAACATCAATTATTCTTCCTAACCACTTAACTAAGTCCAAAACCTCCTGCATTAAAAATTATTTGTTGATAACAGCGGTCTATATACAAGTAGAAGAGTATTCTCTTTATGCTAAAATAAAAGAGGCAGGAGGTGCAAGGCGCCCTATACGTTGACGCCTCGAGTTGGAAAGGATCAGGATTTAAGTACAGAAATAACGTACGAGTTGGCAGGTGTGAGAACCGATGAGAGCCTCCAGTCGGAGCGAGGGTCGACAGCTATGAGCCAGTCAGCGCCAAAGCCATATATAGAATCATCAGACTCTGGTCGGGCAGCCTCATCAGCGAGGATGGTCACATAGATCCCCGCTGGAGCTCCCGGCTCCTCATGTTATCCACCAGGGTCCCGGGCCCCGGCCGGCGGTCAGCTGATATCCAGGCCATTCTCGTCAATCACCAGTACTCTTGAGTGGAAATCCAGTGACGCAGTAATATGGAACGCCATGTTTGTAAGAACTACGATATACTCGAAAAAAGCAAATGCTGAATACACTGGAAAAAGAAAACACAAATATATCATGATAAATATATATAACAACAAATGAAAATAAAATTATTTTAAGAACATAAATCCTTAGACCTGAATTGATTAGTAATGGTCAGAGTTGGGCAAAATTGTAATTACAGTTACAAGTTATAACTACATCAGTTGAAATATAGTTACAACTACAACTACTAATGTAATTAGTAATTGATAATGGGCAACTACATTTTTCAATTAAACTAATTGTAATTGAAATTTGACAACTACAGTTAGTAGTTGAGAAAATCAGTAGTTCCAAAAACAACTACAATTAATAATTGTAACTGTAGTTGTAGTTGCAACTACTGTTACTAGGGTAGTTACTTTAAAGAACTGTCTGAAACACTGACTGAAGTAGTTGATTCTGTTAAGAAATAACTTCATCCAATGTTTTTATATTCAAAAGTTTATTATATTATATATACTAGATAATAACTACTAATAGCTGAAAATAATTTGAACCCGAATAAATGAAAACTAACGAAAATAATATGTAAATTCCTTTCCTCTCCGAAACGTGGACAGCCACATTAAAATAAAACTCCAAAAACATATGATTGAATGAAGTAACTATTCAAATTAAAACATTGCCTGACGAAGATGGGTGCATTTCCATCGAAAATTTGCATACAAACAAAAATTCAAATCGCTGGGGCAGATAGCCGAACAACTCACAATGAAACTATAAACATGTATTCAGAAAATGTTATAAAAATTTAATCTGACACAAATGTAATCATTATATGCACATATTTTTTATTTATTTATTTACATCCACTTTATGCTACTATGGCTAATTGGGATGGATTATCTACCGGTTACCACCATTTTCTAGCCAGGGTGGGACTAACAATTTTATTTAATGAGTCCGTCACTATATAAATTCCTATTACCCAGGCAGGAATCAAACTCGCCACTCTACTTTTACCATGTGAGATTAAGGTCAACCCTCGGCTAACCTGATCCCCACATACACTTCTAAAAAGCATTAAAATATACAAGATACAATAGACTACAATTTCTTCACAATATTTTTCATTTTTCTGCTACATTAGCAGAGTGTATACATTTTTATTTATTTATCTCTTATTTTAAATTTTATTTATTTATTTTTTTTGTTTTTATGTTTTCATTCTTTTTTTTTGTTTTTTAATATATTTTATTCTTTATTTATATTTTCATTCTTCTCGATGTTTTGATACATACTACATCTTTCCATACATATGGACTTTGGTATATTAATTATTTCAAGAATCACCACATTCTATTGCTCATTAGAGATGCTTTATTTCTTCTTTTCCCTTTTTCTTTGTTTATTATTATTTATTTTTTGCTGTTTTACATTATGAGTGACTATTGATTGATCACATTCATTGCAGAACTCATTTAAATAAATTAATTAATAACTTTAATAGAATCTTCAACTCAAGAAGTGTCAACACTTTTCACAGTTTTGCAATTTGTTCTTATATATTATTTATACAATCTCTGTTGCTGACCTTATCTTTTACTATTTTTTATTTTATTTTTATTCTGTCTGGTATTTAAACAATTTGTCCTAAATCTTTATTTACAACAATGTTTATCTAAATTTGGAATTAAATCTATTATCTATAATGGGAAAAGTAATATAAGCCAGTACTAGGGGGGGGGGTCAAGGGCAGGGATTGCATACTAGATTATATTTACCGGGCCATGAGGTTGGGAATTCATTCTTCCGGTCTCCGCTCGCCATTATGAAGCAATTTGAGTATCTAATTCAATAAAGAAGTATTGGGTCTGTAATACCCCCACAATACAACAGGGAATATGTCAAACAAACACCTGGCCCTTTCACCTGTACGAGGTGGTAGGCCTAGGCTCTTCATGGGCTGTTGAACCATAAATTTTAGGAGATTTCCCTTAAAGGATATCAGCTATTGAGGTTGTACTCATGACACGATTTTTGATAAATTTCTTCAAATGTAAATCTTGGAAATGAGGTCTATTCAAAATTTTATATATATATATATATATATATATATATATATATATATATATATATATATACATACATAATAAATCAGCAAAATCAGTTTCTAAATCTTCCAAAATTACAGAACGTTCCACAAAAATACCGAAGACACGTATTAAACATTTACTACACACAGACAGCATTTATAAACTTTCATTTCCGATATTACCCAATATTGAGGAAATAAATAAAAATATGTATATATACTTATATTTATACTTTTTTTTATGACATTTAGATTTAATTATAATGTCAATGTATATTTTTCATCTTTGGAAAATTCATCAAGATCATTTAAAAACTTTTTGTTTCAACAACCCCATGAACTAATGTATTTTAATGTTTTGATATTTTGGTTTTGTTCTCTTATTCTAAACATTAATAAGAAAAGTACATGCGACCCGCCATAATAGCTATAACTTAGTCTCCTTGCCTAAACTAGCACAAGGATGAATATGGCTATGTAGTAGACTTAAGTATATTGACAAGGGTAGTATTTTGTATCAAGTATATTGATGAGGCACAGAAAGGACTTAAAACTAGTGGAGCAAATAAATCAATTTATAGCTTGAAATATTATTAACCAGCTAAATCGTAGGAACAGAACATTATTTGCCTTATAACACTAGTTAAAAAAAAAATGGAATTTAAATTTAATAAATCCCTTTTTAGCATTGTAAAGTTATTACTTCATACAGATATTATTGTTTCTAACTTATAACTTTTAAAAGAGAAGTAAAGCAATGCTTTTAATAAATAACATTATGGATATTATTAGAAAAAAATATATATTAATTTTTTTTTAAAACATTCAATATGCACACAAACTCCCACATACATGTGCGCGCACGCACACACACACACACACACACACACACACACACCTGTATGCGCTTACATATATACATTTATATGCTCTCTAAATAAAATGATCACTTAATAGAAGTCAGATTTGAAAATTGAATAATATATCATTACATTAAGAATAATAGTATACATTAGTCAAGTTATGCAAGTTGAGAGTTGAAAGTTATTTAGAACCAACTAGTCATAGGCTGGTGAGTAATTACTCATTGAAGGAATGATTCCCCAAAAAAGGGCAGATCTTAATAACTGAACAATTGTTGCTAACTAGCTCTAATTATGTTCATTAGACTACAAAGAGCTATAGAAAAATTACATTCACCACATTTCTCATATATTTAATAATAACTTTGATCTTCATAATCATAGTAAATTCTCGTCTACATCTTCTTCCTTAAGCTTTAATTATATTTTATTGCTACTATTACTATAATTAGCAATTGTTAGGCTTTGAAACTAAAGTAAGACATAGCTGAAGAATATAAAACCAAGTATTTCTTGAAGTAAATAACAAATGTATCCATATAATCAATATTTACCATGGAATGCATTTATATGAAATCATAACTCTTTGGGGGGACTAAAGCTCCTCAACAATAAGTTTAATTTCTTTACAACTATATATTAAAATTATTCATTCAACAACTTAGAAATATTAAAATGTATAAGAGATGAGATAAAAAACTGATGATGGAGCAAGTGCTCCAAAAGTGCTCTGTCGTTTACAATAAATATTTGTGAAGAAGTGAAGCCTTTTTGTGTTGCTTCTTACCAGCAACATTTTATTAAGTTCAGCAGGTGAAGGTTGTACTTCTATCAAGTCCCCCAGTTCTCAATCAGATAACAAGGCAATTGAGTACTTACTTCAATGAAGAAGTATGAATCTTTTGTCTGTAAAGCTACTACAAACAACTAGGAATGCATAATGCCAATCATTTGCCCGTCTACCATCACTTTTTTTTTAATTATAGTATCTGCTAATTTGGTAATTAAAAATATTACTTCAAGAAAGCGATAACATACCATAAGCCTCACAGTGGCGATTATGCCGAATGAAAAAATATCCAGCTGCAGCAAATGAAGTCATGTTGATGGCTATCAGCTGATATTTATACCGAAGGGACCTGCTTTCAACATTGTCTGCAGGCCTTTTTCTCTCCCTTGTTAGTAGGTAGCACGTCAAGGCCATGTATAGTTCAGAAGTTATCATAAATGTCATGAAACATTTTTCATGAATAGCTGAAAAATAACAAAAAATTAAAATTACTACCAAAAAGCCACTAAAGCCTGAAAAATTACAGAAAATAAAAATGTGAGTTTATATTAAAATAATAGAAATATTATAGACGAGCCATGAGTTTTTTAGATAAAAAGTGAAATCAACTTAGAAAGTATCAAACTAATAACATCATAGTTTTGACAGATGGGTTTCAACTGAATAAAACTACTAAATCATGCTGTTGGGACAAGTTCCACTTCAAGAATTAAAACAATTAAAAAATACTTGAATGCTCTGAAGGATAAAATGTAATGTAGTTTATTTAACATCCACTAAGGATTTTATTTAGTAAATCCATTGCTAAAAGAATTCCCATTAACCATCGAATCCACAACTCTCGGTTTACCTATCTCACATGGCCTACCTGAGCCCTGAATGTTTAAATGAACTAAGAATTAAAATAACAGTTAAGTTACACATGGAACAAAATAAGAAAAGCTGAGCATAAAATAACATACAAATAAAATGTTATACAATAGATCTGATTATTTAAATGAAGTGAGAAAAATACATTAAGAAACTGATTGTTGACCTGGACCTCAAAAGCTTGAATGTTTTAGTCCCTCACTTGGCCAGTTCTTCTAAGATTCAAGAAAAAAGTAATGCATGGGTTTTATTGTGGTGTTTATGATGAACCTGGGTATGGCTAGACAATGGCAGATAGACCTTGTATCTCAATCAGAGCTTCAAGACTTCAATGGGGTGGTGGTCATATTGCAATGCTGGGTACAAAAAGAAAAAGAATCCAGCAAAGTCAATTCCAAGTATCAAAAAGATTGGTCATAATAAGCTCCAATAGGAGAACTGTTCCACCGACTTAAGACCTCTGATTGGTCTTCCAGGAATTGGAGGGGAATAGCACAAAATTTAAACTCTTACTGTTTAATACTACAGTAGGCTATGACTAACAGGGGGGGGGTTGTTATACAGGCATGCATTAGATTCATTCTCAAATAATGAACAGGCCAGATTCAAATATAAGGAAACTAAATAGCAAAAGAAGATACATTATGTTTCTAATAAGAGGTGATCATAGGAAACTATTTCAGGTACCATTGGTAATCAATTTAAGATCCTCTGGTTCACTCTCACTAATGACAAAAATACAATTTTGTCTATAGTGTAGCAGTCGTTCCCTATAAAGAAGGTGCAGGTAACCTTGTCTCAGAAAATACCTGTGTTTTAATATACATAAAAAGATAAGGTTATTACAAGTGCCAATGCTTTGGGTTTATGATATGTTAGCAGTGGCTGTTGAAACTTTGTATCCCTGTACATAGTACTTCTGATATCCCCTGTAAATATTTCTTTCTTCTTGTTGAATTCCAATGGGGGCTTTGAAGAAAATAAGTAGTCAGTGAACAAGTGCTTAAAAAAAAGCAGGGAGTCATATCAAAACCTTGAATTATCAAAGGGTGGCAAAGGGTAGAAAAATAAATTAAGGACCCTGTTATAAATATTTACTTAGATTTGGTGAACAGAATCACTGCACAATTTGGTTCTTAGTTGAACTTTCTGACAGACCATTGCCAAGACTAGTATCAGTCAGGAAAAGGGTGGGTGGTAGAAAAATTACCAATAGATACCCCACGCTTTTATGTTACATGTACAGATTACCATTTGGATATTTCTTACCTATCATTGGACATTAAGTTTGCCAGTAGTAAGGAATGTCTTACATTCAAATTTTTTTGCCAGACAACTCTATACAAGGAAAACTCTGAGCATACAGTGAATGGCTTCAATGTCTTCTATGAAACAATAAAATACATAGACAAACGACTTACTAGAATAAGCTATGTCAAAGGCTTCTATGAATTGACTCTCTTTTTCTTCTGAACTTGCACATGGGAGAAATTTCCATAGAAGCCGTAAGACAAATTTATCCTAAGTTTCAATTGCCCTTATAAAAAAAAATTTAGTTAGCAGAGACCAAATGTGTTCTTACAACCAATTCCGCACTTCACAACCAAGATTTAGAATGCTCTTAGTGAGCCAAAATCAGAATATTCAATATTAATGCAAGCGCTATAGGCTAGATATGAGTACATGATAAAAACTGGCTTATTTTCTAGAAAATAATATGCATTAAAGATTATAATTAAAGTCAATTAATGCAATTTCAGTTTTAATAATGTGTTTTATCATATTATGAAAATGATGACAGATTACTCACCATAATTGTAGGCTGAGGTAATAAATGTCAGTCCTATTAGAGCTAAATTTTCAATAACATTTAATACACAAGCTGTTGTAGCAAGTTTCTGTGCTTTATCATTAAGTACATCTCGGTAGTACTGCCTGTAAATTGCAGCAAACATAAGGCGAGGGAGAGCATGAATTCCTATAGCTGTCCCCCAAACAAATCTCTGAGTGCGATAATTGCCGATTGCAGCAGAAATCGATGGAAGAAAGTTCTCAACCTAAAAAAAAAAAAGAACTCATGTAAGTTTTTAAGAAGTAGCACAACAATAACAAAGCAAAACTGAGACAAGAAAATATGTATTAATTAAATTAACTATGACACACACACACACAAACACACGCATGCACGCGCGCACACACATGAACGCGCATGCACCCACACACACACACACACACACACAAACCAAAAATGCAAACGCAAGCATGCGCCCACGAACGCACGCACACACACACACACACACACTCATTAATGGTTGAAATCTAACAAGGAAGTCATATTGAGTAAGATAGAAAAATGTTATAGAATCTTAGAATAAATATTTAATGATCTACAATTGTTGTTGTTTTATATATATATATATATATATATATATATATATTGTAACTTGTGTAATCAGTTATTTTTATTGTCTTGTTTTCAGTCATTGGTAACCCCCCCCCCCTTCAAATTATCAAATTTTTACTTTGAATAATTGTGTCACTGAACATCTTATGCCCAGTTTACATTTTAATTACTGTTTACATAGGCTTCTTTCTGTGGGAGAAATAGAGACTAGATTATAGATGAGATCACTAATATGTCATTCTAGCACTTGGGAAATTTGGTTAGTTTACACCCTGTATGAGGGACTTTTTTTGGAATTCCGATCTACAAAATTTAAATTAACCAATAATATTGAAACATTTAAAAAATTGTTGTCAAAAGCAAATGATCCAACAACAGAAAGAAAATATGGAAAATATATATATATATATATATATATATATATATATATATATATATATATATATATATATATATATATATATATTTGTCTGTTACCGCTCTAGCGGTCGCAATTTTTGTTTGATCATTACCAAACTCGATATTTAGTCGTTTTATGTAAAAAGAAAGATCAAGTTCGTTAACGGCTGAAATCGGACCAGTGGGAGGGGGGTTTAGAGGGGAGGATTTTTGAAAATTCGATATATCTCCGTTACTATACATCAGATCGAAAAATTGTACAGAATTAATCTTATTGCAAATTAAATTTACTATAAATATTGTTATATACATTTATTCTCTATCTTGAATATTAACCGAGATATTTGCATTTTTCAGTTTTCAGCCATCAGCAAACCGCCACTTCTACTCATGTATACACACACAATATAATAATAAATCACATTATTCGAAGTTTAAATACCAAAAATTGTATTCAAGAGACCTTTATTAAATG
Source organism: Riptortus pedestris (assembly GCA_019009955.1). Classification (NCBI taxonomy): domain Eukaryota; kingdom Metazoa; phylum Arthropoda; class Insecta; order Hemiptera; family Alydidae; genus Riptortus; species Riptortus pedestris. The sequence goes on from CM032228.1 coordinate 28,225,950, forward strand.
AGATACTTGCAAATATGTTCTGGTGACTCCCCCCCCCCTCCCCCCCGGTCTTAAGGTTTTGGACTACAAAAATTTGATTGATTGAGATAACAATTATTCTGACTCATTATTAATTACAGTACTAGATATAGTGAATAGTTCTCAATAAAATTAATATGTTATATTCTAAAATATTTCAGTAATTGCTTTTCTTTCCGGTGTGAGGAGGGCAGAACCGTTTCTTTACATTTCTAACCTAACGCTTCCTGTCAGCAGGTTATTGAAATTGGATGAAACATTTCTTATTTCCGTTTGTATTTATTGGTGTGTTGTGTTACCAGTATGTATATTTATCTATTACTAAACTTCACGAGAGAAACCTGCTTAGTTTATGCAGCCCCTGCATGACGAACTTTATTATTCTGACTTATAGTTAAAATGGTTTCAAGGGTTGTGGTATATTCTCCATGCTTGAAAGCTGTAGAGCCAGCAGATACTAAATAATTTCACTAAGCAATAACCAAAAGTTATTAGCTACTTGGATGAGGATACTCCTGATTTTTATTTTTTGTTCCTAGAACCATTTGTCTTTGTTTATGCAACCAAAAAAAATATTAACTTTATTGCTCAGCAAAAAAAATATGAATATATGTTTGAAAATAATCATGGGCAATAATAAACAGACACAAACAAAACCCATGGGGTCCCAGTACTTTAAGTGCAAATGTAACTATTAAAAATTAATGAAAGAAAACAAGTATTTTTTTTTTTTTTTTTTACAATTTTAAGAAGTTTTTCTTGAAGGAAAAATAAAGTACTTGTAAATCACTTTCTCAAAGAAGGAATAAACCATTGAAAAAAAAACAGGGGTCTAGGTAGTTGACCAGGTCTAGGAAGTCGAAATGGCAGTGTAGAATTGAAATGGTTTAAAAGATATCCTCGATAACTTCTGTTAATCTATCCACTCCTAACAAATACCAAAATTAATTATATAACTCCAGTTTTATTAACAACAGGAAGAGTTTCCATTATTTCCACTATCAGTGTAACAAACTAATGTATATTAATTTTATGCTTAATTAAGAATGTTAAATTATGATAGGCTTCAAAAAACATAAAATGGCATAGAATATGATATATACGTACTACTTTTTAAATTAGAAGATCATTGCTATATATAAGATAATTTGTTAAAACAGTGAGCTCATAATATTATTTATTAAATATACCACTGCCAATAAGTATCACAAATTGATTACTGAAAGTATGGGTATCTAATATTCTATTACAATGAACCTTGTTCCTACTTAAAATAATTTTGTTGGATCACCCACTACAATTTAAAAACATTTATACTACTTATGTGCAATATAGTTTTATTGCCTACCAAGCCCTCATTTGTATTTTTATATAAATTTATTGCATTAATTACATTAATTTTTTGCATGTTACTTATATTTTTATTAATAAAACTGAGCATTATAGGGTAATAATTCTAGGGTAATCATTTACACAACTAGTTTGTCATAGATGAAGTGATACATATAAAACAGGGATATACAACAATAATCTCCTGTTGCTATGCCTGTCCAAGATTTGAAAAGTCAATGGGAACTTCCAAATTAAGGCCAAGTTTTGGAGGTCATGCTGACACAAAACATATATTACAAAACATTTTAGTAACATCATCAATAAATATACCAAGTATTAAACAATCTATTCACATAGAAACTTAATACAATAATAGGAAATAATTTATATTTTTAAAACATCGACTTTATTATTAAGTAAACAGCTTTTTTTCACAGACAACTGAGGAATTACGGAGTTAATAAAATAGACTTAAATATCTCTCATGAGAGTAATATTGTTAAAATTCCTCACATTGTCATAATTCTTTCAAAAGATCAGTATATAAGCTTTCCAGGTTCTAACTCATTGCGTATTTCATTTCCCAAAATTCAAGACAGTAACAGTCAAAAGTAAGTTAAATTTGAAAAAATAGGATTGAAGGGATTTTTTTTCCTTCTTTAATTTTAAAACTAAATGTTAACATCTTAAACTGAGAACTTATCTATCTCAATTAGTCACATAAGTAAGATTTTTAGCCATTTATTAGATGAAATTAGCCTCTAATCAATAAAATCAACAATGTTATTTAATTACGAAATTATAATAGGCATACATTGAAATGAAGAACTGTAATTTAAATAGCAGAGCGTGTTGTCAAATGCATGTAATTTTTTTATAACAACTTAGGAAGAAATCTGTGTGGCATGTCATGAAGTAAACAAAATTACTTAAAATACGAGATATTTTAAAACTTGAATAAAAAAAAAAAAATTATTAAATAGAACAATAAAAATAAAAAGTATAATAAATAAATAAATTATAAGTATAAAGTAAGTAGTAAAAATTTTATATGTATAAAGTAAGTAAGTAAAAATTATAAGTATAAAGTAATTTTATCCATTTTTTAAAATGTATAATTACTATAAAGAATGAGGGCAGAAAAAAAAATTAGGATAGAAGTTGTGCTTTTAATTTATAATATCAATAATCTACACTTAATACTACAACAGCTATACAATTTATTTATTGTTAATACATCAACGAATGGGATATGATAATTAAAGTAAAATTTACCTTGCAGTGAGTGAATGTCGAGTCTTCAAAGTTGTACATCAAGGACCAAACAATACAGAACAAAAAACTTGTAAAGGGGAGTAAACAAGTTATCCATGCCGCTTTACTGACAGGAAGACGAAGGATAAAACCCTTCTTCTGGTGGTGCAAAGGCAAATACCCTGTGCCGCTCATCCCTGCCACACTAAGATCCTACATACTGTACTTATAGTAACATATGAGTGTGAAATTCTATGTGAATGCCACTCAGACATTTGATCCACCAAGGGCAAAATATACTAAACATATGTACCAAACTTATCTACTATCACACAAATTGAGAAAGTTAATGGGCAAAGCCCAATTAAAGAAATCACTTAACAATATAGGCATAGTAAGCTACCAATGGGCACTCATAATGCACATATTTAACAAACAATAGCAACAGATTCTCCAACTAAATTCAATCCAACTACTATGAAAACACTGTCAGCTGTTAAGTGTTATGGCTGTCTAGTAGTTCCACAAATACCCACCAGAGTGCAATTTGAAAATGTAATAAATTTGAATTTTCACCCTTTTAGATATTTTTAACACTACATTTTCACCTCTGGGCATTTATTGGCTCAAATTAACACTATCAAACCACCCATTTTCTAAGAAATAATAATAGAGGGCTGAAAAAGAGAAATATATTTGTAGTGATATGGGAACTAATAATGAAATTTGAATTATATATATATATTTTTTTACAAAATGTGTATTAGAAACTTGAGTTAAATTATTTATGCCTTTATAAACAATGTCATATTGTTCAAAGTTTAAATTTTCATATAGTAAAGTGTTTTGGGGTCTCAATTTGAAGAGGCTTTAAGTATTGATTTTTACTAGTATTAAACCTCCTGCCATAAGAGAACCAATGTAGATCTGCAGAGAATACCTTTTTTAAAAAGAAAATGCTAGAATCAAACATAAACTTTGGATCATTCTTTTTATTGTGTTTTATTAACTCCTTTGTGCTTAGTGAATCAAATATAAACTTACATTTGCCAACAAATAAACGCCTTGTGAAAAGGCATGACAATGACTTCCAGACTTGCCTCGATAACTTTGATGTTCACCAAGATAAAATAATTAGAACACAAGATTCAAGAGATATGGGTGCAAAGTTCTTAAATGAGCGAGATCTATTCTCTCGAGATGAATGTCTGAGACTATGTTGTGAAACAGAAAGTTGTGATGTATTTGTTTTTGAAGAGAAAGTAGGTACAACTTTTACTTTTTGATTTTCTGATTTTTTTGCCAATCTTTTTGCTTTTTCAAACAAAGGTATTATTTAGTTTTTCCACATTTTGCCATTTTTATAGCTTAAGTTAAGTATATAATTCAAACCCAATTTTAATTAAGGTTTTATTGTAAATGTTACTTAAAGAAATTTTTTATTAGTAAACTAAAGCATAATTCAGTTTTACACTTACACATTGCATTACATTCTTATTTTTACAACCTTATAATCTGAGATTATTATATGTTGCTAATTAAAAAGGACTTTTGAAAATGTTAACATTAATAAAATGAGTTTTATGTGTCCATTCAAACACAGCCATGTGCTAGATACATTTTTCATACGTCAAAAGTAAACATTTAGTTACTATTAGCAAATATTGATTTAACGATCTTGTTGAACACTCAGTTTTACATTTCATAACTTAATAATGAAACACTATCACACAAGAAAATACACTTAATAATTTACTTTTGTCTAATTTTAATATATTTTATGTTATTACACATTCAATGACAACTATAAATTATTTTGCAATGATTCATAAATATCATGTATATAAAAGTTGCAATTAGCTTTCAGTATCAAAGGTTTGTAGAGAACAATACACAAACTACAGTTTTTTTGTTTTTTTTTTTAAGGAAGACATGTAACCTATCTATAGGTATGAGACTGGTTAAAAATAAGTTATTAAAACTCTTAGAAAAGCAAATAGAAAATGATTGCCCCTGCAACTGTGAGTTATAAACTGATATAAGAAAGAGAGAACTGGCTGTATAGGAAGATTGAAAGCAATCTACTGTAAAAGAGGAACATTTTGAGCAGGCTCTGAATTGTAGAAGCCCAAAAAAGAATGATGATATGGGGAATAGGATGTTAAATTTGGCCGAGGAGGCAGATCTGGATGATGAGTTAGCATCTGACAAAATTAATTGGTGAAGCTTGATGGTTTTTTCGGCAAACTGTACAATTAAGGGTGCGGACAATTAATGAAGTAGATACATCATTTAATCCTGAAGATCTGGAGGAAGGCATGGGTCCCAGATAAGTGGAAACCAGAAGAAAAGTGCTACTTATGTGTGATTGCGTGAAAATTACAGAGAAAGCACAGTGTACTCAGTGGGTTACAAGATCCTGATTTACTTAATGCTTAACAAAATAAACCCCTACTATGAAAAAGCTCTGAGCAATTATCTTTCAGAATTCTATAGACGAAGAAGGTTATTGGATCAGATATTCACCCTCAGACATATACTTGAGAAAAGTAGAACAAGATGTACACAACCTATGGATTAACTTCAAAGCAGCATATGGTTCTATTGGAAGATGCTGTCTAGAAAATAATGATGAAACTTGGGTTTCCGGGGAAACTTGTATGCCTAACAAGGTCATGTATCAATGGCTCTCATAATCTAGTGTTATTTAATTGTCCTTGTAGGTAAAAAAAAGGATAAGCAGTCTCTTTTTGGTTTCATGATATCAGCTGTAAAACAGATAGGTCCTGATGTATGGCATGGGCATTGACTGGTACCCAGGAAGAAAAGGTTGAAAAGTTCAAATGTAAGATTGTCAGAGCTAAAATGGGGTGGTGACACAGGAGACGGAAGACAATAGAAGAGATTTATCTGAAACAAGTCTCTCAATATCACACAATATGAAAGTTATGACAGACAAGGCATAACCCACCCAGCTCCCCAGACCACGAATGCACTAGTGGCAGGTAGCCAACCATAACAGAGATTGAAGTTGAAATGGGTCAACAGAGTAGACTGGAAATCCACACCCCTGGATGGATAGAACTGGAGAAAAGGCTGGTAATTTCTTAGTTTGGTGTAAATTTTTGATCTCCACCAATCTGTTTAAGAGCAACCTTCAATATCCAAAATAGCCATAAGATGAAAATCCCATAGATATGAATGAGAGTTGACTTCAGGCCAAAAAAGAAAATATAAAAATAACTCAATTAATTCTTCAATTACAGAAAAAATTATAGTAAAATCGAACATTTTTATTAATGAGATTGATTATTTAATATTTTTGTTTGAGAACTCTTTATAATAATGATGAACAACAAAAATAACAAGGAAAGGTGTCTGCCAAATAAAGTACAACTGCCCAACAAACAACACAAACCAAGAAGATTTCCTCATATAGAAATAAAAATTGTACATGCATGTCAGAGGGAGTCATAGTTGAAATGAAATCATTTTTACATTTATGAAAATTTGAAAATATCTTGATATTATAATATACTATGTAGGTTATGCAAATTTAAAAAAGCAAATTAAAAAATTGTGGCATAAATACAACTTCTGATTTCCCCTAAGGAATCTGATAATAACTTTATAATTTAATTTGTTTGTGTATCCTTAATGCCTCAAAAAGTTTGCTTAAATTATATAATCTCTGTATACACAATGTTCTAAAAGTTAATAATCCAAGGTTTGTATTTACGTAGATTACAATCCCTCACATATGCCATCATTAAAATAATCTTCAGATTTTCTTTGAACAACTGTTTGATGTTCTCTTTAGAATGCTACTTCTTTTAAAAATTTTCTTAATTGGGGCCTGGACTCTTCAATAAGCATTTCATTCCCCCAAGTACCCTCAACTCAAACATTCTCCCTTGGTTATAAATCAAAGGTGAAGTAATATTAAAAATCACTTTTCTGCCCCTAGAAATTGCAATAAAAATTACAGTTTCTTTCTTAAAAGTAATGGTATTGAATACTTACAACATATTATCATTTTGTGTAGAAACTAAAATTTTTGTCATAAATAATGTATATGTTGTAAATGAACAATTTTTTTTTAAAAGTCAGCTGTGTAAACTAAGCACATTTCCCTCATGCTTGAATCTCATACTGGTGATCTCGTCTCACCCTCTATTTCATTTTTTCCCTAATTAGAAGCCTACACAAACAGGAATTAAAATGTAAGTTGGACACCTCAAGTCCAGCGTCTATTCTACTTGTGTAACAATTCGATGAGTAGACGTTGAGGTTCACTGAAGGCTGAAAACAAAAAAATAAAAATAACTCACTTATATTTGAGTCATGAAAAAAATATATATAACAAAATTACAGAACATTAAATGGTTAACAAGATAGACCTATCTGAAACCCCCTCTTTCAGGTCCAATTTCAGCCATTAGCTGATTTGATCTTTAGTGATGTAGAGTATGGTATTGATCAAATGAACATTTTCTATGCAAGATTGTAAAATTTTAGTTCATGGTGACCCACATTTCATATTTGCGTGTAAAGGTTTGTTGGGAACAATATTTGAGTTTGAAATAAGATGTTTCATGTTATATTGGTTTATTGATTTTTTTTTTTTTTTTTTTGCGTTGAGTAGAAATTGGGGAGTACTGATGACTGAAAACAAAACAATACAAATAATACTTTTTTTGACCTGACTCATAATAATGGAGATATTTTGAATTGTTAGTTTTCCTTCCATCTACCCCCCGCCCCATCTTCTCCAGGGAGAGGTCCTTGTCCAATTTCAGCCATTAACAAACTTGATCTTTAATTTTATATTAAATATTTAATTATAGAGTTTGGTACAAAACAAACAAAAATTGTGACCCCTAACGTGTATGTGTGCATGAGTGTTGCTTTTGAAATTTAAAGCAAAAAATAATTTTCTTACATTCACTCTTCTAAGTCGCTGTCCCAAAAATGTAACTCTCTTTTTTAAAATACCTCTATATGTTTCCCTATCAGAAAAACAGGTTCTTAAATTTAAAATATTGAAAGAATGTAGTCAAAGCTGAACTCAAGGAAGAGTGATACCAAGTTCCAAATTTAGAAAAATGTGCTTGTTTCATAAGTTTTAAATACTCAAATTCAAACTCTTATTTTACTCAAAATATTCTAAACCTGTAATACATCTGTGCATGTGCTTTATTATTATTATTTATTTGGGTGACCTCCACGACCGTGGCAATGCTGCTCAGGTTATTATGTAATTTGTTTGTAATGATAAATGTTTAAAACATAGAACATGTATTCTGTGCTTTATATAAGTGGGTCCTGCTGCTGGAATTGAATTGGGTGTCTGTCCATACTTAATTTAATAGTAGTAACATTAGTGGATGAGCTCGAGGTTAGTGGAATACTTTAGTGAATTGGTTACTGTGCAAGAGGCTCTGAGTTAGGGACTGGAGATCATACCATTGCCCACTCCTCATTGATAGCCACATGAATGAAAATTCAATCTGCAGTCTTTGCAACCACAATATTGCAGAAATATGTCAAGCTCCCTCCAAAGCTATGTAGGGGAGGCTGAATTTCCGGATACCTAGCCTCCATACCACAAGATTCCTTTTATGCTGTTTATCAATTTACTTATGGCTCACCATCCCAATGTATGATTAAATTAATTTGTTTTTGGGCCTACAACATTCTTTCCTTTCAAATGTGACACAACCATCTTACCCAAAAGTGGCTATTATTGGAGTCCAAATAATAATAATTTGACACAACCATCTTACTCAAAGGTGCCAATTATTGGTGTCCAAATAATTGTAAGAATTAAAATAGTATTATAATCTATTGCTACGATTGTCCCAAAGTAAGGGGTAATAATGTGTGTACGTCATTCAGTGTAATCCATATCCTTCTATTTTACTCAATTCTAATGTTTGTAACATCAACTATCCACTTCATATTAAGCATTCTTCTCTAAAACTATGTTGCAAAAGCTTTTATTCTTATAGAATAAAGTTAATGTTGTTGAGGACAAATGATAGAGGACTCACTGCTGGCAGGAATAAAAACAATATTGCCAAAGACCTTCACTTATTTATTTTTATTCTTGGTAAAGACACTAAGGAGGTTATCTCATCTTTAGAGTTCTGGCCTGGCTGATTTCAGACTCAAGCAATTCATAAAATTATTACACATAGAAGTGACATAAAAGTTTTGTCATTTTTTGAATGGAAATGTTTTTTTTTTCTTTTCTATCCTGTAATATTCTTTAATGCTTAGTCATATTTATCAGAAAGATAAGCTTACAAACCAATACCTGTGCTGCTCTTTTAATATGAATTCAGAAAAATTTGAAATGTGCGTAATTGGAAACAAAGATTTACTAACTACTTGGTTTTGGCGTTTCAACATCAGCCTTAAAGATAACCACATTCTGGGTACCCGTCTAAGTGGAACATTAAGGGTACAGAGATGGTAGTTAATGAAAATCCGTCAACTAGTATCTGCAACTGTTGGCTATTTTTGGGTCACCAATGAAAACAATACACCACCATCCTAAATTCCTTGGAGGGGCTCAGCTTAGGACATGTAAGTTAGCTTAATTCACTTGGTAAACCTAGCCATGGGTTCGATTGTCATTTGGGGAATAGGAATTTATTAGTGAAAAACTTACTAAATAAAATCATTCTTCACATCCTGTCAAGAAAAGGACCACAGCCTGTAAATAACCCATCTTGAATTGCCTTAGTAGCATAAAGTGGATGGAAATGAATAATGGGAAGAAATGTTAGGTGTTGCCTATTCTTACCCAATATTTAGATGGTTGCCCAAGCCTAATATCAAGTTTCAGGTAGACAAATGTCCATCTGCTCACCAATCCTAAAGTTACTTGTTTGAATAGAGCATTCACTTGTGATGAGAATTTGTTATTTTATTGTAACCCAGAACACACAAGCAGTGGTGAACATCATTTACCAATTACAGTTGTATATAAAGTTATGTAGTATGTTTGATAGAAGTTCAAGGGGATGTGTATTTTGAACTGGCCCTGATGATCGTGCTGTACATGCAGAACTTTATTCTCAGCAACTGGAGTGGGTGTAAGAAGTTCTACTTAAGAAATAGATGATTTACTATCACAATAATTACTTTACCTTATGCATTCAGATTTTACTGTATTATATGATAAAGTAAAAAATAATTTAATACTTTCAGGCTCCAGGTAGCTGCTATTTATTTGAGTGTGGAACCCCAGAAGACTTTAAGTGCAAATTTACGAAACATAAAAATTATACGAGTGCAGTTCTAGCAGTAAATAGGCACTTAACAGAACTAGAGTCTCAAATTAAATTTACACAACATGAGCATGAATTAACCAAGCTCAGGTAATGACCTAAAAATTAAGAAGCTAGTTTATGTTGTATATGTGTGCATGTGTTTTCACAGAATAGTATGTCCATATTACATGATAAAGTTAGATGAATACAACTGTCAGTTTTTGCAATACTAACATTTCTTATTACAGTTGATCATCAACCTGGGCATAATTAACCCTCATAATCTAAACAATATTATATGCTGTATTCCATTAAATAATGAGCTTTTAAATAAAAAGTCCATCATCCATGGACTGCATAAATAAGCAGATTGCCAATCTACAGGAATGACATCATAGTAAGCAGTACGAGCACACATGATGTCATTTGCATGTCTCTATTTCTCCTATTCTAAATCCCATTTATAAATAAGACTTGAATCTAAAGCTAGGAATGAGATTGAGAAGATTAATGATAAATAAATTAAAGTGAAAATATTATGGGTAAGATTGATGAAAGAAAAAAATACAAGCAATTCCATTAAAATTCAAGATAGGGAAAAATGTTTAGAAGAACAATTTAATTCTTCCTCGAAACAAAAAGTGGTTATATTCACTTATTAATCTTACAGGCAGCCGCCAGAACCCGTAGATCTTTCAAAAAGCCATGCACCTACAACTGAAGTGACTAAAAATCAAGAGTCTATAAAATATGGAATTGAGAGGCCCCCTAGTCAGTCAGTGACAACAAGTAAGTTACATTCAAATATATGTATGCTTAGATGTTAATTTCTACTTTCCATCTTTGTGAATATATGATTATAGGAGTGTACTATGAGTCTATAAAGACTAATTATAGCATATCATTGATGAGCTATTGTATAATTACAATTCCTTACAAACATAAAATCAAAATAAGTCATATATTGACATTTATTTATCTTTACTGATGATTCTTGACCCCATTAAAACTATTCCACAATGCCAAAGGATCATAAAATAAAATATTTATATTAAATATTTCTATTTATTTATCAATTATGTTCTACACATTCTACGATGTACTTAGCACTTCTTTCAGGGAGTATTTTAAACTGAAATATAAATTGTGGAATATTAACCCATTCAGTGCTGGCTTCATTTACAAGTCTACTTTGCATGGCCAAGGGAGACAATTCTGGGCAGGTAACACTCGGAATGGTTGCGTGACTGGCCACTCAGAGAAACATAGGCTGGTGCAACTATTGCATGATCTGCACTGAATGGGTTAATATAAATAATGGTAAATCACCTTTGGTAAAATAATCTTTATCAGACAGAGGCTGCCCAAACTTACGAGATTTTACACTCACTAGAATGACATGCTGGTAATCTCATATTACTATCTACTCCCTATTTCTCCTCTAGTAAATAACTTATGTAAACAGGAACTGAAATGCATGACATGAGATGCTTAGTGACTAATTGAAAATTGCATGAGTAGAAGTGAAGGTTTACTGAAGGCTTAAATCAACCAAATACAAATTACTTGGTTAATATTCGAATTACAGAAAACATGAATGAATAAATAGTTGTAGAAAATTAAATGTTTAATATATAACATTAAACAATCACATTCATTATAATGGAGATATTTAGAATATTCAATTCTACTCCTTCTATGTACCTTCTCTCTTCCTGATCCAATCTCACCTATAATAATATAATATAATATATATATATATATATATATATATATATATATATATATATATATATATAATATAATATAATATTTAATATAGCATGTATCAATTATGATGTCATACATATATAATTTTATCTTAAATATTAATGGTAAGTTCAAAAAAGTCCTTCACATAGGGGCTGTGTTAAATAAGCAGATTTTCCACTTGCATCAAGTATTTGCATTTATCTCAAGATGTAAACATTAAATTAGAACAATATGTTGTTATTTAGGCTTAAAAAAAAGTGCTTCATAATATAATTTTGAACGGACCTCCTTTTCATCATCTACTAGGTAGGATCGATGGAAATTTGAAGAAATGTTTTGAATATTGCGTCATGAGTACAACCTCCATAGCTGATTTCCCTAAGTGAAAATCTGCTAACAATACTTGATATCTAAGCTCTGAACAAAACATTTCATTAGATATTTGTTATGCTCAGAAATTTGAATTTATTTAATTCTTATAAATAAATTATTCGAAAGGCTGAATGCTGGAAGGGGGGGGGGGGGGTGAACGAAAGTGGCAGGGAGATGTACTCAGTTATTTCTGGCATTTATTAACACTGCTCCATTAATATTTTATACTTTACTGAACATTCTATATACCTATGAACATAAAGTTTATTTTCCTGACATACAAAGAATAGTTTTTAATAATGATTATGTACATAAAATAGCTGTTGTTGTGCTTTGGACAAACGAGCTTTTATTCAACCATGGGTTGGATTAGAGGAGAATACTACCCATAATCATGAATTATATGGTTCATGAAGTTTCGAAAAAAGATACATACATAGGAGATGGGTTATATGCAGCAAATATTTTTATTATTAACCCCCGATTATTTATTAATATCCCAAGTAACGCTGGGTACCTTAGCTAGTAAATAAATAAATAAGTATATTGTATATACAAAGTATAATGTATACTTTCAGCATAAATAAAAAGGTTTTCAATGGCATAATGTACCAAAAGAAATTGCTAAAATATGAAGAAACACTGAGGGCTGAATTGATAAATAAATAGATATATGTAATAATGAAGAACTCCATTTTTATTTTATGTTATAATCCTTTGGCACTATAAGTCATATAATAGTTTTTTTTAGTAGTATTAAGTGTTCACTTAAATATAAATAATGTTGCAAACTATCAAAGTAGTATAGATATTTTATAAGCTTGGGACTTCAATCAAGTAGGAGCAGTGGACAAGATGCTCAAGTGGGGATTATTGCTAAAAACTCAAACAAGTGTTGAGTGCAAATTCACCCAAATTGGAGGTCACCTGTTCAAAGATTCAAAAAAGGTTCTTATTTTTTTTTTGTTATGATATTGAAACACAGTTTTCTTTAAAAAAACAAATTTAAATGAAGAAGAGTGTGTGATTATATGTTTGCTACAATGGCTTTTTTGAATTACTTCATTGTATTCTTAGTGAAGTAATAAATAGAAATTACTCAATTTATCTATTAGATAAGATCACTAGATGAAAGAGGTTTTAGGAGTAGAGACAGTGACATCATCTAGCCTACTCCGCTACTAATCCTCAAAATCCTATATATTAATATGGTGAGTTATCATTATCATAATTAAATTACTTCATAATTTAATTAAAAATACTTCTCTATTTTAAAAGGTATAAAATGGATGACAAATTGTTTGATATTTAATTTACTACCAATTTTACATACAATAGGAAGTAATATATATACACACACATGTGCGTGGACGTACACACACACACAAAGTTGGCTGAATTTATGATTAATTGAAAACTGATTTTATCAAATTTTAAAAATTAAACAAAGAAACGATTTGAAATATTCTTATGCTTCTATGATGACAAATTCAAACTTTACCACTCATATGTATAGGCTGGTAGTCAGAGAATAAAACACATTTTCTCATTAAATGAGTTTGTTTTTGTTTCACCCATGTTTTACACCACCCGAAGTGCCTCGTCTGGCGGAAATTGGTAACAAGTTAAAATTTATTTTGGTTCATGTTCTGGAGCACATTCGGCCAAATTCAATATTTCATATCTCAGCCATACTGGAATTTGAAAATTCTAAAATATATGTGTCTCAAGAGTTCTCATTGAGTTCTTTCCAGTTATGAATTACAATATGGGGTTCAATAAAATATTGTGCCAAGCCCCACACTTTTGGGAAATATCTTTTTAGGAGTAATGGTATCAAAATAGAAATTCTTGTGAGTTACAACAAATGTTTGTTACTCAATCAGTTAAAAATAGCTAAAAACACGGGTAAAAAAGGTATAAAACAACGGTCACAGAACTAAATTCGCAATAATTTTAGTAGTGACTCACTTTTGATATGACTCATAATAATGAGCATTTTGAATTTTTGGTCCCCTACACCTCACTCAAATTTCGGTCCGATTTCAGCTTGAATATCGAGTTTGTGAATAAATAACAACAACCAACCAAACAAAAATTACAACTCCATGGATTGATGGACATTTTTCATGTTTCAAATATCAAGTTATGAATGCAACCTTATTAGCTGTTTTATTAGCATTTGTAAAACAGTGCTTCCTCTAATTTATTTATTTTTAGAAAATATTCTCAAAATTATCACGAACTTACACGTAAAACCTAGAATAATGCACAATAACAAATTATAAAGAGTTGTTCAATGCATTCATTCATTATGAAAGAAAATAAATACTTTGACAATTCAGGCTCATTTCCAGAATCATATTAAATCTGAATTTGAAACAAATGATTTAAAAATGAAGTCACTCACAGTCAACTCACATCACTTTTAATAGCCTAGGATAACAGCCTTACTCCAGATTGTTGAACAAATGAAAATTATGTCTGTGTACAGACTTAACCTCCAGCTTTAATACATCAGTAAAGAGTATGCTAACAACAATACTCTAAGAATCTGTTAAATAGATAGTAAAAGAAGAATATATTATGTTATTTTCAATCAGAAAGGTGAGAATTTCACGTTCTAAATCTTTCTGCAGAAGGGCAAGTGTGCAGCAGATATCAGTTTGAATGCCACACTAGTGGAGAGTGTATAGCAATATATAATGCATGCGATGGCATACCCCAGTGTGCAGATGGGAGTGACGAGGCAGTTGAGCTTGGCTGCCCAGCAACATGTAAACTATTTCATCTTTATTTTCATTTAATTTTATTTTTGATACTATATTAAATTAAGTGACATGTTTTAATTATTCCAGCAACTGCACTACCGACTGTGACAACATTAAACCCCACAAAAGGAGAGGTAAAATCACACAAAGAGAATGTGGAACATAAAAAAGAGCTTGGAGAAGTACCAATTGTTGATTCTTCAAAGCAAGTTCAACAGCCTTATGGTAAAAGGAGTGTTACATTTTTTAAAATGTTTCATCATTTTTATTAATTTATATTAATGGCTTAACAAGATTCAGTTTAATATAATACAGCCATTAGTAATTATTTTATAATAAATATCCTCCCCAAATCCTTTATTATAGTGCAAAGAGCTTTTACCTTTATCTACGGAGAAAAAAATATAGAAATGAAAAAATTAAATAAAAATCTAAGGCTTGTCAGCCCAAGATTGACCAGGGCTTGCCACACAGTTTTGTTAGGGTACCAAGTGGTCAGCTTGACGTATTCCATGCCATTTTGTGATAGCTTTACAGACCATTTTATTTATTTGAAGAACATTTTATTTCTTTTCTATTTTTTTTTTTTTTTTTTTTTTTTTTTTAGCAAACTAATTAATTAGGTGGAGGTTCAGAAGATGGAATGTAAATCAAATAACAAAACTAATTCTTCTATCTAACCTTCAGTAATTGAAACCTTAATGCTATCCGTGAATTTCTCTAGATCCTTTAATGATAACTCCTTTGTGTAGTACAAAATTCTTAATTATTACTTCCGGCTTCAGGTAACTACTTCATCCTTCTCAGGTATTACAAGATGTTGGAAGAACAAAATTTGATCATATATTTTGTACTAATGCTAAGCTATAGCAAGTGTGATAAAATATTAGAAATTATATTTATTTCAACTCATCAACAATGAATTCTAAACATAAATTTGTTGATATTTGTTTAATCCATATTGTATTATTTTGTAAAAGAAGAGAATGACTGTACAGAAAGAACCAGGAAACAATTTTTATTTCAATACACCATTGAGAGGGGACAGCAATTTTAAACATAAATTCTTCCTATGACCACATTTTACTTCATGGATACACCTACAAATTGAATGACCACACAGTTCCAGGATATTTTTCTCATGTGCTGAAAAATATGGGATTATTTACTGTACAAATTAATTAATTGGGTTAAATTTCCAAAGGAAACCGTTTTTCTTTCAATCTATGCAATCACTACAAAATAATACATAAAAAGGGGATTTGTACGCAAATCTGTGAATGATGGCTTCAAATAATTTACATGGAAAGTATCCATTATCCTCAATATTTTTTTTGTTCTCAAAATGTAAAATCATGCTACCAAATTCTAAACAATAACCCAACTTATGATAATGATTTGTTTGAATGTATTATGAAGTTGAGAATATAAAAAGTAAAAATGTCAACTATGGCAAAAGTAGTCAATAATTATTTAAACTAATATACAAATTTGGAGGTAATTTGTTTGACTTTGTATCTTTATGGCCACAGAAAAATAGCTATATAAAATTTAAGTTATGCAAAGCAATGACAATCTCAATGGAAATATGGCAAATAAATGAAACAGTAAATTTCGTACGGGTAGAACGGGTCTACTATTTGAATATGAATGAATGTCATAATAATACTTCAAAACAATGTAATGTGCCCAAACTGTGTAAAAATATATATTGGTCATACAACAAGAAAAAATTGTACTGGTATTGATGAATACTTTCAAATTTCATTAATGAAATCAAATATTCTCTTTTCTTCATGCAGAATTCTTCTTTTTTTTATAACTAATGGTGCATGTCAATAATTACACAAGTAAATAAACAAATGGAAACTCAAAGGAAGAATATATAAATACCCATCACTTAGGGCAAACGACTAAAATAAATATGTAAACTAACTTTCGGGAGAATGGAAATTAAGATTCCATATTTTATAATTTATTTTTAATATTCACTTTAATTTAAAGTTTTAACCGAAGAGGGGACCATGTTATCAGTTGCAGAAGGGGCTGTTTTAAATCCAGGATATCCACAGAACCAAGGGCAACCAAATGGACCTCCTACAAACTTACGAGCAAGTTATGGACGTGAAGGTGAAGGAATTGCAAATTATCATCCAGAACAGCAATGGTCATATCAGTATCACCCTAACCAAGGTAATTTTAGTATTGAGACCTAAATTCAAAATATTGCCACTTTATAAAAACTATAAAAATGTTAGTTGAACAGGATGATTTTAAGACCTATTATTCTAACTGAGTATGCCTAGTTTACTTTATACTAATTGCTAAATATATTCACAGGTTCCAGCCAGATTTTTACCCACAAGGGAAATGGACTTGTTGTGCCTCAACAGAATGAAAGGTATTCTCAACACCAGTATGTTCCTCAGGATATTCCCCAGAGGTATTCACCCTCATGCTATAGAACTCATGAGAGATAAGTGGAAATGAGAAAAGTTAAATTCAGTAACTCCTGCAATCAGTAGAACATTCGTACATTTCTTTTATTTTCATTGAAGCCTATATAGTTGCCATAATAGTTAACACATACTGTTACTTATTACATGATTCCAATTTACACTTACACATATAAACTCTAAGGCAGGAAATTGTATACTGTTTTGATAGTAAGCCATATTACATAGATAGTTTTTTCCAGAATGTTTTGTGGAAAAAAAATTAAACACAGCTCAAAATAATTAAATAAATTTCAAGAAATAGTAAAGGACATTTCTTAAATATGAACTATGCATTTCACTTGTAAGTCATATGCATTACATTAAACAAATGGATACTTTTTGATTTAGTATTTTAATATTCCATTAATTCTTGTCAATTAGTAAATCGTCAGAACCCACTCCATAATGAAGGGAAAGTAAAATTATAATTTGCTTTTAAATGAGCATCACAATTTGTGAAAATGCAAACAAAACTTTACATATTTCAAGATATGTAGTATCAGAATCTGGAATTTAAAAAATCAGCCTCGAAGAGGCTGCTTAAAGGAAACAGATTTCCCATGAGCTGGCGTATGACACGGTGATGATCTCAGGCAATAAATTATTATGTGCATCACACAGATTCTGTGTATATATATATATATATATATATATATATATATATATATATATATATATCTATATATATATCTGTTACATCTCTCGCAGTCAGAATTTATGTTTAATCATTACCAAACTTTATTTTGTTATAACGCAATCTTATTGTCAATTTAATTATTGCTATATACATTAGTTCTTAATAACTTGAATATTAACTCACCACTAAACATCTCATGGCCAGCTTAAATTTTAAATCTTGTTCCCATACACTTCTTATTACAGAAAAAATGAAAAATAGATGACATCAGATCAGTAGTGTGGCCAACACATGGAAAATCTGCTAAATTTACAAAGCCTCTTTTAACGATTTCCCCTAAGAAAAATCAGCTATTGTTGTTGAACCCATCACATAATTTTCAATAATTTTCTTCAAATTCCCATGAAAACTTTCTGTATTTCTGTCTCTTTCCCTCCCCCTTGAATACCAAATATGGTTTACAACAGAACTTTACTAGGTGAGATACATGCAAATACGTTATGTGATATCATCAACAAACCGACCGCCCACTTCTATCCTTCAGATTATTATTTGGAAATAAAGAATGTATGGTGAGATGAGATCAATTGTGTCATTGCCAGTATATAGAAAATTTGTTTAGTTTACGCAGCCTGCTTGACACACTTTTTAATATTAATATAGTTTTTTTAGCCATGCATTTGATGAAGAAGAAAAATAGGCATTCACAGTGTTTTCATTTCATCAATAGTCACTAAAGATAGACCGTATTGCTTTCAATATGTTTGGTGTATCATATATATTTTTAGAGGGCAAGGCTTATTTTTATTGATATTGGTTAATTTATTACCCTGGTCCCATTGTGACATTTTTCATATTGTTTGACTGTATAAATAAAGTTGCTGATTTATTTAGGCCAATTATGCAACAGTATGGAGAGCAGTTCCCCAATGACTATAATAAATACTATTATGACAATATGGGTTATAGGATGATACCACAAGGGCAAACTATGAATACTTGGCAAGCTGCACATAAAACTCATGGTTAGTAAACATTAACATACTCATTTGAGATAAGTTAATATATATCTATGTGTATGTATATGCACACACACATCACTAGCTAAGAAACCCGCCTTTGCTCGGGAAATGATGAATGCATTGTAATTTCTTTTGGCTTTACTGTGCACAATATTTATACATTTCCCGTCTGAAGTCTATAGCTTACTATTTATCCTTGTAGCTACACCAAACTTATAGAATAAATGTCAAATTGTGAGACATGAGAAATTGTGTATTATTAAATTTATTCTTTTTATTGAAAATACAATTTTAATTATAATTGTCACAAGCCCAGGAGATAAAAACATTTTACAAGTGCTTATCAGCAAAATTATCAAGTATTTTGTCAACAGTGGTATATTGTCCTGGTGGTTACCTCTATGCCTAAATTCCCACTGACAACATGTCAGTGAGACGAGAAACAGGATACAACAAACGTGTACTTTTTGTACTCATACTGGCTTACTGCAAATCATTAGTCAGCTAATGTAAGCTATGCTCTATACAGGAATGACTCTTTAACAATTTTGGCTAGGAGTGGAAACCCTCTTCCCTTCCTGATGTCTACTTTGAAAAGTCTTAAGCAGGTGATGGGAAACCACTGAATGCCCTTGTGACTCACTTTGTTCATTTTTTGTTTCCATGAAAATCAAAACCTCCTGTTCATGGAAACAATCAGTTGTAGCCTACAAAAAGAATGAAGTAAGAAAATGAAATCTCTTTGCTCTTGCAACATGAACACTATAAAAAATGTTAAAATTATAAAACTCAGATATATTTATCAATATAACTGTTTTAGAAATAATTTATGTTAGATATATTTTCTTTGTACATGTGTGTGTGTGTGTGTGTGCATACTCCTCTGATAGTTACTGTTTTTGTTCAATCATTATTTGAATGCTTCATAAACTAAAGATCTAGTGGTAGTGGATATCAAGAAGAGGTAAAATATACTTTTGCAAATACCTTTGTTATTGTGAGCTAGACAAAAAATTGTTGTATGACCAATTTTGTTGATCAAGTCATTTTTTTTTTAATTGATTTTCTTCTTCATTTATATTTTAGCGTTTTCAACTTCCAGCTTTAAACTCCTATAATTTTAAGTTTATTTTACCACTAACCATTTCATGTGCAGTTAAAATTTTGTCTTGGTTATATAGGTCACTATGTAGGGGTTACTAAGAAGAAATTGTAAATTCATATGGTAAAACTGTGAGCTATAGTCTATATCATTCTCTCATTCCAGTATGTCTGAAATATTTTTATAAGTTATATTGTAGAATGAAATCAATAATGATGAACCGCAAATCAGTCTCTTATAAATATTTAATTATAAATCACTGCTCTTTTCATATTACTCTACCCACAAAAATCCATAAGATGTTTGATGACTTCAAAACACCTTCTAGGCCTCACTCTCCCCCAATGGGCAATAACCTTCCTTACTTGCAAATGTAGTTGTGCATTATGATATGCCCAAGAAGATTCACTCTACTTTTTACACACAGGATTAGATTTTTATTTTCACTTGCCTCACTTAGAACATTGGATTTTTTCGTGTCTAACTTGTCTAGTGATTCTGTGTGCGAAATCCATATTTCTTCGTTTACTCCCAATTGATGATATTCCCTTTTATGAAGATTCCAACTTTCGCTCCCATAAACAGTACACATCAAACAATAGACTTAGCAAACATTTTTTTGGTATCCACTCTTACGTGTTTGTTAATTAAAAAACTCCTTTTGCTTTGGAAGACTTGCTTAGCAAGTAATATTTTTCTATCAACTTCAGCGCTATCATTTCTTAAGTAGTGATGCTTCCTAGGTAATTAAACTCCTTCAAGTTTTCAAGGGAAATGTTTCCAATCTAACATTTGTATTGTCTTGGCTTTGTTTCATCTCTACTATCAAAAATTTAGTTTTATATGTATTTATCTTAAGGTAAACTGATCTAAGGCATCCTTTTGGGGCGTTCGGCATTGTATTCATCACTACTTAGACTTCAGTACCAGGCAGTGTAATCTGCAAATCTAATGCAATGAATGGATTTACTGTTAATCTATATACTTGTGATACCCTCTTACATTTTCATTACTGCCTCTTAAATGAACTTATTGAAGGTGAAAGAGTGCACCCTTGTCTTACACCTTCCTTAACTCTAGCTTCCCTTTCACATTCATTAATAATGATTTCTGTACTCAAGTTTTTGTAAATATTCCAAATTACTCTCCTTCCTTTTCAATATGTTCCTATTTAACACTTGTAGTCAAAGATGATTTTCTAGTCAACGGTATTAATAGCTTTTCCTAAATCTTCAAATGCAACTAATGTTTTAGCAGATTTCCCTTAAGGAGGGCGGTTGCTATTGAGGCTGTACTCATGATGAGATTTTTTTTAAATTTCTTCAAATGTTCATTTTCTTCTCGACATACCTAAAAAAAAATTCTTGTTGACAAAGTAATTAATATGGCAATTACTTTTGGGGATTATTATGGTTTTAGAAACAAATTATATCCTATGTATTGATGTTTATACTATAAAAGATTACCTTTAAAAACTATGCCATTTTACCTGGCATGACAAAGAATATTAATGAACTTGTATAAAATGAAATTTTAAAATATAAATATTATCATTGTTTAGATGTACCAAGCCAAATGTTGGATGATGGAGGCATGAGCCGGCTGGATAACATACCCGTAGCAAATGCCCCTGGACCAGATTACTATTATGAAGAAGGTTACAGGAATAGGCCACAGCAATATGTTCAAAGGCTTCCTATTCCACCAGCTCATCCCAATGTGGAAAATAAGGTGAAATAAAATACATTTTCAAATAATGGCTAATTCTGAACCCTGTCCTAGAAACCTTGCAATAGGTATGAAAGATTATAAAAGTGGTGAGGTTATGGGTAGTCATGCCAATAAAATGTTGAATGCACCTAAAAACAGGTTAGAAATGGTACTGCCAAGTAGGTAAAGGAAAACTCCAAAACCAGGAAAACATTGAGTAAGGAGTCAGCCATCAGAATTTTTAAATTAAGCATAATTTGAATAAACTACATGTTTCTTAAATATGACCTTCCCAAGAAGTCAATAATAAAGTTTTATGTTATCTAATGTTATATTCCTTATTGCACATTGGGTGACACTGCTATCATAGGCCAAGAAGGCAGATATGTGAACTAATTTATCTATTGATTGATTAATAAGTCAAAAAGGCCATCTAAAAGTAAAAATTTATAAATGTAGTTCAATTGAATAATAAGTATCTGATGAAAACAGAACTTCTACTTGAGGATTTCTTTTAGAAGGCATTAAAAAAAATAAAATAATTAAATATGTCTTTTAGGTACCTGAAGTTCCAATGGAACCAATTAGTGACAAATCAGGTGTGAAGCATGATGTTCCTAAAAAGAAACCTCCAACACATCCACCCGAAACAACTACCACAAAGCCAAAAGGTAAAAACAACATATTATTTATTGGCATCTACTTTATGCGATGGATTATCAATAAGTTGCCAAGCTTTTCTAACCATGATGCCGGGTTTTACGATGGCAGCTGTTGTTACTGGCTGATCATAAATTAAATCTGGCAGGAGAAGAGAGGTTTAGAAGGAGAAAATATTTATGAATCAGACAACAAAAATGTTATAGAACCAAACATTTTATATTATATGCATTTTTCCCATGTATTAAGCGAGTTATTATTTGTATTTTCTTCCCAGTCTTTTATGTTCTTCCCCATTTCTATTCATATGATTTTCACTTTGAATATCTGAGCCACTAAACAATATGTCCAGCTTAAATTTCAATTTACATAGGATTCTTATTACGGGGAAAATAAAGAATAGGTGGAAAGATGAGATCACTAGCACGTCATTCCAGCACATGGGAAATCTGTATTAGTTTACGCATCTCTTACATGATTGATTTTGCCCTTTGAGCCTCAAGTCTTGCACTTTTAGTGTGAATGGATTGTAAGAACTTGTTTTAAACCACACATGAATATTTCCAGGGTAAGACTCTTAATCTGAAAGTTTTCCCCATTCACTGTGTTGCGAATGGGCAACAAATGACCTGTAAATTTAAAAAAAAATTAACTTGAAATAAACATAATTATTTTCACATGCTTGATTGTAAATCAAGCAATTGTCATTAGAACATGAGTATTGACAAATTATTACCATTTTTAAATATTTATTTTATTACATTTATTGTTACAATGTCTTATTAAGCAAACAAAATACAATACTCCATATAAATATTTTATAATAGAATATTACCAACTTGTTCATCTATATTCTTTAATATTGTGATAGTTTATTAAATTATATATAAGTATAACATTGATATTATCATTTGCTAAAACATTTTTTTAAAATTATTTATTCTACTTTTAGAGGTCACCCCAGCTCATGTTTCACATCGTAAAGTTGATAAAGTGTCAGCAGATTTAAAAATGAAAGAATCATCACTGGAAGATTTAATAGATGGCCACAATAGCAGCCCAAGTGGAGCAGTTCTTTCACTTGCAATGGGTATTTATTTCACTTTACTTTATTAGGGTTAAAAATATAGGATTTGATAGTACGTTTATTTAATTAGCAATGCTATGACGGCTGGAAGAGTAGACAGTTGTTTCAATTTATCATGGAATAAAGTAAGTTTCTCTGACTGTTTATAAATACTTTTATAATTATTAAATATAATGAATGAGATTCACAGTCTCAATTTATTAGTTTTTGAATACTCCAAAACTACTAGTTCTCCTGGGTGTGGCCAGGGAAACCTATGCATTATGGCTTCAAGAGAACAGCAATAATGCTATGTAGCAGGCCTTGCCCTTTCATGGGCTGTTGGTTCAAAGGTTTTTATTTTCCTTTTAAGTGTCTATTCTAGAAATATTCTTGTTCTTGCTATATGTAAAGGATCACTAAAATTGTTTACAATGCGCTCATGTGTACTACATCTTTTTGCATCTCTATTTCTTCTGTGATAATTGTAGTAAGCCTGATAATAGTCATTTTAAATTTTATTATGGTTTTATCATTTATTTATTTAAATTAGATTATATAATTTAAATTTTAGAAATAAAGATAAAATTAGTATTTCTATAAATTTAATAATGGTAAATTCTTGTCTTTTTGACAAAAACGTCCTTTTGAAATTTAATAGGTCGTCTGCCCAATGTTTTATTTAATGGCTGCATTATTTTAACATAATAATTTGCCTTTTAATTGAAGTATATTCATTATCTTGAACATTTCCATTGAATGTAAAGAAAGATAATTAATTAATGTTATTGCAGAATTTTTCTATCAGAAACAACTTTTAAAAAATCGAGTATGCCATGCCCCAAAATAAAAATGTAACAAAATTTCTTATATATTATATTTTGTTTCAATATGATTGTAGAATTTTTGTATTTGAAATCTAATTCTGGCATTTAATTAATTTTACAGGGTTGTGCATAACTGCAATCATGCTTATTTTTGTTGCATGCAGAATGAAAGTAGTCAGAAAGAGGATGAGGAGAGGTGGGAAATCGCCATATGCACATGACGCTGATTTTCTAGTAAATGGAATGTATTTATAAGTAATATAATTAATTGTAACTGTAAATATGTCAAAAATAAGTAAATTAAATATCTATTAGATTTAGAATTTTATAGGTTGTTTATAAAATTAAATTTGCTTTAATTAATTGTTATAATAAAAGAAATTTCTTAAGAAAAAAAAATGATTTTTTGTACAAACATATACATGGGGCCTTCAGTAAAATTAGGGCTACAACTTTTGTATATTTCAGTTCATGGTATATACATCATTTGTACACAATAAGAATGTAAAATCGGTATAAGCTATTTCCCAAGGACAGATACTAAATGACAGGATTTAAATAGTGAAGATTTTGGTTTTTATTGACTCATTTCCATAAGAGTTGTTACTTATGAATAAATCATTTCTTGGTTTGTATAAATATTCACATTGTGTGATTAGTCCAAAATTAAGCCGAAGGCCTCACATATCCACTCTCTCATGTCCAATGCCTTCCTGGGATGCTCATTCCGTTACTGATATTCCTGAAACACTTCTCAAGGGCATCATAAGCGAGTCTTGATATTGAAATGAATATGTCTGGCTGCCTATATGTATGTAATTTGAAAGTGACTGCATTTAGATCAGATTAAGCTGACATTTGGTATTAAGCTAATTAATAAACAATAAAGTCAAGAGGCACTTTACTTGATATCTTGAGAACTAACGGTAATATTTTATTGAAGTATGATGTGTCGCAATGACCAAAAACTGAATATGACATTACATATCATGGTAAATGTATTTATGACAGCTAATTTTCCCATAAATGAGTGGTTAAAAAAAAGGAGATATTGTTTTTAGAGCTTACCGAGTAGAATATGATTTTTTTTTTTAAATTGAAAATGTGCTTTACAGTATACAATAAATAAGAAATTTTAGATAAATGAAAATCTGTCTTCCTTATTTTCTCATAAAAAAAAAAAAAAAAAACTACAAAGTTTCGTTAGTGATATAGCTCATCAAATCAAACTCGAATATCACATTAATATTTAAGTTAAATGAAGTTTTAATAGTACCTTCCCTCTAGTGCCGTCACAATTATCTTTGTCAGCTTCCTCTTGTTGGTCTTCTTAGATCTGCATGTGAATATAAATTTAAACATGACTAATTGTTAGCACGTGAACTTGTTCATGCTCTGATGTATCGACTGACCCCTAGGTTTTCTAGTACTGGCATTAGGCACTAAAAATGAAGTCTATCTACTTAAGAAATCTCCATATATTAGTCCTTTCTCTGGACAATCTGTTAACAAACCCAACCTAGTTTCCCAGAGTTTTATTTATCCAGTATGATTTCATTTTTGGATAGTTGCTGGGTGCTCCCTACTCCCTTCCAATAGGGATTTGCTGAAAAAGAATTAGAAGGCTTAGAAACAGTTAAGAGAAGACAAGAGATTATTAAGGTTGGAGGACATGATCTTCCCTATTATTAAATGATAAAACTTTTGCCTTTAAATGGTGTACTACAGGAATTACAAAACATACATTTTTGGATAAAGCATTAAAGAAAATATGTGAAATAATTTTGTAAAGAGGGTTAGCGACAAATTGGCTTTGTCACTGGTTTCTCTTTTAATCATTGAGAGAGAAATTAAGGAACATGGCTTTTCTAAGGTAAGTATATTTTATTTATTTTTCATTTGAAAGTTGAAATTTAATTTTTTGGAGTGCTATAAAGTAATAAAGTTGATTAACTCCCCAATAATCATGCTAGAGACCATGGTTATATTGCCCACGAAATCCCTTTACCCCAGTCACTTCTCATCCTTTATTTCTAACCAGTTATTTTAAATAAACTATATTAATGAACTAAGTTGTTACTAATAAGTTAGTTTATTCATTAACTCTAGTTGTATGTAGTTAATATCCAAAATAATTATACTTTTGTTTGATGAAAACAGGCTAACTGAATTATCAGACTTCATGATATTGGGGAAATTAAGTGTGTCCTCTGCACTCCTATATATTTAATTTAAGCAATTTGTCAAAACTAGTGTTTAATTGTGTAGAACTTCAAAGGTAGTAAAATTAATAATGGCAATTTTAAGAATATTTAAGTAGAGAAGTGTCTAGAATATATATAAACACTAAGGAAGTGAAATAACGGTGGACTGTTCTAAGAAAAAAGAAAACAGCACCCCCACACTACCTTAACTTGAAGAATAACTGGAACTTATAGCCACCAGATATGTAACTGTGGAGATCTTAGAGCTTAACACGACTGGGCACTAAAACTGCAAAGAGAGAATGTACATGGTAAAAGAGAGGAGGGACAGAGTAACAAAAAAAAAATCGGAACTTTTTAACAATCCAATAAAACCAAGAGTGATAGAAGAAAAATATTTTATACATAGTTATTGAAATATTAAAACATGCCATTTAAGAAACAATGTTGGAATTTTAATGTTTTAAAAATGGCGAAGTCTTTACTTGCTGAAGGTCGCTCACTGTTGCCACTTGCTCATATATAGCAATAAGCACTTCAAATATTCCCGTTTCTTTCTGTCACCCTGTATATACATATCCACCACCTGAGGAACACTGTAAAATTTCAATGCCAACAACAGAATGAATCACACCAAAATACACTAGTGCATGGATTATGATTTCTTTTTTTGAGAAATTGACATGTGAACATAGGACAACTGGTATAACAATTTTTTAAATTCACTTGCATTATAACGTGAATTACTTCTTTTACAATGATAACTGCAGTTTCTGTTTTATACTTAAAGAATGAAAAAAAAAACAGGAGAAACTTAGACCCAGGATCCAAAATAGAGCATATTTTAATTACCCCGAGGTTTTCTACCCTTATTTTTGATGCAAAAAGCTGTAGGTAACCAACTTAAACCTTTTAATTAGACAAGGAAAACATTAACCCCTACAATTACATCTCAAGCACCACATACATATTAACTTTATGGGATATACAGCTAAAACTTATAAAATTATCATGTAAAAAATCAAACAGGATTATTTATATAAGGATGACTTTATTGATAATGCAATTGGCAGAATTATCATCCTATATGGAGAAAGTACCAAAGCACACTACATGCTTGATAAAAAATTGTAATCTCTTAAAGTTAAAATATTTTAAATTGTGTTTGTTTTATGTAATGTGATTGAATAAATACTATTTCTCGATGATTATTTTTTCCTTCAGAAATTTCCCTTTCCCAGACTGCATGAAAACCATAAACAGTTTACAGCTAGCAATGCTTTGATAACAATAAAAAATGACAAAACAAATTCATAATTTAAAAATTATTTTTAATTAAAATAAAAACTATTACTTTGAATAAAGATCAGAAAAACACCTTGACTTACTTTGATTTTGAAATTGAAATCAATAATGCTACATCAGTCAAGCTGGCTGAGAATATAAATTTTCTGTTACCTACAGGATTTTTTATGTAAAGGTGAACTAGAAGTAACAATACCTTTTTCTGGCAGCATATCACAAACAATATCTTTTTCCATCCTTAATCTACTTCTTTCAAACTGTTCTAACTTCCAATGAAAATGTTGGAAGAAGTTGGTGTTATAATTTGGAGAACTATCAAAGGCATCATTGATCTTGCAAATTTGTCGGTCTACTAATATGTTTTATACTTCTCCTCAGGCATGGAGGAGCATAATATGTTTTATGCTCCTCTTCAACACTGGTCCATTGTAAAAAAGCTAAACAAAATCAATGGTAGAAGTTTTCAACCAACATTTAACTATGAGGCTGCATCATCAGACTGTACTCCACATTAGGTATTCTAGTAGAAGTTGAATAAGAAAGTCCATCACACATATTATATTATCTTCATAAAACTAAAAGTGTATGCACAAATAATTTTTGTTTTAAAAAAATAAAGTAGTAAATACATTTAAGGGGAAGCTGACATTTCTATATAATTAATGTTTGAGAGAGATGGGGCAATATATATTGCTCTTCATGCAACTTGTGACTCAATAAAAAATTAACATGGATTTGAAAGGTCAATGAAAGTGTGGTAATTTATCAGGGTCGTACCAGTTACCAAGTTTAATAAATTCATACTAAGTTCAACAAAAATGTATAAAAAAAAAGTTATTCTGAATAAGAAATGAAGAAATTCTTGTCCTGAGAGTTTTCTGTGAAAAATAAATAGGAAATTAAATATTACACTTTTTCGTTTCTTGTCTCCATTTCCGTCTACACTCCTGTTTGTACCAAAGAATGTTAATATAGCTTATAATCTAGTAAGTGTTGGTGCTAACTCAACTAATGAATTTTATTGAGTTTTGTGTAGTCAATTGTGCCCTTTAAATTGTTGACCGCTTCTGTAATAAATAGTGTATATCTTGCTTATACTTCGTTATACAATAAAAGTGCATATAACAAAAGTTGCTCTAAATGTAAAAATGAAAAATATTTATTTATGTTCACGTTTGCTAAAAAAACAAAAAAAAAAACAATACGAAACAGAATATCGTGATTTTCGTTGCAGGCCACTCTTCATAACCCACACTCCTGTTCATCTTTAAGAATATTGTTAGTGCCTAAAGTCTAAATTGGGTTACTGGTAATTCTCATACCAAGTTTCATCAAATTCAGTTGTCACTTAGACGTAAAAAGGTAACAATCATACTGACTCCAAAGCCCAAAATCGTTGACATTGTTTCCATTTCATGTGAAACGAAAAAGAATTGTGAAACTTCAAGAAAAAAAAAAAGTACATATAGAGGTTACAATTATGTACATAAATATAATTAATACTCACACTTGTAAAAAAATTATAAAATATATTAAATTAGGACGTAAGATTAATTCTGTGGAATCGACTATTAATAACAAGAATTATAATATAAAAATGCTTACCTTATTTAGTGAGTTGACATCTACAAGTTAAAAATACTAGGTCTGTGATAGATGGAATGACATCGACACAGTTAGACAACTATAAGGCTCTTTCTTGTAGAGAAAGGAACCAGAAAAACCTCTATTCAAAGTGAAATGGTAAAATATTTGAAGAGAAGTGCTCAACAAACTAAATTTATTTATACTTTTTATTATTTTAAAATAAAATGCCCTAAACCTTAAGTGAAGGTTGGTAAAACATTTGAAGAAAAATCAATTCATCAGTGGTCCATATAAAAAATAAATTTGCCAATAACATTTAAGATACATTTCTTTGAATCAATAATTATGAAAATTTGGAATGGAAATAAAACTAGTTCTATAAATTAATATTCCGAAGACAAAATCTAATATTTATGTTACCTTTGACAATGTACAAATGCTTCACTCTCATTTGGCCATATCCAAATGACATTCTTTTTTTAATTTCATTTTTTTTTACATAACATTATAAGTATCTATACACAAATCAGATTAAAAAACACAAACATTAATGTAGCAAATAAATTCACAAAGTATATCACAAGAAAATGCTTCCAGAGTAGTGTAATAGCTATGTATAAACTTACTTCTTTTTTTATAACTCAAACAATAAAATATGAAAACATTTGAGAGAATTTTCTCTGAACAACAATAACAATATACAAACAAATATTTTGAGGAATAAGTTAAGCAATAATAAATTAAGGCAATTATCAATTACCATAAGTCATATCAAGTTCCCATATTTGATATATATAACAACTTTAATCTCTAATTATATCTTATTTTAAATTAACAATCAATTACTTACTGATATTCTCTTTTACAAGAACATATTCAGTAAGTAAATTAATACAAAGAAACAATATATAAAATATATTTTTTTCACAAATTTTTTATCGAGAGTAATTATAAACACGAATTAGAAAAGGCTTGTTTTGCTATCTCAAAATACTATTTGAGACGTTCATCACACAGCTTTACATATTTCTTGGTGCCATTCTACATTTATACATCTGGTATTAAAAACATTCTGGACTAGGAAGAATATAATACACTTTGTACAAAATCACATATTTTTTTCAATATGGTAAGAGAGTAAGCGTTCAAGCACATTACAAGATTCTAACTAAAATAATTTTCATCTCATACTGAATTGACATTTCACTATCTCTTGCCCCGCCTCACTGGTTTTTCAGTCGATTCTGATGAATGAGTAGAGGATTGGGAATCTAGAAAAAGTAAGAAAAGGGAATTAATTCTTAGGTAAATAATAAATTAAAGGCCAAGTCTTGACATAAATTCAAACTCCAGACAAACATATGCATAGATAAATAA
This sequence comes from Riptortus pedestris, assembly GCA_019009955.1. NCBI lineage: Eukaryota > Metazoa > Arthropoda > Insecta > Hemiptera > Alydidae > Riptortus > Riptortus pedestris. The sequence continues at coordinate 28,256,724 of CM032228.1, forward strand.
ATTAATGTTGACAAAATTACCTTTTTGTTTTTGTGGCGGCTCTCTCGGCTGAGGTTTATGAACTCGGAGTGGAGGAGGGGGAGATGCAGTAGGAGGAGGAAAAATATCATAAGGAGAGAGAGGAGGAGGAGGGGTGAGTGGTGGGGATGACAATCTCCCAAGGGGAGGAGGCCTAGAAGGAGAGATCAGAGGTGGGGGAGGAATGAAGTCTGGCGGTGGGTACAGCATGAATGGTGGTGAAGCAGCACCCATACCATCACCATTCACCATATCCAAACCTGAAAAATTTGTTTCAAAATTAGTAATTGGAATTTGCATTAATGTTATTTATGCTAAAAATTCCTGACCATTTTTCGATTCACTAATATGTATTTCTATCTCTTTATAAAATATCTTTATTTGATTTAGTTCTATATGTTACAAATCCACTTGGTGCCACCTCATGAGCTTAAATGCTAAAAACCAATTATCTCAGCCTCTTAGGCTAAGGTAGCATTCTTATCCCGGGCATGCTTCATTAAACCCAATAAGAAGCTCTAATGTTGCTAAAATCAGGAGATAATTCACTCTCCTTTAGATGATTGTGTTAAAGAATGCTTCAAAGTCATATCCTCAGAAAATAGTCAAATATTAGTAAATTAAGAGCACAATAATGTTAATGAGATTTCCAAATAAACTAATGAAATACTTAGTTTTTTTGTTTAATTTATTTATTTTTAAATAATATGAAAATTATTTAATGCCTCTTTTATTATAAGTCTGAGTAGCGTTCCCCAGCTTAGGATTATTACATAGTCAAGACAAACATACAAAATATTGTTCACTGCTATACTAGCTCGATAATTTGGTGTGTATTCGAATGATAGTAATATTTTACTATTATCATCACTTTTTAGTTCAATATTTTCATATGGTTATTCACTATAGTCATCACCATCATATTTTTGAAATTCTCCTCTTCATTTAAACTTTTAGCAGATTTCCCTTAAGGGAAGGTCGTACTCATGACGCGAGTTTCGAAAAATTTCTTCAAAAGTCCATCAATCCTACCCAGGAGATAACGAAAATGAGGTCCGTTCAAAATCAAATATATATATATATATATATATATATATATATATATATATATATATATATATATATATATATTTGTCTGTTAACGCTCTAGCGGTCGCAATTTTTGTTTGATCGCTACCAAACGCTGAATTTTATTCGTTTTATGTAAAAAGGAAGATCAAGTTCGTTAATGGCTGAAATCGGACCAGTGGGAGGGGGGGTTTAGAGGGGGATTTTTGAAAATTCAAAATATCTCCGTTATTATGCATCGAATCGAAAAATTGTATAGAATCAATCTTATTGCAAATTAAATTTACTATAAATATTGTTCTATACATTTATTCTGTATCTTGAATATTAGCCGAGATATTTGCATTTGTATTCTGTGCGTGGTCAGCAGGAGTCGGCTATGTTCGGGACATTCCGCCGAGAGCTCTGGCGACTGTTCCTGTAACTGTTCATCCCTCGTGAATAGGTTTAGAGATCCCTTACTACTACAGATGTTATTGGTTTGATTTCTCGACAGTAAAACTTCACGTGGGAAATCTGCTTAGTTTACGCAGCCCCTGCGTGACGGTCTTTTTTCACTTCTATATGTTACTTCTGACATTTTGGGACAGTTTACTATAAACAAGAATTCCTGAAACACTGAAACAAATGTCTTCTTACAACTAATACCAATCAGTCTTGCTGAACAAGAATGTCCAGGTCCAATTTGGTCTTAGTTTGCCATCTGTAACTTTGACAGACCAAGTGCATGGCGCATCTCATTCATCATTTTCTAAATTTTTGATAAAAAGAAAGAAAGAAAATGTTTACGCTTACTTTTATTGTGTTTATCATCTATAGAGTCAGAATTTGTTTCGAGTGCAGTAAGCCTACTCCGAAGGTGAGCTGCTTCCATCTGAGCTTCTTTCAACCTTCTCTCAGTATGCCTCAGTTGAAGCTGAAAAAAAATAATACATATATATTTACACATACAATTTAGTACAAACAAAAGCATTAGAACAATTTTCAAGAATCTCAAACATTTTAATTTAAAAAAAAATCATACCCAATTTTCTTGAGCTTTTTGTTCTTCATTTGCAATTTGACTCTTGAATGAAGATTCCTGATCAAGTATTTCTCTTTTCAGAGCTTCATTTTGTGCTCTAAAAAAATCAATTGTTCATCTTAATAATAATCATATTATCTGAATATAATAGTTTCTTATGAAACCTATATTCATGAGTAAGAAAGTACTAAGTTATACAAACATCATTGTTTTCAACAGCATTTGAAAATCTTATATTTAACCCTTAATCAGACAAAAGTGAATTGGGATGACAAATTTTGTTTTCCTTGTTTTTTGAGCTTTAAAATGGGCTCATACATCACAGTGAATACTAATTTAATATTCCTTCTTTTATTTTTATACATACTATAGTTTATATCAAATTAGCTAAAGAAAATCAGGCTTCGGAAGTACTTGAAAATGAACAAGTAATCTTCAAAGAATATGCTAAATAAAAGTTTGAAGTAAAAATCTTAATAAAATCCGTAAAAACAAGGGTGAACTCACGTGCTCTGAGTAGTTGCCATGTTGCTCTCTTGGGCACTGACACACATGCAATTTTACTGTTATAAATGTGAACCATTGCCAACCATTCTCACAAAAATTCCTTTTAAATCAACCAACAACAATTTATAGGATTGAAAAAATTCTTTTTGAGAGCCCCTCCAAGGATTATGTTAAAAAAAAAACATAATAAAAACATGTATGTTGTGTCATACATTGTCTGATTAAGGGTTAACACCTATCTTTCAAGCTGAAATAAAATAAACAGTAAATAGATGGGAGATTCCATCTCTTCTTTTTAATTTTGGTATAATAAAATGGTCAACCACTACAAAATATAAACTGGATAGACTCATAAAGATGACAAAAGCCAGAATGCATAATGCGATATCAACTGAGCCTAAACTGTACCTATTGGGGAAGCCTGCCCAACATTTGATATCTATGGCTGTCTCAGGAAATTAACCTGTGACATTATACATATAAGATTGAATGTTAGCCTCGTCTTTAAAGAACTAGTTTAACTTGATGAGGGATTGTAGCCTTGAACTAGAAATCTATTAACAATCCTCAAGTTCAAGAGTAACCATATTTTCATTCAGAATGGCAAAGTAAGGAACTTCATTTCCTCAGAGGTAGACAGACTTATTCCATTGGATGGTTCACACCTAGAAAGCTGTTTTCAGAAACAGTAGGTTTCATTACTGCAATCCAAGACCAAGTGATTATCACTAGACCATATAGGCATCATATTCTCTAGAACAGTAGTGTTTCAACCGTACATAGATTATGCAATAAAACTTACGAGTCAGTACAACATATAACAGCTGGATGTGAACTACTTGCTTGGTTCAAATACTTACAAAGGTACAAAAACATGGAAAAAGATTACTATCAAGCTCTAGCAGAGAAATTTGGTATTGTAAACAAAAAGGTAGCTTATTATTGTAAATATATATTAGAACGAAGTGATGATAAATGACTATACTTGACATCATAAAAAAGTGGGTATTCTCATTATTGATATGATCAATATGACTGCTGATATTGATACTGGAGTTCCCAATGATGAGAATATTTGGAAAACCTACACTGATTAATTAAGAAAATGCCAAGAAATAGCTATTGAGCTTAAAAAAATATACAAAAAAAATATAAGTCTGCTACAGTTACAGCTATTTCCATTATACAATTCCACTAGTGCCTAAAACAATAACATCACCAAGAATTTAAAGTTGTCTATAAATATAATAAAACAAGTGCATCATGAAGTAATTCTTGATACTACCAGAGTTGTGAAAAAGTTTTAAATTCACACTAATGCCATGAAATAAGCTTCATATAGGTTGGATTTTCCGCCCGATGTGAACTATTTTTTCCTTCCCTGGTATCTGAATAAAAACCTCCCCCATAATAAAAATAAAAATGCAGGGGCAACTGCTGTGCACAGTTGTAGCAGCTCTACATACCCTCCAGGCCCATGTACAGTATACTCACAAACAGTACATTATATATTTACACTGATATAAGTTCACCAATGGTACAAACCCCAGGAGACAATCTGGTAGTGTGTGTGGGGCCCAGAAAGGCTCTTTAAATATAAATAGATATATAGATGATGTGTAAACTAAACAGATTTATTGTGCTGGAATGATACACTGATAATGTCATTTCAAATTCGATTAGGTATTTTTCGTGTAATAAGATACGCATGTAAACAATGCTTAAGATTTAAGTTGGACGTGAGTTGATTGTTGAGTTCTAAGTGAAAAATCCGGTTGGGAGTAAACTGGAAATGTCACATTATATGGAATAGAGAAAATATGAACAGAAAACACTTGCAGAATATTAAGTGATTTACAAGAGCGCTTATTAAATTATAAAATTAATTATTAACATATAATGAAATAATGGACTCAAATGTCCCCTTAACTGGTCCGATTATGATCATCAACAAATTTTATCTTTAATTTTTATGAAATGGATAAATACTGAGCATGATATCAATCATTAAGACAGCTCTACAAAACAAAATATACTTACTTGTAACTGAGGTTTTCTTCTCTAAGGGAGCGCATTTGTTCATATATTGTATGATCTTCGCTTTGTTTTTGTAGCCACAATGCTTCTTTTTCACCTAACTCCCTAAAATAAGAAATTACAACCAATTTATTATTATTATTTTTTATGCAATTATGCTGTGTTATATTTTAGTAAGAGAGATGTTAAAGCAAGGTTAGCATTCTAATTGGAAATATATTTAATAGCCAGAGACATACAACAATGAAAAATATTATTTAAAACTCACTCTTGAAGCTGAGTTTCCTTTTCTTTGAAATAGTTTGATAAGACTTGTAGTTTGGTTAGAGCTTCAATTTTATTCTTCTCTGCAGTTTCATAATTAAGATTTAGAGTTTCAATTTCTGATAACAACTCCTTCTCTCGTCCTTAAATAAAAAAAAAGAAAAGTGTTGCAACTGAACATAATTGCATTACTTTCACTAAAACTTAAATATATTTAAAGTACAGTATAAAAACAAGTTTACTTAAAAGTTCATTAATCCTTAAAAAAAAATCATGCAATCACAAGAGCTCTACATCAATGTTATGACAGTCAAAAATCTAACTGTGAACCACATTGCCAGCGGATATCTAATCAAGGGCTAAAATATTAGCATTGTCTAGCTGCAATGTTTTTTTTTTTTTTAAGAAGTGAGTAAAAATAATAATGATTGGTCTGTAATGGCTATGTAGGACCAAGTCATTTCAAGGGGCTCCTACAGACAGCGTGCGCTGAAAGATAATATTTCTGAGCAATATAGACTTCGTATCAAAGCTTAAATGTCTATTTAACATATTTTGGTAGAGGGGAGAGCCAGGAGTATCTAAGGATTAACTCTTTAATCCTGTCTCTCCTAATTCTCTCCTTATCGCCACTACAATATTATGACATGCTGACTGGTCCAGACAGAGTACAGACACATTGATGTAAATAAGCTATAATATCCAGGATTTTTAATGAAACTCCAGGAGGAAGGGAAGATCTTTATTGTCATTATGACACTCTAAAATTAATTGAAAAGGATAATATTCAAATTTATTGGGATGAAGCAATGTTAATTGACCAAATTATCCACCATAACCGAGACAGATATTCTCATCCACAATAAACAAAGTTAATCAGCTAATATTTTTAGCTCGTTGATATTTCTGTACCAAATTATAAGAATTTTTAAAAAGCAATTGCCAAGAGAGAATGTCAGGTCTTATCTACCGAATTAAAAGATTTCTGCAAATTAGAATCAGGCAGAGTTACTGCTGGAGTATTATGATAAATCGGCTTCTGCCTAAAAATACTATCAAAGCATAAACTAATTAAATTTATATGAGTACATAATTTTACATTCCCTTACAATTAGTTACTGTCAGGATAGTTGTAAAACTCCTCTGTATATATTAAAGTAACCCTTTTTATGGTTGGGTGTATCTTCCCATGGTAAAAAGATTTCGAGAAAAACTGAACATCATACACCATAACAATAATATCAAAAATAAATACTAAATTCATTGTTTGCATTTCTCATTATATAGACATGCAAATTTATTTTTAATAATGTTAAATTTTTATTTGATTTGTAAAATGCTTAGCAGACCAGTTGGAAACACAACCACCTGGATGTGGACTGAGGCTATTTACTATGACCATTTGCCTGTTCTAAATGTTTACTAGCAATTCGGTTTTTTTTTCTATTATCATTCTGAGCCCTCAACCTTGAACTGATCACTGCAAAACAAATTATGAAAAAACTAAAAACATTATTGAAATACTAATGTTTCCAAAAATGTAGGCAGGAGAAGTTTTATTTATTTTAAGTAAATGTGTAAAAAAAATCAATAAATAATTAAATTAATATTAATATTGGACAATGATAAATCAGGTCTTTTGGTACTACTTCAATAGTTCAATGTGACTCCTATGGTTATAAGGTTCTCATCCCAAGAAGTGGGTATTATTGTATTTACCCACCAATTCCTCGCCATTAGCAATGTGTCAAAAATAAAATTACATAGTAACAATATAATGAAATAAAGATGTTTTACCTTGAAGAGTAGTAATGTTTAGCTTAGCCTCTTCTAACTCCGTTTTTAGTTTTTCAACCTGAAAAAAAAACCCATTAATTTGATGAAGAATTCTTATTTCCACCAACAAAAACTGAACCAAGAATCATTTATAAATAAATCTGAAAATTTCTTGGTGAGTTATTTATTATTGGCAAATTCATAAAATGAACACTAGGTTTGCCAGTAGGTCTAGCAAGCCTACATAGGTAGTGAGGGCCAAGGGATCAAATGACTAAAATTATATTACTCATTTAACTCGGCCTGAATTGATATTATCTATCAAAGATAAAGCACAGAAAGAGCTGACAGCTGTATGTTTAGTACAAATTGTTCCTCACGAAAATTTATTAATTTACCCTTTATATACATATACATATGCAAACATATGTATGTATAAACTATAAGGCTTTCTATTGTCTGGATTCTCTAATTGTCCTAATTAAATTTGGTCTGATTCTTTACTTAAATTTGGAATAGAAACATATCTTTTTCATGTTTCAGAGCATTCTAAGAAAAATGGCATCAACATTTAAACATTTTGTCTGTTCACCCATTTATTACTAGTACTAAAAAAAGGCTTGGAAGTTTTCAATGGACTTTAATATCTGCAAGTCTACTACAATGAACTTTTGTGAACTATCCCATAATACAACATAGGCTATACAATCAGTCGAATTTTAAACTTGGAGGGGGGAGGGGGTTGTCACTTGATGACAAACACAGATTCTTCAATACCTTTGTTAATATTGGTTTTATTGCAATTACAATAATTTATTGCAATAACACATTATGTTTACAATAGAAATTACAGTCCTAAGACGTTAATTAAAGTTGTGGATTTCAAAATTTTGACTTCCGACTTCAGCTGTCTAATAGACTTTATCCATGTTCCTTTAAGATAGTTTAGAAGAATTGAAATTACATATTGAATTGTATATGTATGAAGGGAATGAATATTGATCAATATGGACTACTTTATAATTTATTACCACCATTAGGAGGGGATTTACTTTGACAGAAAAAGAAACTAATGATTTTATCAAAAAACGAATTGTGTTCAGAATATATTTTATAGTTCTAAAAAGTTAATTTGATTTATGAATTCCAAAATTCTAACTTAAAACTTCTGGCCACAAAACAGAATTTATTAGCGTTACGTGGGACTGCCCGAAACAAGTAGTGAAAATATATGTATATTAAGGGAATGAATTTTGTCAACAAGTGCTTTATTATATTCTCCTAACATTGACGGGGTGAGGGTTTACTTGGAATAACCTTAATGGAGAAAATTGTGAGAATAAAAACAAATAAGTATAACAAATAATAACACCTTGAAAACACGTGTGTTAAAAAACACCTTGAATGTATGAAAAATGAAACATCGTTGATATGTAATTTTTATTATTTTATGTGTACTAAATTAAAATTTTTGATTTTCCTTACAAAAAATTTCTTTATTTTTAATGCAGCCCATTTAATTGTTCATTATTCCATTATAAATAATTTAACAGTAATAATATTTTTTCAACATTGTCTTATCCATCAGTTTATTGCAGCTCTGAAGGATACCAAAGGTCTCCAAACCTGACAGCACTCGAAATTAACTCATATTTTTCATAGACTGAGGATTTCTAGTAGACACAACACACTAAACAATACAGAACTATCCAAACACATCATGTATGTGTGTGTACATTATCTTATCTAAAAATATGTGTAGAACAGAAACTAACAGACATCACAAACAATAATTCTATGAATATCTCCAGCTAATGTCCACCGACCCTTTTTTTTTTTTCTGTCACCAGATCAATAAGACCCACTGTCCTTGGCTGTGAGTTTTGGAAATCTGAAGACTGGAGTTCTTAACCCTGGAAAGTTCTCAAATGTAGTAATTGTAAAAAAAAAAAAAAAAGAATAAAATGAATTACCTCCTTCTGTGAGGCAATCAATTCAACTCGAACTTCTTTAGTTTCAAGCCAATCTGCAAGAGCCTTTCCAGGACCTAATCCTTGTGCTTTCTTAAGAGATTTTTCAGCAAGCTCCTTCTCCACAGAAAGTGTCTCACACTTCTGCTTCAAATCATATATTTCCTTTTCAAAATTAACTCTCTCAAGTGTATGTTCTTCTATTATCTAAAACATAAATTTTAAATAAATAAATAATAGCCACATAACTCATGGCAATTAGGTTAAAACTGGAAAGAAAAAAAAGGGTGCTGCTGTTTGGTTGAGTTCAGCTAGGAAGGAAAGCTTTGTACTATAGCAATCACAACATGATAAAAACGGAAGAGAGAGAGAATAGTGCTGTTATCCTAAATAAAACAATTATATTAGAAATAATCCACATTTTATATAATTTTTAGAAAAGTTTAGAAAAAGAGTGGTGAAATTGATGAATTTTTAAGTATACAGGTTGATTACCGAGAAACGCATGTTTTTCAAATAACGAGTACTCAGGCAATTCAGAGCAAAAAATGTATTTATGAGTGGAAATACAGTGTACACAATATGCAATTTCAGAATAAAATTACTTACAATTTACCGTTTAAAAATTACATCTCTAAGGTGATCGCCTTCTGCTTGGGTACAGTGTTAAAGGCGTTCTTTAAAACTTGCTACGGATTTTGCTAACATATCTCTCTTGCCGGTCCAGGAGGTTTCTTCTTAAGCAAAGATCCAGTTGTGCTAACATTATGTATCCAACGCAATATCATGTTACGATCAGGGATGTACACGAAAATCTCATTGAGGCTGAGTGACTGATTTACCATTTGACAAACGTACGATGCTCAAGGTTCCACATCTCAGCTACAACTGTTAGAAATGACAGGTAAGGTTAGAAGCTTCCACCTGAGCCGAGCAGTTACGGAAACAGCCGACCTAATCCGAACTGTACCCGACCACAGACTTCATAAAAATGCAAATATCTCGGTTAATATTCAAGATACAGAATAAATGTATAGAACAATATTTATAGTACATTTAATTTGCAATAAGATTGGTTCTATACAATTTTTCGATCCGATGCATAATAACGGAGATATTTTGAATTTTCGAAAAGCCCCCCTCCCTCTAGTCCGATTTCAGCCATTAACGAACTTGATCTGTCTTTTTACATAAAACGGTTAAATGTCGAGTTTCATAACAATCAAACAAAAATTGTGACCGCGTTAACAGACAAATATATACACACACACACACACACACACACACATATATATAAATATAATTTTGAGCAGACCTCATTTTCGTCATCTCCTGGGCAGGATCCATGGACATTTGAAGAAATTTTTTGAAAATCGCTTCATGAGTACAACCTCAATAGCTGATTTTCCTTAAGGGAAATCTGCTAAAATGGTGCTAACCTTAGAAAACTCGTCCCATTTACCCAAGTAGCACAAAGTGGACAACAATAAATAACATTTAACAAATATATAATTAAATTTATACTTACTTTTTCCAGAGAAATGATCTTTTCTTCAAATTCTTTTGTAGCAGACAATGCTTTTGATTCTACTTCATGAACTACTTTCTCCAATTTTTCCTCAAGACTTTCTTTCTTTTCTTCTGACTTCTTTAATGCTATAGTAAGTAATTCCACCTTAAAAATAGAAATGAAAGAAATAGTTAATTTTAAGCAAAACATCAAGTACGTACAACATTAAAATTATGACATTGACCGTATCCCAATGCAATATGACATTAATTTTTATGTGAAATATATCAATGATGACTAAGTATAGCCATAGCAGAAGATGAGATTAAAAAAACGTCCTCCTATTAAAAATGTTCGTGTTTTTTTTAGAGCTTTTAAAGTAGTACACAATTATATATTGACTAATGTTAGTAGTCATCAAACTGTATATTTAATAAACCATACAAAAAAAGTTTCCTACTCAACACACTTTAATAAAAGATTTAGAGGTAGATCTTTTTATGTTTAATACTCTGGCAAGCATGGGACCTTACAGGTCTGTTGTATTGTTGCGAATAAACAAAATCTATACTGCTTAAAAAAAAGAATCAATAGATAAATGTTGCTTTCTTGTTGAAATAAACATTCAATCACTTAAAAGGAGTACATACAATTGATAATCTGTTGAAATACTTGCTCAAACTGCAATAGACCTTTGATTACCCCATGTTTGTTCAAGTAACTTTCAAACTCAGCCTACTCGAGGGTTAAAGAAAACATTTGGATTGGTAAGGGGCGGGGGGAGAGGTAAACTAACCAAAAAATCTAATGGCAATAAAATTCAAAAATAATATTCAGTTTATATTATGCGTTCTGATAATCCACAAAAAAAAAACCTCAGAAAAAGAATAACAAAAATGCAATATCCAGGTTTTCAATTACATTTTCATTGAGATAATCATGATACCGTCTCACAAATTCTCATCATCTCTTACACCTTTTGAGGTTTGTGATTTAAATAATATAAGTAGGCAATAAAAATAAGTCTGTCACGCTACTTAGTGTGACTAACTAGACAGATTTCTCACATAAAATTTCACAGTAGATAAATATACATACTGGTAACACTTAACATCACTGTGAATATTAAGTGAATAAATACAAATGGTAATGAGAAATCTTTCAGTCCATTTACATTTTAATATCCTCCACAACAGAAAGCATCCGACTTGTAAACAAATAGTTCAGCTACCCGTTCAGAGTTGAATATATACATAGAAATAATCTTATAAAAACAATTATTGAAATAAATCTGAATATAACATATTAATTTTATTGAAAACTACTATATCTAGTACTGTAATTTATAATGAATGAGAATAATTTGTATCACAAACACTCAAATCTTAGTAATCTATGGACATATGGACAAAATATTTGACAAAAAATTGTTATCCCACTCAATCAAATTTGTCTAAGACCGGTGAGGGGCAGAAACATTTGCATGTATCTCGTATAATAAAGGTCTCTTGAAAACAATATTTGGTACTTAAGCTTGGAATAAAGTGGTTTATTATATAACAAAGTATTGTTTATGTGATGTGAGTAGGACTGGGGAATTTGCTGAAGGCTGAAAACTAAAAAAATGCAAATACTTCGTTTAACATTCAAGATAGAGAATAAATGTATATAACAATATTTATAGTACATTCAATTAAAATTGACTCTATACAATTTTACAATCCAACGTATAATAATGGAGATATTTTGAATTTTCAAAATTTCCCCCTACCACTGGTCCAATTTCTGTCATTAAAGAACTTGGCTTACCTTTTTACATAATAGGATTAAATTTAGAGTTTGGTAATGATCAACCAAAATTTGTGACCGCTAGAGTGTTAATAGACAATATACAATTTTGAATAGATCTCATTTTCGTCATCTCTTGAGTAGGATCGATGGACATTTGAGGACTTTTTTCAAAAATCATGTCATGAGTACAACCTCAATAGCTGATTAAAAATTCAGGGAAATGTGCTCAGTGAACACAGTGGTAGAGGCAACAGAACTAAATTTAAATTCTTTAGTGCAGATCCCAAGGAAAGTGGTACACAACTGTTCATTTATATAGAAAAATGATTTTTTTTGCAGAGTGATTTAGATAGAAAAAAGATAATACCTCTTGCTTTTCATTGTCAAGTTGATTTGTAAGAGATGATATTTCTTCTAGCTTTGAAGAAACAACACCTTTTAGATCATCAATGTTTGCTAAGAGAGCTTGAATTCTTTCATCTTCTGAAATAGATTCTGATAACATTCTGTGCATTTCATTGCTACTCTCCACTAGAGATTCAATTTCTTTTTCAAGTCGTTTAATCTCCTGCTCTAGTTTTTGTTTCACATCCTAAAAAAAAATAAAAAAAATTAAATCAACAAAAATTATAACTATATTCAATACGAATTGGAGGAACTAAAGCCTCAACAGGAATATCAAGCCTTCGGCCTTCATATTAGAATTGGTTCAATAACTCAAAGTCCTCTTGTGCAGGTATATTATCTATAGGAAGCACTGTTATAAGTCTGAAAGTTGCTTATTTAATCAATAAATCTTTGATTAAGGAGATTGTAACATTTCGTAATGATAAGCAATGATTAATGAAGTTTTTGAAAATGTTTTACAACTTGGAACTAAAATGTTATTCTGTTCTCTCCGCAGTCTAATTGAACTCTTACGGTGAAAGCCTTATTTAGACTTATGGTATATGGCCGCATTAGGCTTGTGGTATATGGTCACCATATTTGGAAGGAGAGCCTTAAGCAATAAGAAAGGGAGGTTATTGTCTTCAGGTGCTGAACAGCAATACCTCTGAATTAACACCCATTCTTCTTTAAGCAGATACAAATCAATACCAACTTATCAAATATTAAGTTCCCAAATAACATTGTACTTGTGATATTTTGTTGTTCACAATAGTAAACTAACTTTTCACACTTTCTTTGTCAACAGAAAATACTATTTTGTTGTACTTCCACAGGAAACGAAAGGAAAGACCCAGCAATAACTATAGGAGCAGCCTCCTTATAATCCCTGAGGTAGTAGATAGTAAAGTTTGACCAATAAATTTCCTATTAAACCGTCATCATTAAAGTATATTCCTAAATGCATAAACTGAGATTACAGAATTGTGCTATATGAAGAATCACGTATTCAACACCCAAACTATTGAATCATGAACATATTTTAATATTTTTATAAATACAATTTTTAAAATATGCTAGGAAATTCTAATAATATATAATCCAGAAGAAAAATAGAAACATGAAAAACAAAAAATACAATTGAAATGAAAATAGTTCAGTATTTGAAAGAAAGATTCTAAATTTTGTATATATATACAAAAAAAGATTATTAATTATACAGCTCAGCAGTGGCAAGAGATAAAAGTTTCCCAACTCTGAACTACATCTGCTTCAAGTATTTCGTAGGCACGTAATCCAAAACATCTCAACACACCACAGCTTGATGCATGGTTATTTTTGATACTTAACCTTCTTGTTTTATTTTTGAGAAAGGAATTTTAGACAAATATATATATATATATATATATATATATATATATATGTGAATTTATAATAAACAAAAGAAAAAGTCTTAATGTTGGCAAACCACACAGATAAATTCTAAAGTGTGATAATTTTAGATAAAATATTTTCAGCAAGCAATTTAACCTGCATTGCTATCTAACTTCTGATACCATTATGACACATATGTTACATGTTAAGTTTACAAGAATAGCATCAAATTTTGCAAAGCGAATTTCATACCACCTAACAGCAGGTGCTGTTCTTCATACATATATAAATAACAAAAGATTATATCAAAATTTATTTCCCTATTATTCATGAAAACTAGTTTTCCTGTTACACTCATTCTCAATGGGAAATGCATAATATATGTATCTATTATTATTAAAGATTTCATAATTAGATAACAAATGTGAAACAAAGAAAAAAGAAAAAAAAATAGAGAGAGAGAGAATAATTATTATAAAATTATAATTTGTTAATTGTATATACAGAAAGCTATAACAAAAAAAAATAAGCAAATAAAAGTAATAAAATGCAAATTACTAATAAAAATTTCTTCAAATGAATAGGAATTTGTCAAACTGTAATGTAAAAAAAATACTAGTGTAACTTTTTCAAATATTTCTAAGACAGACCTGTTATTGAGAAAACAGTGGCAAATGAGATGGACTTAAGATATCTAAAATAATGGTAGAGGAGAACATAATAGCACAAATGCACATGTCTCATTTCATAAAGCACATATGTAACAGTAAAAAAATTAACATGCATGGGAAATGGGTTACAAGAACATGCAGTGATTTAAATAGAGTATAACTCAGATTTCTTGACTTCTGAAAGAACCAACTAACAATAAAAAAGTCCATCATGTAGGGGCTGGATAAACTAAGCAGATTTCCCTCCTGAAGTTTTACAATAGATAAATCTACAACATAACACCACTGTGAATATGAAGTGAATAAATACAAACGATAATAAGAAATCTTCCCCCTCCCGACGGGAAGTGTCTGAAACATAAACAAATAGGTCTGCCAACTTCAAACCGGAATGAAAAACATTTACTGAAATATATCAGAATGTACAGTAATTTATAATGAATCAGAATAATTGTTATCTCAATCAATAAAATTTTAGTAGTCCAAGAAATTAAAATGGAAGGGGGAGGGGTGTCAACAGAGCATAATTGCTATTTAAACTTTGAATAATGCGGTTTATTATATAACAGAGTATTGTTCATGTAACATGAGCAGAAGTGGGCTTTTGCTAAAGACTGAAAACTGATAAATGCTAATGTCTAAGATAGAGAATAAATGTATATAACAATATTTATAGTACCTTTAATTTCCAATAAGATTGATTCTATACAATATTTCGATCCGGAATATAATAACTGAGACATTTTGAATTTTTGAAATTCCCCTCTAAACCTCCCCCCCCTCCCAATGGTCTGATTTCAGCCATTAACGAACTTGATCATCCTTTTTACATTAAACGATTAAATATCAAGTTTGGTAACGGTAACAATAATTGCAACCGCTATATATATAATTTATATACAATTTTGAATTTTCGTCATCTCCTAGGTAGGACTGGTGGACATTTGAAGAAAAATTTCTAAAATCACATTATGAGAACGACCTCAATAGCTGATTTCACTTAAGGGAAATCTGCTAAAACATCAAGAGAAAATGCTTAAGCAGTACAGGATTTGAAATGTCAAGCGTAGTTGTAATAATCAATGACAATTAAAGGCTAGTTATTATTCCCAAACCAAGCTGGCATGCAAAACCCATATAGGAGCGTGTCAGAAGTATGCCATGAAGGGATTGTGAATACTTTGAAGGAAAAAGTTGAAAATTATAATAACCTGAATACCTGACAAAAGGAAGAAACAAAAATTATATATATTTATATAAATAAAGCTCAAGGATTTGTCTGATTTTCTATTTAAATTTTGCGGGGATCAATTTGTTTAGCATTTCAAACCATTCTAAGAACAATAGCATCTAAATTGTTAATGTGTTTGCCTCTCCATCCATTTGTTACTCAACCACTCACTAAATGTTAAACATTGACTGGAAATAAGATATACTTAAAGTCACGAATGATAATAAATACATTAATAATCACTAATTACAATAATAATAAGAAGAAGAATCTTGTCTTGGATAGCTGTAATGAAACCTTCTGTTTCTAAGAGAAAAAAAACAAAGCTGTTTTCAGAAACAGAAGGTTTCATTACAGATATCCAAGACGAAGTGATTGCCACCAGATCATACAGGCGGCATATCCTCAAGGACAGTAGTGTCTCAGACAAATGTAGGTTATGCAACAAATCATATGAGTCCATTCAACATATTACGGCTGGATGTGAAGTAATTGCTGGGTCCGAAAACTTACAAAGGCTAAATAACGTGGCAAAAGTATACCATGAAGCTCTAGCAGAGAAATTCGGCATGGTAGACTGGAAGGTCGCTTATTATCGCTGTAATCCTCAAAAATTATTGGAAAAAGATAATAAAATATGTAAAGATGTATTGGGATGAAGCCAATGATAACTGACCATACTGGATAACAAACTGGATATTCTCATTATTGACAAGATCAATAAGACTGCTGATATTATTAACATTGTAGTACCCAATGATGAGAATATTCGAAAATCCTATGCCGAAAAATTATGAAAATATCAAGAATTGAGCTCAAAGAAGTTTACAAACTGAAATCTGCCATAGCTACGGCTATTATAGTAAGTTCAAATGGACCCATGCCCAAAACCACAATAGCAGGCACCAGGAATTTAAAAACAATTATAAAAGAAGCACAGCAAGGGGTACTTCTTGATACTGTAAGAATTGTGTGGACATTTTTAAATTCCCCTTAACATATGTCACAATTACAAACTCCATAACAGTTGGATTTTCCCCCAATATGGATTTTATTCGAGTTTTACTGAGTATAAGCCTCCCCATAATAATAATGATTACAACTGAATTTCTGTACATTACTAAACATGTTTCAGGACATTTTTATTGGTGAATTTAACGGGATGATTATTTAAATAGGTTACCCCATTCTTTATATTTCCAAGGGAAACAATTTCTAATGGAACCCAACAACGACGTTTAGCAAAGCTAGTATGTGTGCGTGTGCATATATTTTTACATACACACATAGATGGAGACAAAGTTTTTGAAAGAAAAATATAAATAGTTTTTAATGGACTTCATTTTCATCATTTCCTGTGTATGATTAATGGACATTTACAAAAATGGCATAATGAGTAAAACCTCAATAGCTGCTTAAATGAGAGAGCATGAGAAGCAGGGAGTGGGGAAACCCCAACATACCTGGGGAAGAGGACCTACTAAGGGCTTGTGTAACCTCCTCTCTACAGTATCCTAGTATCTGTACATTTATAGGGTCAGCAATTTATATTGTATAGCCTTTTTCAATCTGACAAAATATGAATTTGAAATTAAATGTGATTTGATATCAAATATGATTTTAACTTAATTAATCTAAAACCCATTTTGATAATTAACATATTTCATCAATAGTTATATATGAAATGCTTAAAAATGAGTTAGATAACCATCGAACAAAAGTTTTAATCGGCTAGAGTAATAATAGTCAATTTTATATATATATATATATATATATATATATATATATATATATAGAGAGAGAGAGAGAGAGAGAGAGAGAGAGACTTGAGAAGGCCTCATTTTGTTATCGAGGTAGAATCAATAGACATTTCAAGAAATGTTTCAGAAACCACTTCATGAGAACATCAATCTGCTGAATTGCTGACTTAAGGTAAAGCATGCTCACTTAAAATACAAATAAAGTCAGAAGAGATATATATTAACCTATCTTTAAGTACTGAAGTAATTTAATTATTGGTACAGATGTATTTTCTGTATATATAATTACAAATTTATTTAGGCAAAATAGTGTTATTGGCGCCCGTGATGTTAATAGAAAAGTAACTTTGAGCAGGAAAAGAGGAGCCAGCACCAGCATGCAACTAAATATAACAATATACCTCATTTTCTTCTAATTCTTGTTTCAACTTGATCAGTTCTTCTTCATTGGACGAGGAATTAGAAACCAGTCTTTGTAACTAAAAATGAGTAATAATAAAATAACAAATAAGTAAAAACTGAAAAGAGTGAGTGTGTAAGAAAAAATAAAACAATAATACTTCAAATTAGACTGGTTTACCTAAATAAAAATAGGTGATGAAATAAGTGACAATATAAGCTTTACATAGGCACATCAATTAAATGCATATCTAAAAATACTTGTGGAAACATATAACATCATGCACATTCTAAAGTTGAAATACGTTTCTTAATGTTTTTCATTCAAGTTTGGAAATTCATCTTATTTAAAAAAAGAAAAAAAAAAAGAAAAATGTACACTTACATCATCATTAGCTTTGGTCAAATTCTCTTCAGCAGTAGTAAGTTCCTTTTGAGCAAAGAACAATTCTGCAGAAAGTGAATTAATCCTTGCAGCAAGTTGTGCATCTTGTTTTAAGTTCTATAAATACAAATAAATTGTAAAAGGGAAAAATAAAAAAGTTAAGAGTAGCATGACAGAAGTAAACATTCAAACTGCTAAAGACAAAAACACTGTTCTGGCCCATGGTTGTAATCTCTTTGTTCGCCTTTGGATTGAAGAAGAAAACTGGTTCAGCTTTGTCATTCTGAGAGTTACGATGATAATTTAAGAGACAGGAAAAAGTCAAATACACTCCACAGGTATTAACTTAATAAGTAGTATATAGTATAACTTTTGGAATGTATTTGATTATCATGCAAATGAAATAGTGTACCACTGGGAAGCTAAGCAACCACTTTCCAGATGTAAATTGTAACCATAATAGAAGCATCCAGAGCTGTAGGAAGAGAGATATCAAAATATATCATCCAGATAACAGAGCTGCTAATAAGAACGTTGAGAGGAGTTAGAAAGTCTGGAATAAGGCAGGGACCCAAGGCACAATGACATAGAAGGAAAGACGAGAGTGACTTTTGTAGTCTGAACTAGGAATTGTGTTATGTTAATGTGTAAACCAGCATAGGAATGGTGGATTAAATACAAACAAAGAGTTGGCAAAGGAAGGGGGGGGGTTTAGGCAGACAAAGCTATTTGTAGATAAGTTTATAGGAGAAAAAGCTAAACTAGTTACAGAATTTAAAAGGAAGTATAGCAGAGTGTTAACCTTTAAGGGTATGGTCTCTTCAACAAACACTATGAGGATGGGAATTAAGAGGGATATAATGCATCCCAAATTTAGTAATGAGGAAGAGATTATTCATCTGCTGAGCACATGTTGATGAATTATAGGATGTTTAATAGTTTTATAGGGTAAGCAGTAGGATGAACGTATTGACTTGCTAACATGGATGCCGGTAGGTTCAAGTAGGGAAAGGAGGGGGTGGAATGGTCTTAACTACTTCACGCTTTTTATCTACCTTTGTTGTTTCATTCATAGAATAAACCACGATCTTATGACCCGAAATCCCTTTGTAGTGAATACTCCATAATAAATAAATAAATTATCGTCAAAATAAAGAAACAATTCTGAATCAGTCATTTCTCCTTACTTTATGTCAGGCAGGAGATTTTCTTTGTACATAAGTAGAAAAATAATATAAGACTAAAGAAGCCCCCTTATAGCTGAATTAAATTTTATCCCTACATGATTTTCTTGTATGTAAATGAATTTTATTTCTAAACATCATCCTTTTCAAATAATCCTTATTAAAACTCATGAATTCCTGATTATCTTTCAATTTGGTGTCCATTAAAATAACATACTGTAATGTGTATAATGATGAAAATAAGTTTGAAATAATCAACACAATATGATTCCAGTTTTTCTAATGTTCTAATGAATACTACTTACTTCCAAATAATAATATCCCAGCGAAAAGAGCAATATAGCAATTGATGTCACTATTAGGCAGACTAGCGTAGAAGGACTAACATTGTTATCCTTTAGACCAGGGATCTGAAACAATGAAAGAAAAATATATACACACAAGAGAATCTGAAATTTCTATTTCTTGAATAGTTAAAAACCTGGAGAAATAAAAAGTTATATTTTATCGCAATACCTTTTCAATGAGCATTGATTATAAACGGATCAATACATTGGATTATTGGCCATTGATAAAATCAAATGTCTCAAAAAAATCGTATTAATTGGAAAAAACCAGTCTTTTGCTATAAACATCATTAACACTTTCACTGCCACCTCTGTAGCACATACGGAAGCGTGAGTTTCACTCTGTGTGCTGGCTCTGTAGATGCTACGGAGCAGGTATAACTCCAGACCATTGTTTCTCCCCACCTCGGCACACAAAGAAAGGGCTTGAAATTTACAGTAGCACTCAGTTAAACACCGGAGATTAAAAAAGAACGATTGGTTTTACCAAATCTGTTCAGGAACAATCCAACCCGGTGGATAAATAAGAGTAGTAACATAAAAATAATTGAATTTATATTCAAAATTCGAGTTGAGGGGGAAGGATCGTAGCCCTCCATTCAACCTAAATAATACTTTAAACAATCAAATCGAGTTTAAACACATATTGTCTTTTGTCATAATGACATTATCAAGTAACGTTTAATATTCACATATAGTGCATAGGTGTTTCAATAACATCAACATATCGGAGGAAATACACCAGAACTAAAGAGTTTGATTCCCCACAACTTACGCTATCATTCCTTGTGTAAATTCAGCTTGACTAAGTTTAAAAATTACACATTAAATTAGTAATAAAAATTGAATAATGAGAACGCATTTCTTCACTTATAGTTTTCATTTTAATTGGAAATAAATAACGTTATTTCCTAGTTAAAATAAATATTAAAGGAGGTGGGGGGGGGAGAGGCGGCAGAGATTTATAACCTCACAAATCCGAATTATACATAGAACTACCATATAAGCCTAAAAACATAACATTATTATACCTATATAAAATAAAAATTAATTTTTACTAATACAATTGGTTACTCCTGCCGTTGTAACAAACATTACTTTAAATAACAAAATAAACACCTTTTGTCATTTGCATATTTGCAGGAAAACCAAATACCAAAGGAAACAAAATAACGCTATTTTTAATTTCAGGCCTCCCCTACAACCCCCACTCCTGCCTGTCCCTAGAAATGTTGGTATGGCTTATTATCAAAAAGGAGCTAGTGCTAATACACATACCGAGTTTTGTTTAGTTCGGTTGAGTCTTTTGTGCCAAATAAAATTGTTGACTCCTGCTATATTTTTTAGAGTATTACTCATTTATACTTTGGTATATGACAAAAGTGTATATAACAGAAGTTATTCTAAATAACGAAATAAACAACTTTTGTCATGCACATATTTCCCGAAAAAGCTTAACGAAACGAAATATCGTTATTTTTAATTTCAGGCCTCCCTTTAACCCCCATTCCTGTTCGTCTCAAAGAATATTAATATAGCCTAAAGTCTAAGTTGGGTTAGTAGTAATGTACATACCAAGTTTCATAAAATTCGGTTGAGCTTTTTATGCGTGAAAAGGTAATAAACAAACAAAAAGACACCAAAGAAACAACAAATTGCAGATATTGTGTCTATGGTATGTGAAAGGAAAAAGTATCTTGTAATTTTGATAAAAAATGAATGTACAGACAGAGGTTACAATTTTATATATATACACATGAGAGAGAGAGAGAGAGAGAGAGAGAGAGAGAGAGAGAGAGAGAGAGAGAGAGAGTGAAGGCCTCCTTAAAATCGTGTCATGAGTACAACCTCAATAGCTGATTCCCTTCAGGGAAATCTGTTAATACTGTCAAATATACTTGATTAAATATATTGGTCATAAAATACTTATTGGTGCGACATTAAATAACAGCTTCCTGATCTGATTTTAAGCTATTTAAAAATAATTTAAATATAAAAAGTAAAAATTAGCTTAAAATTTGTTGCCTTACTGACTGAGTGATGAAATCATTGTACTGGGAATCCTCTTCCTTTTGAATCTCTTGAGCTTGGTTGCAATAATTATCTTTTTCACAAACATTTTTTAAGTCTAAAATAAGAAAAATATATGTGTATGGAATCAAAACATAAATGTTAAGATACTAACTAGAACATTTCAAGAAACAGCTCAAGTAAATGTCTTAATTGAGGAACTTTAGATCATAACAGTAAATCCAAATCAACCTCAAATAGTAAGAAAAAAATATGTTGTGCAGTCTTGTAATCAATTATTGATATGACTGATCATTGTTTTTGCAAGTGGATATTAATTTAATTTAATTATTTATTAATGTCCAATTTGTGCTACTAATGCTAATGGGGATAGGTTATCTACAGGTTGCCTCCCTTTTCTAGCCAGAGAGGGACTAAGGATTTTATTTAATGAGCTCTTCACTAAATAAATTCCTATTACCCGTGCGGGAATCGAACTCACTCGGATATTATTTATCTCTTATATTTAATAAATAATGTTAACAATTTCCAAAGTTTTGAACTAAAAAAGATAAATCTCAATGAATTTATGACTCAACCACAGAATCAGTTTGGTATTTGTGAATTTTAAAAACAAACACTTGCTCAGCAAATAATTAAATGGCGTTGAAAATGAATTCAGAGTGGAAGGAATTCAGTGTTTTCAATGTTCTTGTGGTGAAAGCAGGGTGATAACCACTCGAGCAGAATGCCTTGCCGATTTCTTCTAAAATAATTACAAGTTTAAAAAAAAACTTCTTAACTTCTAGTTGCAAGGAGGAGAGAAAATGAAACTGGTACTCCCAGTTGGCTAATATTGAAGAAAAGTTGGAGTTGGGAACAACATTTGTAATTTTAATATTAGTGGACGAGAGTTGAAGAGAAACATCTTTTCAAGCCATTCACAAATGTTAAAGCAGGTTCTAATCTCTAAGTATAAGTATGCAATTTTAAATTAAATTAAAATTAAAGAAAATTTACAAAGGTCACTAATTAAAAACTTTGTTTTGGCCAGGTTAGGAAAATATATGGGTATGTGGACACCGCAGTACACCAAGATGCAGGATGACCAAATTGAGATATAACTAAGTGAAGCTGTTAGAGACTAAGTATTTGATTTATTTAACACTGTTGGCTTTTGTTACAACCAAAAAAGTACAAACTGGAAGAACTAGGAAAATATATATACAAAAGAAAGTGAATTACCTCCTTGAGAAGAATCCTTTTCATAACTGATGATTTTTTCATTAGTGAATTCTTTAACAGTTTTAGTATCATCAACCCCAATATCAGACTTCGCAAACATTTCTGAAAAGCTATTCATGATTGACGAAACAGGTGAAAACCAGTTAGTTGTAGATTCCTCTAAAACTTCAGAAAGATTTTCAAGAGCGTCATCTTTTGGTAAATCATTGCTCTCAGCATAATTTTTACTTTGTTGTTTAATGTCATCAGGGACATTTGATTCTTTATCCATGGACTCTCCTTCTACTCTTGAAAACTCATTATTTATAGGTGCAGGAGGGCTTTCGGAGAATTCTATTGATTCCGAAGTGGTGGATGACTTTTCATGTTCAGGAGTTACTCCAACATCTGAAGTAGAATTCATAGTTGAATCTTCAGTAGAACTTATAGTTGGATCTTCAGCAGAACTCACAGCTGGAGTTCCAGCAGAACTCACAGTTAAGGCTTCATCAGAATTCACAGCTGGAGTTCCAGCAGAATTCATGGTTGTAGTTCCAGCAGAATTCACAGTTGGAGTTCCAGCAGAATTCACAGTTGGAGCTTCAGTATAACTCGCAGTTGGAGTTCCAGCAGAATTCACAGTTGGAGCTTCAGAATAACTTGCAGTTGGAGCTTCAGTATAACTCTCAGTAGGAGTTCCAGCAGAATTCACAGCTGGAGTTCCAGCAGAATTCATAGTTGGAGCTTCAGTATAACTCGCAGTTGGAGTTCCAGCAGAATTCACAGTTGCAGTTCCAGCAGAATTCACAATTGGAGTTCCTGCAGAATACACAGTTGGAGCTTCAGTATAACTCGCAGTTGGAGTTCCAGCAGAACTCGCAGTTGGAGCTTCAGTATAACTCTCAGTAGGAGTTCCAGCAGAACTCACAGTTGGAGTTCCAGCAGAATTCACAGTTGGAGCTTCAGTATATCTCTCAGTTGAAGTTTCATTAGAACTCATAATTGAAGCTTCAGTATAATTCACAACTGAAGCTTGATTATATTGATATAAAATAGACTTGTCAACACTGACCTTTGGACTGAAATTTTCTTGGGTTTCAGGTTTTTCTAAATTGGGTATCTGTGTGGGTTCTGAATATAAAGGCATCTGCCCCATCTCTTTTTTCTCCTTGCCAAAGTTGTTCGTATCTCCGTCACTCCTATCAGATGAGATGGTACTTTTATTTTCACTTAAACTTTCTTGAGCGGATTTATTAGAATCTATATCATGTATAGATTCATTACTTTCTGTTCCACCAAGTGGGGCTGGCACTTTTGGGGAGGAAGTACCAGGTTCATCTAATGTAGATCCATTCAATGGTATTTGAGATGTTTCTGTGGAGTTATGAGAATTTGTATATTTTCCACCACTTTCTTCATCTGGTTTGAAGGAAGCATTTGGAGGTGGGGATTCTTGGGAGCCCTCTACATCAGTAAAGTTAGTTTTTATGTTCTCTGTATGATTGTTGTTTTGTAAAGAAGCATCATTTATAGATGTTGACCTAGTCTCATTTTGTGAAACTAGCGATGAATCCTCATTATTCTGTACTGTACTACCTTTGAAGGAGGATGGATCTCCAGAATTTGTGAAAAAATTTGTTTTTTCTTCCCCCCTGTTATTTTTTTCAACCTCATGAGGTTCTAAATTCCCTGATAAACTGCTATTTTCTTTTTCAGAAAAATTATTTTCTGACACACTTAATTCATTTGAAGGAGGACTATCATTAGGTTCACTTCCATTATTACTTTCAGATGAACTTTCAACATTTTTTCCAAATTTAAGTGTTTCTAATACATTAAATGGAATATTTTCTTTAAGATCAATTTTATCTTGAGAATCAAAATTCTCAGAGTTTATATCTTCATCTTCAACAGTTGCCTCATCATCGGATATATCCTCATTATGAGTTTTAATAGGTTTCGGAGTACTTGTTTTTTCAGTACTTTCAATAGTTTCCAATTTACTAAAATCAATCTTAGCAGGAGTCAAATTAGGTGATATAATCAAGACTTTCTGTTCTCTTAACATATTTTTTGGTGCCAATCCACGGTGGCCATCTACCTATAATAAAAAAAAATATGTCAGAAGCAAAACAATAATCTGGAAAACTGAAAAGTTTGAATTAACATCTATGTATCATAGGGTGATATGAATAAAATGAAGTAATTTTTATGAAGTGCTAACACTGGGTTTAAGAATCCTCTCAATTCTGGGTGACTATACAATTACTTGATGATTAGAGAACTTCCTGAAAAAGCTTTAAGCTAATTAATTAATATAGATATTACACATTTATATATTTTTAAGCAATTTCTCGTATTTTACGAAGTACGGCTCAAGGAAGTTTCTCCCAACTCCTGTTGAATAATGTGCTCCCGACCTATCCATCATACACCCAATCTTCTTAAGTCAGTTTGAGGATTTAAAAAATGTTGCCAGTTAAAGATGACAAAGAATAATTTGGCAAGAGGTTTGACAGCAAATATTGTATTGCATTTGTGAGGATATTTAATACAATTGTGAGTAACATGGGCCCTAACTACAGTAGACAGACATTTTTTTTTTTTCCACGAAAGTTTCGTTTGAGACAGTTCTTCATCTGTCGAAGGAATATGAATCAATCTATCCAATTTCTAAATGATGATATTGTATATTGAATCTTTAATCTTTTCCAATCCTGTTTTTTTTTCTTGATGATAGGGTAACACAAAAAGTTTCTGAAACAAACAGAGCATACTCACTGGCGAGATGCAACAGCTTTTTAAAATAATAAACTTCTTTAAAATCACAGTAAAATTTTCAATTTCACATAGTAGTAAACAAAGCAATGTTAGTTGAATGAACTAGGCAGATTTCCCACATGCTGAAATCACATGTGTGTAATGCCATCTCACCAAATATACTCTATTCCTAAGTCAAAATTTGATGAGTAGCAGAGGGGGGGGGGTGTTATTATAGGCTAATAAAAACAAGGCAGTACTAATAGCTTGCTTAATATTTAAGTTACGAGAAAATTTACAATACATAACATCAATAATTGATGTTATATATTATAAATTTTCTTGCTCTACAATTATTGTAGAGCATCAATAACAAAATATGTTTAATAAGATTGGCTACATATAGTATCATTTTCCGATCAGAATCATAATAACAAAGATATTCTGCATTTCATGTCCTATTTCAGCAATTAACTAATATGATCTTTAGTAATGAATGAAAAGTTAAATATCGAGTATGGTATAGATGAAACATTTTTTAGTCAAGGCCATAAAATCTTAATTGATGATGTCATCACACTAGTATTTGCATGTATAATAAAGACCCGTTGAAAACAATATTTGGTATTAAAGCTTGAAATAAGACATTTCATGACATATTGCCACATTGCTAATGTGCAATGATTAAAAGTGAGAATCAGCTGAAAATTAAAAGTTATCTTGGTTAATATTTGAGATGGAGATAAAGTGTATTTAACAAAATTTATAGAAAGTTATATTTGCAATAAGACTGGTTACATACAATGTTTTAAACTGACTCATAATAAGAGATATTTTAAATTTTCACAAGGTCCTCTATCTAAACCCCCCCTCTCCCACAGGTACAATTTCAGCCATTAACAAACGTTAGTTTCACATAAAAAAATTAAATATCGAGTTTGACAATAACCAAACAAAAATTGTGAGTGCTAGAGTGTTACCAGACCAACACACACACACACACACATATATATATATATATATTACAAATTCATGTGATATGCTAAATTGCATGGGGCATACAGAAAAATAAATAAACGGCCTTCTTATAGGGTTACTATAGGAAGGAAACAAATTAAAATATATATATATATATATATATATATATATATATATATTTGATGAACCTCGTTTTTGTTACCTCCTGGATAGAATCGATGGATATTTGAAAATCGTGTTATGAGTACAACACAAACACTAAAATTAAGTTTACCTCCAGGAAGATTTGAAAATGAAGTAACTTATGTTTATTCACTCAATTTTTAAGTAATTGCTTAAATTCAGGAAAAATTGAGCAATTACTTATTGCTTTGTTCATTTAAAATCGTGTAATTTTTTGAAAATACCCTAGTTTAAGTAATTACTTCTCTTTACTCATATCAATTATTTATTCATTTATTTATTTTTCAAATTTTGCTGGTTGGAGGTATTTGGCCTGCGAGAGTCACCTGAAGAAACACCTGTTATTGTGGTGATTCACCCATGGCATGCCAATTACCAAAAGACCTTAATTGTAAATTCATAACACTTTAGTGGATCATACTAATAAAAGAAATATTTTTCATATACAAGTAATAAAATAATTGAAGAAAAAAAAACAGGTAGCCGTCACTTACCGAGACTATCCATTCGTTTATTTTACTATCGATGGGTTTGCCAAGTATGTTTATTAATTCTTTTTCTTTAAATGATATTTTCAGTACATGATTTGCCTTGTAGTTTTGCTTGGCATTTGCAATGGATATAGGAACTAAAAAAAATATATAAAAGAAAACCATTAATTAATCAATTAGCATAAAATGTAATAATTTAATTACTGTATGATTAAAGAATTATTATAACATGAAATGCTCATTACTAAAAATAAATAGAGTTTTGTTAAATATTCTGTAACCACTAGTCCTTTATTCTAATATAGAAAGTTAAAGAATAATAAGCATTTTTTAAAAATAAACTACTCATTATTTTTTAAGAAGAAATCATATTAAATTCTCTGGCTCAACAGCCAGATGGGCTTTGGAGCAGAGGTCATGTTTCTCTTGACAAAGTCCTGCCATATCATGATGACATTTCAGATCAAAGTTTGCTATTTCTTTATTAAAATAGTTAGTCAATTGTCCCAAGATGCAGTGAGGAATGAAGTCCAATCTTGAAGCTTGGTAATGGTTCAGTTAAATAAAACTGAAGGTGAAATATTTGGGTTGAATCTTTCTCCACAAATACAAAAGTCTAGTTGTTACCCAGACCACCCTACCTCTCAGCAATAGTAACTAGGTAGTATGCTCAACTTTTACCAGTAGTGTTGGATTTGGGAATATGCTATTTCTCAAATATAGCTATCAGTTTTTTTTTTTTTCTCAAAAATCATTGTGTATCACAGCATCAAATCAATAACAAGATAATATCCGAACTTTTTAATCTGATTCCAGACAAGGAATTAAGAATAAGAAGGTGAATCCAGAAAATTTGTTGTAATTTCATTAATTATGGTATATTGTAGCAGATAAAGACCCTTACATTTAGTGATTGAGTCTGTTCATTTGTGTATTACTGGTGACTGTCATGTATTTGTAACTTGTAGCCATGAATTTCCAAAAATTCTGTACTGAATTTGTACATTGTTAACGATGATTGACATAGATACTACTTGTGCAAAATTTATGTCAAAGATTCATAATCCACTGTGAGTAAATATATCTGATATGAATTTTGTTAAATGAATAAGGTACATATAGAGAGGTAGGGGACTTCACTTTTAACAAAGACAATCCCAAGAGTAGTTACTGAACTCTCCCAGAAGCACATTTTCCTTGGTGACTGCCTAATGATTTCAAGCTAAATTAGGTTTATTATATTTATTTTTTAATTAAAGTATAATAATGATTTTTTGGGGGGGCTCAGGTTAGCCATGTGAGTTAAAGCATTGACCTTAATCTCACATGGTAAACTTGTGGCGAGTGGCGAGTTCGATTCTTGCCTGGGCAAAGGAAATTATTTAGTGACAAAATTCATTAAATAACATCCTAAATCCCACCCTGGCTAAAAAAGGGTGTTAACCAGTAGATAACCCTTCCCAAATAGCCTGAGTTGCAAAAAGTGGATGTTAATAAATAATAATAATGAATTTCAATTCAACAAATTACAAGTTTTCCACATATGGCCTGCATATACTAAGAAGATTTCCCACATGCTGAATTGGTTTGTCATTTTTTTCTTTTACGAGTATCAGATAGTTATTTTCCAGGATGAAATTCAAATTATGTACCTCCAACATCATGAATCACCACATACTCAATTAATAAAGAGAAGTAACTGAATCATATTAGTACTAATGCTAATATAATTACAATCTATACATTTTGGATGTTAATTAAACTCGCTACCTAGAGTGGCGAGTTTGACCGTCTGGGCAAAGGAATTTATATAGTCACGGAATTCATTAAATAAAATCCTTAGTCCTACCCTGGCTAGAAAAGGGTAGCAACCTGTAGATAACCCGTCTTGATTAGCCTTAGTTGCAAAAAGTGGATGTTAATAAATAATTTAATTTTTATACACTTTGGTGAGAAACAATATTTATTTCAAAGAGTTGATGATAGGTAATACAGTAATTCTACAAATAAAATTATGATATTCATAGAATTGTGCATTTAAGATTGTATATGGTTATACAAGACAATAACTGAACATAAAGTACATTTCTGGCATGTAATGAAAAGAAAGAAATTATTTATAACTTAATAATTCAGTCTTTACATTACCATAGGAAACTAATTTTTATTCCAAACTGTTTACATCAGGTAAAACAGCTAGTCTGTTATAAAAACTAGTAGAGAAACAAACTATCAGGTTTTTAATAAAGGGCCTTATATTCTACATATTTCTCCTGTCAGCTGACGTCAATAACATGTGCCTTATGAGGCACTGAAGTGGAACCTCGTTTTTGAAAATGCTTAGACAGTTTCAATAAAATTCTGTGCCTTTATTAAGAACCTGATAGGTACACATCCACCTTCCATCACCCTCAAATGGAGAAACAAACTAGTTTCATTAAAGTGAAGTTAAGAGTTCATTCGACAAACAAATATAACTGTTCAACTCAATGCTATTTGTAATTATATAGTTGGTTTTGGGCATGCGTGTTTGTGTGTGTGTCTATGTCTATATATATATATACACAGTTGAGCAACTACACCAGCGGTGGACTATAGGAAGTAGACTCTATAGTAGTAGAAGCTCAAAACACAACTGGGATGATATACTGGTGATCTAATCTCACCACCAATTCTGTATTTATCCCATGAGGGGGAAAAACAACAGGAATTGAAATGTAAGCTGGGCATTAGATGTTCGGTGACTGAAACAAGAAAGTAAAATCTGATGTATATAAGAATGGGTTTATTGATGGCTAAAAACAAGCAACTACATATAACTCGCTTAATATTGGATCCACGAAAAATTGAATTTTTAGACCATCAAATATTTAATCAGATTGGTTCTATAACATTTTTCGACCTAGCTCATATTTCTCCTTTAGTTAGGAGTCTAATGAATAATTTTAATTTTATAATGGTAATGTAAATTCTTCAAACTCGTTATTTAGGCAACATGAATAACAATTGTGTAATAATTAATGCTGCCATTGTTCTTAAAATGTTCGTAAATGGTAAGTGGCGAGTTCGATTCCCCTCATTTATTTAGTGACAAACTCATTAAAAATAAATGCTTTA
The DNA here is from genome assembly GCA_019009955.1 of Riptortus pedestris. Lineage (NCBI taxonomy): Eukaryota > Metazoa > Arthropoda > Insecta > Hemiptera > Alydidae > Riptortus > Riptortus pedestris. Next base: position 28,287,190 of record CM032228.1, read on the forward strand.
GATCCATCCAGGCTAGAAAAGGGTGGTAACCTCTAGATAAACTGTCCCAATAAGCTGTAGTAGTATAGAGTGGACATTACTAAATAATAATAATTATTACTGAACATATGTAGTCATTATAATACAGTAATTGACCTGAAAAATAGTATTTTTTTCAAAATACAAACAAATGAGATAAACACCTATACAAGTGACCAAAATCATTCATCCCAACTCAATATACAATATGCAGAAAATTTTGGAACAAAGAAGTCTTAAAGGAATGCTTTGTTATTTAAAGAAATCCTCCCAAATCTAAACCCACTCATATATATTCATTATAATTGGAAAAGAGTTATTTGTGGTCCAGAAGAAGATAAAGGATGGAATAACTTTTCTTCCACTTATGCTGTCACAGCCTCCATGCAGGGGGAGGGGGGCAGTTGGGTCACATTGCTTTATTTGCTACGGTAAAACTGCTGAAATAAAGTCATCCCACATATATTAAATTTACTCCAATATATGTCACTTTTCAATATATACAATTTCAAGAAGCTGAAAACCTGTAAATACCAAAGTCTAAGTGAAATAATATAAACATTTATATTTAATATTTATATCAGTAAGGACACTTCATTACACCTCACCTCCCAAAGAATAAATAAATAAAGGTCATTGATAATCAGAGAGAGTGCAACAATTAATCTGATTGTTTCCATATTGACAACAGATTAACCTATGTATTACAAAATGTAGTCTTTATAGATAGTTTGATGTTTTAAAAACAAATGAAGATAATTTTATAAACACTATTTTGTGTTTCATTCATTTCTGGGACCAAAAACTTAAAGAAAAGTAAACATTACACCAAACATCATAGGAGAGTGGGCAATGCTATATAAAGCATGATAGATTTTAATCTCCAGTTTAAATAAAAGAAAAAAAAATGACTGAATAATTTACTCCACCCTTCTAAAATCAAAATTTCATTTTAATGATTTAAAATTGTAAAATTCATTCTGAAAGTATATTTTTAATCTGGCAGATGTGTTATAAAACTCCCAGAATCTTGAACGACCTTATCTACATTTATTTATTGTTAACCCTTTATCTCATCATATAAATCCAAATGCCTTTTGATGGAATTTAAAAAGCCCAATCCTTATAAAAAATTTCATTTTAATGTCTGGCAAATGTCAAGCGAATAGGTTAAAAAAATTGGACCCCTTGTACAGAATTTATTATACTGCTTGAAAAACATGACCAAAGATTCAATAAGCAATCTATATAAATACAAGATATAACATTCTTAAGCAACATGGTTGTTATACGGCAAAAACATATCAACTAAGTAAAAGCAACACATCCTTCCACAACAAAACTCAATCTGTCAACATCCAAATTTAGTAAACTGTATTTTCTTAGGTGTATGATACAAATAGCCAATAATTTAATGATGATATAACTGAAAAATAGCCTACTGATTAATATTTTTTTATATGGAGTTACAAAATGAGATTCCAATACAGACTTGTCAAGAGTTTAAACTTTTTTGATTCTCTTCAAATTTTATTTAAAAATTGATTTGCATTAAAAATAATTTAAGAACATTAAAAGAAAAATAATTAATAATAATTAAGATGACTGAAAACCCATGACACTTAAGGCCATAGACTGCCCAGACTAGTAAAGAATAAATCTTGACAAATGATATGCACTAAGATGATAAGGTTATAACTTTCATATTTTTTACCTGAGCAATTTTCGTCGGCACAGTTCCACTCTGAATTCGACCATTTTTCAATAAATTCATCACCATACGAAAATGTCACACAAAGTAACAAAATATTAAAACAAAACAGAAAATACATATTGTTCGGCCTCAGAAGGGCCAACTCACCACGGAGGCAATTATAACCATACTGAAGTGTTCCTCTAAACACCCATCCCTCCTCCACTGCCAAAGCACCACGTAAGTACTTTCTTTTGACATTGGTGTACGTCAGAAAGAAAGAGGATCCTCTCTATTGTAAATTATTATTGTTCTACTGCTTTGGAAAATATCAACTTTTATGACTAATTACTTCCTTGTACGAAGTGAAGTATTGTAATCGCATAACTTTTCGCTTTTCAGATTTCATTGGGAAAATCGTTTTTGACCCTCCCTGGACACATTTTGACAAGTTTGATGAGACGTCTATAGTATGCAAGTATCTCGCATAACTCAAAAACGACTTGCCTTAAAATATTGAAATTTTATATTTAGGACTCTTGTAGTGCCTAGTTGTGAACCACTTTCTTCAGATTGAAATCAACTAATGGGAAGGGAGAGATATGACAGATCCAAAATAAATAAAAACTCCACCACGCAGGGGCTGCGTAAACTAAGCAGATTTCCCAAGTGAAGTTTTACAATATAGAAATTTCACGAGAGCCAAACAGTTACGGAAATGGCCGAACAAGCTTTTGCCGGAAACCCACGACTAGGAAGGAAGTTAGCAGATCTCATCTCGTCCGTTACGTTCACACATATAATATAAATGCAAATATCTCGGCTAATATTCAAGATAGAGATAAAATGTATATGACAATATTAATAATAAATTTAATTTGCAATACGATTGGTTCTATACAATCTTTTGATCCAACGTGTAGTAACGGAGATATTTAGAATTTCCGAAAATCCCCCCTCCCACTGGTCTGACTTCAGCTATTAGCGAACTTAATCTTTATTTTTACATAAAACGTTTAAATATCGAGTTTGGTAAGTATCAAGATCAAGATATATATATATATATATATATATATATATATATATATATATATATATATATATATTTAAAGTAAAATCATTTACCAATAACTGGCGATAATTAACGGCACATACTGAAGAAATTGGTAGGGATTGGATTCAAGTATAATGCCATCTAATGTACTTCCTATATATCTCCTCATTTTAATAATGCCTTAGTGCTAAATTTTGTAGTTTACGGATCGTAAATCGAAGATAGCCAACTGAAGATGGAGCTCTTTATGCCTGATGAAAATATAAAATAGTTGACATATTTTAAATTGGGGGCTCAGGTTAGCCATGCGAGTTAAAGCGTTGACCTTTATCTCACATGGTAAACCTAGAGTGGCGAGTTCGATTCTCGCCTGGGCAAAGGAAATTATTTAGTGACGAAATTCATTAAATAACATCCTAAAATCCCTCCCTGGCTAGAAAAGGGTGGTAACCTGTAGATAACCCGTCCCAATTAGCCTATGTTGCAAAAAGTGGACGTTAATAAATAATAATAATAATATTTTAAATTGCTAAATTACTACTGGGAATTTCCTTTTCTTTCAGAAATACTTTTAACAGATTTCCTATAAGAAAAATCAACTTTTAAGGTTGTACTCAAGGCGCAATTCGGAAACTTACAAACATATGTTTCATAGCTCAAATATTAAGTAAGTTATTTGTATTGTGTCCCCCCAATTCAAGTCATCTGGTTTTTAAATTGGTAACTATCAAAACCCATCTATGGCCAACTGAAATTTAAATTTCTGTTAAAGTACATCAGCTTCTTACTGTGTGGAAAATAGATGGTGAGATGAGATCACCAGCACAAACGAACACACAAGACAGCACGTCTATCTAGAATACTTTCATGCAGTCATTTATTCCAGAGGATTTGATATTCCTTAGTCTGGTGGCTCACTCAAAAATGTTTTTAATGGGTGGCTGTTCCATTTTCAATGAAGCAGAGGAGGAAAACTGTTGGTTATTTTGTGATCAATATTTCCAATCAAATGTACCGGGTCCTGGGAAAACAGCTGGGAACAGAGAGCACTCTGGCGGGGAATTTTGTAATCTATCTACCACAACATGTTATCTTGAGTTGTAGCTGTTTCTTTTCAAATAGAAGTTTTTATCCAAAGTCATCTGTTTAATCATTTTCCCAAACCCTTCAGGTTATGGGCCCAGTGATTGCTTAAATCGTTTTCTATCGAGAAAAAGTATAGATTCGATCGAAAAACTTCATGAAAAGTGTAAATCTCGTGTGTTGTCCCCATGTGCAGCGAGGTTAGGTTGTGAACAGTTGATTATTTCGCTGAATTTCGTTCATCATGGCATCAAACCACCCTCCACCGGTTGAGAAACTTCTCGGCAGACAAAATTACGCTTCGTGGAAATTTGCAGCTAAGGCATATTTGAATCTTGACGATTTGTGGCGTGTGGTCGATGGATCAATCGTTGTTTCCAAGTTAGAAGGCGCTGCTACGACGCAGAAAGAAGAGAACATTTTAGTAAAAGATCGGAAAGCTTTTTCAAAAATAGTACTTATTATCGATCCAATTGTGTTCCCACACATAGAAAGTGCATCTACAGCCAAGGAGGCTTGGGACAACTTGAAGACTGCATTCGAGGACAATGGTCTTACCAGGAAGGTAGGTCTTTTGAGATCATTGATAACGACCAGACTAGAAAACTGTTCTTCAGTTGAAGAATATGTCAATAAAATTATGTCAACATCACAGAGGCTAAAGTAAAAATTCTCCAGGATGTGGATACTCCCGTACATTCACATACACCCAGTAGTGAGACAGCATTGTTCTCCCAGGGGAAGGGTTCCAAAGGCAAAGGAAAACATAAAATTGAGTGTTATGCATGTCACAAAAGGGGACATTATGCTTCACAGTGCCGTACCAAGAAGATGGAGACCCAAGATCGTAAGAAACAAGATTCTACTGAAAATTCAAATCAAGGAAAACCCAAAGGTAAAGCATTTTTTGCTTACATGTCTAGACCTAATGACACTAGCAACAGTGTAGATTTTTTTCTTGACTCGGGTTGCAGTTCTCACCTAGTCAATGACATAGATATACTAGACAATGTATCTGGTGATTCAGATTTAAAAATTTCGACAATAAATAATGTAAATTTATCTGCTCAGGCTGTTGGTACAACCAACATTTCACTGATAGTTAATGGACAGGCTGATAGCGTTGTAGCGCATGATGTACATTACGTGCCAGGTATAGGTGCTAACCTATTATCAGTCAGCAAAATTACTGATAAGGGACATTCGGTCATATTCACCAAAGAAATGGGAAAGGTCATTGACCCTAATGGTGAAGTATTAGCCACAGCTAAAAGGAAGAATGGGATCTACAAGCTTGATACCATGAAGGACAGAATATTACCTACCTATTTCGCTGAAGATGCAGGTTCCCTAATGCATCGACGTTTAGGACATCTTTCCAGGAAGGGGATGAACCTACTTCCAGACATGTGTACAGGTATTGATAAAATAACACCTAATGATGATCCATGTGAAGTCTGCTTATTAGGGAAGCATGCTCGACTACCCTTCAGAGCCAGTAAGAGCCGAGCAAAGGAGATCTTGGAAGTTCTACATATGGATTTATGTGGACCCATGGAAAATTTATCCATAGGTGGAAGTAAATATTTTTTCACCTTAATTGACGACTTCTCTCGTTACACATTCGTGTATTTTCTTTCAGAAAAGAACAAAGTGAGTGATATTTTTGCTGAATTTTGGGCTCTGGTTGAAACTCAGACAGGGAAGAAAATCAAGTGTGTGAGGTCTGACAATGGGACTGAGTTCGTCAACTCAAAGTTCAAAGCTGGACTTATTTCTGCAGGAATCAGGCATCAACTGACCGTTAGGTACTCGCCACAGAGTAACGGAGTGGCTGAACGAGCCAACAGATCCATTGTGGAGAAGGCTCGCACTATGTTACAGGATGCTGGTTTGCCCAAAAGCTATTGGGCAGAAGCTGTTTCTACAGCCGTTTACCTCAACAATCGCGCACCGACAAAGGCTGTTGTCGGGAGGACTCCATATGAAGCGTGGTATGGTAAGAGGCCTGATATGTCTCACTTGAGGATTTTTGGATGTCCGGCTATGGCACAGGTTCCCAAGGAAATCCGAAGAAAATGGGATCCTAAATCGGCAAAATACATTTTTGTCGGATACTCAGAGGAAATCAAAGGGTATCGATTAATAGATCCTGAAACGAAGAAGGTTACTATGAGTCGAGATGTTGTTTTTCTTGAAACTTCAAACCAAGAAAGACATAAGCCTCGACAGCTGCCTACTACGTCAGTATTTTTAGATGTTGATGAGCCGCCTGCTCTCCAGGATACAACCAATTCACAAGAGGACGTTTCTGATGAGAATACGGAATCAGGATACGACCATCAGACTGATTCTGATGATTCAGTGCCAGGATCTGTCTCTAGCGAGCCAGATATCCAGGAGGAGAACTCACCTCAGGTTCGACGATCCAGTCGTGTGCCGAAACCAAAAGATATGAGTGATTTCGTCACATATCTAGCTGCACTGAACCCCATTGAAGAACCATTGACCGCAGATGAGGCGCTCAAAGGTCCGTACTCCAAGCAATGGAGATTGGCGATGGAAGACGAACTGAATTCGTTTAAGAAAAACAAGACATATGACTGGGTAAAGTTACCTACAGGGAAGAAACCCTTACAAGCCAAATGGGTATTCAAAGTGAAAAATCCAGATAGCGAAAACCCTAAATTCAAAGCTCGATTAGTGGTGAAGGGGTGTGCTCAGCGTGCTGGCATAGACTACGAAGAAACTTTCTCCCCCGTTCTCAAGTACACATCACTAAGATATTTGTTCGCGCTTGCTGTGAAGAAAAATTTGAAGGTCTTTCACATGGACGTTAAAACCGCATATCTACACGGTGATTTGGAGGAGGAGATTTATGTTACACCTCCAGAAGCAGCACAAGAATCGTGTTTGGCGACTAAAGAAGTCCATGTATGGACTAAAACAGAGTGGAAGGTGTTGGAATCAAACTCTTCATCAATCCTTGACAGAGCTGTCACTCACACAGTCAGAGGCCGACCCCTGCATCTACTACAGGAGTGTTGATAGCGACTATATTGTTGTAGCAGTATATGTCGACGATTTGTTGATTTTTACTAATAAAGAGGAATTGAAAACCAAGTTGAAGAGAGAACTTCAAACAAAGTATGGTATGACTGACTTGGGTGAGGCGAAGAACTGCCTTGGCATGAACCTTACAAGAGACGAAGCCACTGGGAAACTGTGGATTGACCAATCTGCCTATACTGAGAAAATTCTACAGCGCTTCAACATGGCTGAAGCGAAGCCTGTGTCTACTCCGATGGAACACGGACAGAAGGACCCCGAGGATGACGAGGACTGCCCTGCATCTGTGCCATACCTGGAGGCGGTAGGAAGTTTACTTTATCTTTGCCAAATTTCGAGGCCCGACATATGTTTTGCAGTCAATCATGTGAGTAGATTTTGTAAAAAACCTAAAAAGAGTCATTGGATTAAAGTTAAAAGGATTTTTAGGTATTTGAGAGGGACTCAAAATTGTAAATTGGAATTTTCTAAACATGGAAATCAAGAATTGGAATGTCATAGTGATGCGGATTGGGCAAATCAAGTTAATGACAGACATTCAATAACTGGAAGTTGTTTTAAATTTATGAATGGTTTAATTTCTTGGAGTACTAAGAAACAGAGTACAGTCTCACTTTCAACTGTTGAAAGTGAGTATATTGCATTGTCATTTACGGTTCAGGAAGCTTTATGGTTAAAAGTTTTAATGAATGAAATTGAGCCAAATTGTTACAACTTTCCAACAAAGATTTTTTGTGATAATATGGGTGCAATTCATCTAGCAAGAAATTCAGTTACGAGTCAAAGGTCTAAACATATAGATGTTAGACATCATTTTTTGAGAACACATGTCAACAATAAAAATATTGTGCTGGAGCATATGCCCACTGAAGAAATGCTCTCTGATATTTTGACGAAACCTTTAAGTAGGGAAAAACATGAATATTTTTTCAAGTGTTTTGGACTTATGAAGTAAATTGTATTGTTTTACAAAGTAAATTGTATTGTTTTTGGAAATATCGCTCAAGGGGAAGTGTTGGTTATTTTGTGATCAATATTTCCAATCAAATGTACCGGGTCCTGGGAAAACAGCTGGGAACAGAGAGCACTCTGGCGGGGAATTTTGTAATCTATCTACCACAACATGTTATCTTGAGTTGTAGCTGTTTCTTTTCAAATAGAAGTTTTTATCCAAAGTCATCTGTTTAATCATTTTCCCAAACCCTTCAAAAACCCCATTTCTCTTAATTCTCTATCTTTTCAAGAGGCTCTTGTTTGGTGATGTCATCTATGTGCCAGCCATGGGGACTACCAAGATTGTTTTATTCCAGACCCAGGTGGTTTTGAAGGTAGAGTGGTCTGCCAGGGTTGTGCTGACACTTCCTCTTCTACTCAACTCCACAGTTCCATTTTAAGGTGTTGTGAACAGGTGTGGCTGTAATGGAACTTGGGGTTACCCGGCACAACCGGCTGGAATTGCTTTAAGGTTCAAACACTAACCTAACCAAATAGATGTTAACTGAATGATGACAAGATCACAGTGGTCTCGAACGTCAATGCGCGAAATCGGTAGAGCTGCCAACTAAAATCGGTACATTTGTACCTAAAATCAGTATAAGAAAAAAAAAATACAATTTTCAATCAAATTCGTTTATTTAACAAAAATTCCATTTATTATTATAAGTAGTTATCATCCACAATGGCCAACCATGATTAAAAAAAAAAATATTTAAATTCTAAATTAACCACACATCATCCAATGCCCCGATTTGGCTCAATCCCCTACAGTTTGTAATGTATTTAATATATTCCATTGTTTGTCATTATTCTCAATAGAATCATTTATTTTACCTTAATTTTTGAAGGTAGAGTGGTCTGCCTTTTTTTTTTTTTAGAGGGGGATTTTCGAAAATTCAAAATATCTCCGTTACTATGCATCGGATCGAAAAATTGTATAAAATCAATCTTATTGCAAATTAAATTTACTATAAATATTGTTATATACATTTATTCTCTATCTTTAATATTAACCGAGATATTTTCATTTTTATGAAGTCTGTGGTCAGGTATAGCTCGGATTAGGTCGGCCATTTCCGTCATTGTTTGGGTCAGGTGGAAGCTTCTTCTAACCTTACCTGTCGTTTCTAACCTTACCTTACCTTCGTTACTTCGTGAGATTTATGCAAATGCGTTCTGTTCATCCACCCTCCCCCCCTTCTTTAGTTCTTGGATTACTAAAATTTGAGTTATTAAAATATAAATTATTCGTACAATTCAGAAGCCGTTCCAGTTGGGAATTTATTTTAATTAACTGAAAGATTTCTCATTACCGTTTGTATTTAATCAGGGTGGTATTGTGTTACCAGTATGCAGATTTCTCTATTGTAAAACTTCACATGGGAAATCTGCTTAGTTTACGCAGCCCCTGCGTGATGGACTTTTTTATAAAGCCTTTGCTGGCTGAACCAATGGGTGCCTTTAAATTGATCAGTTTTACGTTATATCGAAAAGAAAGTCAACCTTTTGGCTATGCATAAAACCTTACTTTTTGACTTCATTACAAAAATATTTTTGGTTTTTATTATGCAATTGACCTAATTCATAAAATAAATTTTACTTCAGCTACTAATTTGAAACTATCACAATACAAATATCTAACCTCTTTGTATTCATGCTGATACCCGCCTTGTCTTTTGAACTTTACTCAACGGCGATTGCCATTGTTGATTTTTCCAAGGATTTTTCTATGATTTCAAATATATCATGAAAATGAATCAACAAAGTGCTCTTGACTTTTTCGAAAACCAAGTCCGTCTCCTGATGGATATGAAACAGAATAACGACGGACGAGGAGCGACGGAAGCATCAGTGATATTTTCTGAATTATACAATTCTAAGGCTGATAAACTAAATGGTAAGAATGAAATTTGTTTGTTTTCCTTTTACTGAATCGAATTACCTTATCCTATTGCTCTTTATACACCTTTTAAATAGCTGAGTTTATTCTTTTTAATCCAGGAATTGTTTTGATTCTGGAATTTCTTTATATAGGTTCTTGACTTTAAAAGACGAAATATTATTTCTGTTTTCAGAACTTACTGAAGAATGTTATGAGTTAGAAAGGCTGATTATGCAGTTAAAAAATGAGCAAGACAAATATGAAGAACAATCACGAAAAGAGTCTATTTTAATAGCACAGCAACAGAAACTCGCTGTAAGTTCTTTCGCTTAAATTATAATAATTTCTATTTTTATAATAATTATAATTGAAATTATTAAAATTAAGAGTATTTTATTAATATTTATGTTAATAAATTATACAAGCTTTATGGCTATTCGATACTACTGTAGAACTGTAATAATTAATGGGTGTGAGATGTTCATATTTAGCTCTATTTTCATAGTTGTTCGAGTGTTAGTTATGGCATTAATGCTTTTGGACTTTATATATCTTGGTGTTAACTTCCCTAGTGTATATAAGGGGGACGAGACCCCTGGAAAGTGATCCGTAAACATGGTATACAGTTCCCTAAATATGTAAAGCAAATATGCAATAACATTTACTGTGGAAAAATTGGTTGTATTAAGTAAGGCTCGGAATACAAATATGAAGAACATTGCATAATTGGCTTGAAAACATTTACAAAAAAAAAAATTATATTCCGAGAAAGGTATAAAGAAGGTGCTGATCAGGAGCAGACGCCTGGAAGGATATTTGTTAAATTACTTTAAATATGGGAATCTTTGAGTAATAACAGAAGAATAAGCTGCCACTAGTGCTTCAGTTCTCAAAATCTATATTGGGGTCTTTCTGTCATATGTATGTAAGCTACTGCTAGAAGCTCTTGAAAGGAAGCTATACTTTAGTAGTAGGAACACAATTAGAAAATATCGAATATCTGAATTAAGAGTAGTACTAAAGACTGCATCTTTCCAAAAAAAAATTTGCTAAATTAAAATAATATCAAGGTCTGATTCTCAATTATAATATTGAAATAATTTTCTTTAATCATGGTATATTATATTAGCTTTGAGATTTTAGTTTTGAGTACATTATACTTTTATATCAATGTTTTATAGAGGGTAATCTGAAAGACTTTAGGAGTTGTGGAAAACCCTCAAACCTTTTTGATCTTCTTTGACAATTATCAGTATAAAGGTGCTATTGACTTGAAGGCAGGTGATGGAAATATCTTCAGATAATATATCTGTGATATAAGAGCTATATTTTCCGTATATTTGTACCATCTGCCTCAAAAAATGTTATATAACCAATGTTGTTGCACATTTAATTCTCTTTAATTGTTATCTTATACATTTTTTTTTTATCTGTTATTAAGTTATTTTGTATTTTCAGTCTTTAGTAAAACCCACTTTCAGTCATTGCAAATTAACAATAAGCCAATATTTCATGAAATATCTTATTCCAAGATTAAACACCAAAATTGCTATGAGATACATGCAAATATAATATGTGTGATAATGACTTCATGAATTAAGATTTTGTTCTTGACTCGAATATGTTTATTTGATGTATACTGTGTACTCAATATTTAACCATTTCGCTCATCACTAAAGCTCATATTGGTTAATGGCTAAAATCAGCCCAAAATGTGGGTGAGGGGAATAAAAAAAAAAATTAAATATCTCAGTTATTATGACTTTGACCAAAAACTGTCATAGAACCATTATTTTTACACATTTAATGTTCTACAGTTGTTGTTCCAGACAATTTTTCTTTCTCAAATACTATGAGAGTTTTCACCCTTCACAATATACCCACTTTAGCTCAAGAAGAAACTTAATTTTCCACTATCAAGTTCTACCAAGTTTCATTTTGAAATTCTCAAAACTCTTGATAAAAAGTGGGGGGGAGGGGGTTTGAAACACTGTATACACACCCATGTGATCACACACACACACACACACACACACACACCGATGAGTAGGAGTGGAGGTTTACTGAAGGCTGAACGAATTACTCGCTTAATATTTTGGCTTGAAGAACCATATAGAGCCAATCTTATTGCAAATTTAATATCCCATAAATGTTGTTATATACATGTTATAATGAATATAAACTGAGATATTTGCATTTTTAGCTGATTACCCTTAAGGGAAATCAGTTAATGAGCTTGTACTCATGACATGATTTTTGAAAAAGGTCCATCGATCCTACCCAGTAAATGACAAAAATGAGGTTTTTTTCAAAATTGTATTTATGTAAATATATACTATACTAGCTCAGATACCCGGCTTCGCCCGGGAATTCATTTGAGGCTGTATGGTGATAGTATATTTTAGCAGGCTTTACATTGCACAATATTTTGACATTTACCCGTCCCAGTGTTTAGGATTGATACCCGTCGTTGCCGTGGATTTGCTAATAATAGAATATTTGTTCGATAAGGCTTCACTGTCTTCGATATTTTTATATTTCCCGTCTCTTATACATGTAAATATGGTGAATTTTTATTTCAGGCCTCCCTTATAACCCCCCTCCCGTTCGAACCTAAAAATTTTAATATAACTTATAATTATGGAAGAATTAATGCTAATTGACATACCGAGCTTTGTTAAGTTCGGTTCAGCCGTTAGTGCCCAATAACATTGTTGGCTCCCGCTAAAGTTTTAACGTATAACTCATTTATACATAGGTATACGACAAAAGTGTATATAACAAAAGTTACTCCAAATAACAAAATAAACAACTTTTGTTATGTTTATATTTGCGGAAAAACCAATAGGAAACGAAATATCGCTATTTTTAATTTCAGGCTTCCTTATAACCCCCACTCCTGCCCGTCCATAGAAATGTTGGTATGGCTTATTATAATGAAGGCCTCACTGCTAATACACATACCGAGTTTTATTTAGTTCGGTTGAGTCTTTTTCAGGCAAATAATATTGTTGACTCCCGCTATAATTTTTAGCGTATAACGCTTTGAAACTTAGGTATACGACAAAAGTGTATATAACAAAAGTTACTCTAAATAACAAAATAAACATTTTTTGTTATGTGCATATTTGCCGAAAAACCAATAGAAAACGAAATATCGCTATTTTTAATTTCAGGCTTCCCTTATAACCCCCACTCCTGTTCGCCTCAGAGAAAATTAATATAGCCTAAAGTCTAAGTTGGGTTAGTAGTAATATACATACCAAGTTTCATAAAATTCGGTTCAGCCGTTTATGCGTGAAAAGGTAACAAACAAACAAACAAACAAACAAACAAACAAACAAACAAACAAACATACACGAAAGAAACAAAATGCAGATATGGTGTCTATGACATGTGAAACGAAAAGTTATCGTGAAATTTCGCGAAAAAAATCAATGTACAGACAGAGGTTACAATTTTATATATATATATAGATATATATATATATATATATATATATATATATATATATATGCATATATATAGAAATTAAAATCCTCACCCTTGGTTAAAACCATCGATGGCGTATTTGGGAAATTTTTTAATGCAGTCACTAAAGTCTAAAGTGCTAAAAAAGATAAAGTTAGAAAAACAAAATGGCCACGGTCGTAATTTTGAAAAGTGCGCCACCAAGGGGGGGGGGACTAAACTACACTTTCACCGTAATATTTATATATTTATTCAAGTTTTTCTTTTTTATTACAATATATATAGATTTATTTGTCTATTAAAGCTCGAGTGTTTGCAATTTTTGGTTTGATCATTACCAAACTCTATTTTTAAATGTTTTATGCTAAAACAAGATCAAGTTCATTAACGAATGAAAATGGACCAGTGGGAGGGGGTGGATTTTGAAAAAGCAAAATATCTCGGCTATTGTTTGCCAAATAAAAATATTTTATAGAACTTTTCTTATTGTACTTTTGATTACCTATAAATATTGTTATAAACATTTTTTTTAATCTTAAATATTATCCAAAGTATTAGCATTTTTTTTAGTTTTTAATCTTCAGTAAATCCCCACTCCAATTCATGTCATATTAACAATAAGCTGTAATATCATGAATCACTTTATTTGAAAGATAAATACATACCAAATAATGTAATCATACAATTTTTACTGTGCGAGACATATTCATATTCGTTAATGGATGAAATCGAACTAGGAATACGGGAGGGGGGTAGAGTTGGGGGGTTGTTCAGAATTTCAAATTAATCCTTTATTGAGTGAATCGGAAAATGTTATAGAACCAATCTTGTTAAAATATTGATGATCTACTGTTGTTCTATACATTTATTTGTAACTTATCTATAAGAGAGTTATTAGTATTTTCTTGTGTTCAGTCTTTAGTATGTTAGTAGTGTGTCTTACTAGCACATGGGAACTCTGCTTAGTTTACACAGCCCCTGCTTGGCAGACTTTTTAGTTTTCAGTCTTTATAATCCATCTAGATAAACCCACTTTTAGTCATTGCACTGGAACAATAAGCGAATGTATCATGATGCATCTTATTCCAAGCTTAAATACCAAATATTGTTTTCAAGGGAACTTAACTATACTTGATACATGGGGTGATTAGAGGGAGAGGTAAGAGGAATTCGAATATTCAAAAAATACCTTTATTGTTGTGAGTCAGATAGAAGAATGTTATAAAACCAATCTTGTTAATCTATTCATGTTATACAACTTTTGTTCTATACTTTTTTTCATATCCTAAATATTAAGCGAGTAATTCATACTTCCTTGTTTTAAACCTTCAGTAGTCTCTACTTCTACTCATCGGATTTTAGAATAAAATAAATAAATTAGAAATAGGGAATATATTGTGTGATAATGTCAGGTGCGTTGATCCAGCATGTGGAAAATCTGCTGAGTTCAGGCAGCCCCTGCGCTCAATTGATTTCCCCACTTGTTATTTATATATTGAGTCAGAGCATTTTCATTATAAAATCAAGTCAATTTCCAGCCCGTTAGCTGATACTACATTTTTCTATTTCTACATTTTGTATTTCTTTCTACTGTCTCACAAAGCAGGCAAGCAGTGAACACATTCAATAAATTCATTAGTGTAATATTTGGAAACGTATGGAAGGACATGATAGTGTGGCTGCTCCCATACTGATTTCGTGTCCTCTTGGTCTGCCTTGAGGAAATTACGAAGATCCTGTCTTTAGGACAGGTTCATCATTGGATATTATTCTGGGAAAAGTTTGTAGTAACGATTACAAAACAAATTCGCAACTTCTCCAAGTATTTATTTTTTAGTTTTAATAGGACTGGGCATTGTTAATAATGCACAGCTCAATGTGAGTTGAGTAAGTAAATGTAGTGATCCTTTGCCCATGAGGTCTAGGCATAGCCGAGAAAGCCCAGAAAAGCCAATGCTATCAGAATGAGTGTTTCTAGTTCGTGAAATTAGGAGATGAACACACATTATGCAAAATGATTGATACATTTAAATTATCCTGATTTACTGGATCCTGGTGGTTCATTTATAAATCACCATTATAATTAACCTAGAATAAGTCAGACATTCTAATCAATACCTGATTCCAGTCTTATTACAGCATCTATAAAATTCAAAAAATATTAGGCAAATGAAATGTTGACAAGTTCCTTAGAAATTCCCTTTATTAGATAAATTGATTCAACCGATCTACCAGAGGCAGCCTTTAGATCATGATGAGATAAATTGAAAAAAACATTCAGATTATTTACCTAATGGATATGAGTACCACTATCATCACTGCATCATTTCTATTCAAATTATTATTTATTGTACTTATTAGTCTATTATTCATGGTCGATTATAAACATTAGTATCTAATGCTAATGTTTATAATTCAATCAATGAGTCCTTTGGAAAACATTATTTATTCATTACTCAAGTATTATTCATCAGTGTAGAGAAAATAGCTAAATGCAGTTTTTCCAATGTTTAATTCAAAAGCTTTCATTATATTTTCTCTCTTTAGAATGAGAGAGTAGAAGAAATGCGAGTGAGAAACGAATTCAAGAAGCAATACGAACTTAGACTTGCAAAGGCAACAGCTTCTATGAGTAGTAAAGACCTTCAAGTATTAAAAAATTTCAGGTAGGCTATAATTTATTACATTTAATGAGTTATAATTAATATTTTAATTTTAAATTTCTATAATCTGAAAAAAGAATAATTAATCTGTATGAAATAATTAATATTTTCTAGTGACATGTTATTTTTGAGTACAAAGGAAAAATAAATGTAAAAGTTGTATAATATTTTGACTCTGTGGATTAACCTTTTAGATAGGATCTTGAGATAAATTTTTGGGCCACATAATCTTGGATAAAGCAAGTCTTAAAGGGCATCCTGGATTGAGGGCAGTTTATGTTCAAGATAAATGAATATAAAACAGGTTACTTTGTAGAGAATCAATAATGTAAAAAAAAAAATAATTAAAAAGTCTGTCATGCATGAGTTGTGTTAACTAAGGGGATTTCCCACATGATGGAATGGCACGCTAATCTCATTCCAGCATCTCTTTCTATTTATTCTGTATTTAGAAGCCTTTGTCAACGGGACTTGAAACTTGAAATTTAAGTTGAACATGGGATGTTTAGTGACTCAGAGTGAAGGTCAGAAGTGTTAAGTGGTAAAGGCTGAATAGAAAAAAAAAATCAAATAACTCTCTTAATATTCAAGATATGAAAGGAAATGTATAGAATACGAATTATACAAAATTAAATCTGCAACAAGATTGGCTATAACTCTTTTGTTCCAATGTGCCTTATCTACCTCATAACCTAGGTAGGATTGATGGACAATTGATTGATTTTTGGATTGCAATGTAGGTACGTATTTTTGGATCGTAAGTACAACCTAAATAACTGAATCCCTTAAGGGAAAAGTATTGAAATTGAAACCCATGACATCTGAAGTACATAAATGAATAACACAAGCCAAGATGGCCTGCGAAAAATTAAAAAGAAGTATCCAACATTGAAGTAAGTATGGATACTAAAAAGGAATTTGCAATTTTTGTGTGGTGTATTGCATTATGGGAACATTAATTGGACTTTCACAAAGGAGACTATAATGGGTTAGAAGCATTAAGAAAGTTGATTTGGACCAGAATCACCGAAACCACTTTAACTGATAATTAATGAACAGTGGACGTTTTTAATGAGATTAGAAATGTCATAGCCTTTAGTTCTTGATAGTGGGTATGACTTCACAAAAGAAGGACCAAATATAAGTTATGAAGGATATCTCCAATTAAATAAATAGTATCTGTGTAAATTTTGTCTCTGATAGACAATTAAATGCAGGTCACTGCTGACTAAGACTTACTTTGTACCTAATTAGCTGCCTTGCCAATCTATATATAAATGCCAATGTTTAAATAATTTTTTTTTATTTAAATGAGTTCCGCAACACTGGCGAATAATTTAAATAATTTTATTTAAAATAGAATGTTCGTTCAATGATTAATGAATAATCGACTTTCGCTTTAAATTGTTTGTTGAAAATATATTTAGTGTTGCTCATTTGTAGATTTTTTTTATTTTTTTTTACATTTTGTTTTTAAACATCCTGCTATTTCAATAAACAATATATTGTCTAGATTTTTAAAGCTTTATAAGGTATAATATTATATATTTAACCAGTATCTGAATTTATAAGAAACAGGTAACTTTATGAACAATTTCGTGAATGTACAGTTTGTTACTAATTTTAACTTTCTCTAATACTAAAAATCATAGAATATCATTATAAATTTAATTTAAGCCCCCATTAAACCAAATGAAATATTAGAATATTCATAAATTGCTGATTTTGTCACCTCTTATAATGAATCGAAAGACATTTGGAGGCATTTTTTAAAACTTGCATCATAATTACAACTTCAATTACTGATTTCCCCTGAGGGAAATATGCTAAAAGGCATTAAGTGTCAGCCAGAATAAGATATGATTTATAATTTTGTTATTATTATAACTTAAGAATTGTACTTTTGCTTACTACCATCATATTCTAATGTGTATTATTAATGCTGTCAATCAACTTCGCTGGCTACCAGTGATGTTGAATACTCTTTTCTTAATTGAGAATTATTGATTAAACACCTTGTTAATGATTTTAAACATTTTTTTCTGAGTGAAGATTACATGAAAGTAGTGAGAGATTAAGAAGAGGCTGTAAATATAGAAACATTGAAATAACACTGCATGGAGCCCAAATAAACTTTAAAAATATGCATTCTGCCTTCTGCTTCAAGTGGGAAATACATTAAACTAGTTGTCATTGGGTAATTGTCATTACTCATTAATCCTTTTCAATTTATGTTTTTAACTTTAAACAACAGCTCAACCTGACTTCGTGCTTGCTCTTTAGTAACTAGTCTTCATGTTCTCTCTAGGTTAGATACATTTTGTTATTTATTTCTTAAATAACTTTATGAGAACATTAAGTATTATGATCTTTTTTGTTCCTTTCTATGAGCATATCTTTTAATGTTATATTTTCTTTCAGGGGAAAAGCAAATGCTTATAAAAAGCTAACTGGAGTTATTTGGGACCCATCTTGTAATGAAAACGTGCTATCTGGATGTATCCTTTATCTTTTTTTTTTTTACCAATCGAATTTTCAAGATGCTATACAACATTGCTATTTTACCTTTATTTTATTTACTCATTGCTTGTTAAGTGATCAGTGAAACAAAATGAAGTGATCACATACAGGAAGTTTCATCTATGAAATCTCTCAAACCTTTTGTAGCAATTTAATATTTCAAATGGGATGAGGATTTATAGAAGTAATATAAAGAATTTAAAAGAACTCTTTATTATGAATTGGATAAAAACACATAACAAATCATGTTGCAAGTTTAAATTATTACAACCTTGTGTTTTTTGCAATGTTTTCATCCATCTAGTAGTTAACATTTGGGCAATTTTAGTCTTTTTAGCTGTTTTTCTTTAGGAAAAGGAGCTATTTTTGTTGGGGAGTTTTAAAATCAGGGACAAGATCATCTTTTCTGTTCTTTACTGGGAGATTTGAGAAAATTCAGTCTAGTCCTATCTGTCTCATTCGAATCTGAAAATGATCCTGCTTGGCCTTGAGTTTCCTACCTTAATTAACTAACTTTCTTTTATCTATAAAATAGCCATTTAACACTTACTTTATTTACAGTATGGAATATATGTTGTGCCTTCATTGATTCGGAACATCCTTAGTCATGCCTCTTTCCTTTTTTTAACTCTGGAGTAGCACTCTGTACTGCTTTTCCTATGAAACTCTCGACAGCTGTTGAAAGCTGGAACCACGTTGCATTTGCATTCGTTCTGTTAGCCTTCCTTGATGAGGATTAATCTTGCCAGACATTGTCTGTTGCTTTTCTTGCTAGTTGGATTTGAGTGATTGTCTAGAAACTGCTCTGAGATTAATGCTCTCCTCATTCAATATCAAGGTTTCCTGCTACCACCATTTGCTGACCCAGCACCTGACCTAGTACATCCCTCCCCCTCTTTCTATACTAAATTATTCTTGGCTCCATTGGTTTGACTTATATCATGGAGCTACCCTGAGAGTATTTTATAAAATCCCACCTATAAATGTATAAATCCCATAGCAGAACAGCTTTGTATTGTTCTATTCCTCAATGACAGAGGATCATGCCTGCATAAAGCCAAAACTAAGAAATTGTTTGATCCACTGTTGGGGCTCTGGTAATTTGGTGTACAAAAAGGTGAGTGAAGTAGGTAGAGGAATGAAATGGCTACACTTTAACAATTTATTATAATGACAGAGTGCTTTTGATGCAGTGCATCAAAATCAGTCCCTTGCTGACACACAAACAAAAATAATTGAGACAAAAGTGAGAGGAGCGTTTGAAACTCAATAAAATGTTCTTTGGTTTCAAGTTTCAAGCTACCTGGGTTTACGTAGTGTTGTGAAAATTAAATACATGAAAAATTAAACAGAGATAGTCACGTATTTAGGAAGTACAAAGGAGATGAAAGGAGCCGACTGAGGAAGGACTATGGGCACCCGAAGTGTCTTGTGAAGCCGGGATTGTTCCAGACTAAGAGTCCAGTATCTTTGAGACAGATTCCTTTGATGTTACTGCTCTTCTATTTAAGCGTGTACAACTCGCCCGACAGTTTTTGTTCTCAGCTGTCTTCAAGTGATCATCAGTGAGACAGTGCAGTGCGGTAAAGTGTTTTTATGTGAAGAACAGTGATGTGCCCTGATTCTGTAAGGATCAGTATAGTGCCGTGATTCTGTAAGGAACAGTATAGTGCCGTGATTCTGTAAGGAACAGTATAGTGCCGTGATTCTGTAAGGAACAGTATAGTGCCGTGATTCTGTAAGGAACAGTATAGTGCCGTGATTCTGTAAGGAACAGTATAGTGCCGTGATTCTGTAAGGAACAGTATAGTGCCGTGATTCTGTAAGGAACAGTATAGTGCCGTGATTCTGTAAGGAACAGTATAGTGCCGTGATTCTGTAAGGAACAGTCTAGTGCCGTGATTCTGTAAGGAACAGTATAGTGCCGTGATTCTGTAAGGAACAGTATATTGCCATGTTTAAGACAGTGCAGTTCCATTAACTTCGCAAATAAAGAACAGTGCAGTGCCGTGTTTTTGTGAACTTCAGTGTCCGTGAGTGAATTATTGGACTGTGTAATCTGAAGAACAGTGACGCTATGAGTGCATACTGTGAGTAGTAATTAAGAATAATTAACCAAATGTATAGTGCATTGTTAAATTAATTGTGCAGTGATAAAAACTCTGAAGCTTGTGTGTGTTTAATTTTGCAATCCAAAAGAACTCTAATAAACAATGTTTATTACTGATTTTGTAATAAACGTAGCAGTATTTTACTTTTGAGTTCCAAAGTTAGGTGTCATTACCTCATTTTTAAAACCATTATCATTCTTGTTTTATAACTGCTGTACAGTTAGATGGTCATTCTGTATGTCTGTTCTTTGTATAGTGCATAGGAGTCATCTAATCCCAGCTCGGTGGTATTCCACCTTACGTCTTGGGCGGGCAGGCATAGTAGTATTCTTTCTCTTTTTCCTCATGCTCTCAGATTCAGTTCAAGCTTAATAATACATGCCATTTCAATGCTGATACTCCCATACACTTACACAGGTCCTTATCAGCTTCATCATTTCATCTGCAACTTTCGCTGTCTTCTGACACAAGATTTTTTTTTTCTTTTTAAAATATTTCAAAGAAAAAATTTGTTTTTTTTTTTTTTTAATAATGTTTATTTGATAAATGTTTTTAATGTTATTTTTTTGTTCTTTCCTCGTAACATAGGCTTATATATGAGTGTCTGAATTCACATTTTTGTTAAGAATATTTTGATTATTGTTATGTTTTCCTATTATTTTATTAGATATCCGATGCCATGGGGATAAGAAGCTAAAAACCTTTAGTTTGGATATCGCAGGAATGTCTCGAGAAGCTATTGTGAATCAAATGTGGGAATTAATTGAAAAATATAATAGATCAGAGTAATTATGGTCATGAATATATGTACTTTTCGTTAAGTTTGGCCTTGAATTACTATTTTTTATTTTTCAAGATTTTATTTACCTAAGGTAGATATGATTTA
Source organism: Riptortus pedestris (assembly GCA_019009955.1). NCBI lineage: Eukaryota > Metazoa > Arthropoda > Insecta > Hemiptera > Alydidae > Riptortus > Riptortus pedestris. The sequence continues at coordinate 28,308,636 of CM032228.1, forward strand.
TGCTGTGTACATAAAATAAGAGTATTTGATATTTAATAAGATGACAAAAGAAATTGAATATTTTTAATTTGTATATTTATTTAGCAGTTTAAGACAATCTGATTGTTCTAATAAAAGTGTATAGTTATGTATTCCCTATGTTAATATTTCTTTATACCTTGGTGTTTATATGCTTTCGGGGAAAGACTTCAGAGCTGAAAATCAATCATTTATTCAAGAGAGGGGACCTACCTGCATTGAATCACATATCCAATGTTCTGAAAGAATGGCATGCCTTTCACCCTTACATTGGTGAAGCATTTATTCATGCATGGCAATGTGCTTGATAGATTGCAAATTGGAGCTGGTATAATTAACACCCTAGAACGTATTCCCATAGACAAATCTATAGGACAAGCTAGAACGGTTATGTAGCCCCCCCCCCCTCATATTGAAGAGAGAGCTATATTCAACAACACAATGGGTTTTCACGAACAGACTATTCCCTTGTAACCGAGCTTGCTTCTACTCTGCTCAAAGACCTCATACAGTTCCTGTTTATAATAATGACATTTCATTCATTTCTTTGTATTTAGATAACCTTATCCTAAATCAGAATATATATATATGAAGGGTCAGGGGGAAAAAAGATGAAAATGACCAAAAAGTGATTTTGAGAAAAATGAAAAACAAAGTTTGATTTCTATTAACTCCTTTTGTAATATAATCATACTTTTTTTTTTAGTGAATCAATTCCTAATAGATATTAGTAATCAATATATGCATTTCCATGTAGCTCCTAGGTGAAATGATGAAGGTGAAAAAAAAAACTTAATGAACAACTTATATTTTACTGACAATGAACAAAAACTTTTATGAAAATTTTTTCATTTGGGTGATCCAGTTATACATCTTCGCTGTCATCATGAACAGCTGCTGGATTTATGGCGGGCAAATTCTCTCCCTTCGCAGCAGGGTTAACCAAAAATATTTTTACTTGTTGCAAATTGTTGAACTTTGGTTGAGAAATCGGCAATGGTCCATCATACAGGTTAGTTAAAGGTCTACGTGGAGCAGGACATTTTCTTGCGTTTTTCCCCCTTTTTGGTGGTTTCCAAAGGATTCCAGCGTCAATATAACAACCAGAAAAAGTGTTTCGGTTAACAATTTTTGAAGGATGTTCACTCATGACCTTTAAACAACGAACGGGCCTAGAGGGAAAGGGACAATTTTTCAAGTACATAGAATTCTGTCCATGTGAACATTCAAGAATTCTGTCCATGTCTTGAAAAGTTCTTGCTGGCAGTTGATCAGAGCAAAGGGCGACGGCCTCTCTCTGCTATTTCTTATAACATTCCTCCATTCATCGGGCAACTCAACGTAAGTCTGCTGGTTGATGTAACTCATGTTATTATCACATTCGAGGTATGAATGCCCTCGAATGGGAAAATATACTTCAACACTGTCGAAACGATGCTTCTCAGTCACTAAACGATGAAGGTAACTAATTAGGGTATAATTTTTATTCTGCCCAGCACAGGAATCGCAAAATATCGCTTGAGACATTCATATATTTTCCCCCTTACCCCGAATCTTTTCATGCACATTTCGGTCGATTCTCATCTTTTTTCCCCCTTGTTGTTCTACCAGATGATATTACTCCTTCATAGCCCCTTGATAGCGCTAATATCTTAAAATCGACAAAAAGTGACTTTCATCTTTTTTCCCCCCTGGCCCTTCATATATATAAAATTATAAATTGTAGATTACAAAATTTTAATAAAAAATAAAAATGTATCTGCTACACCTGATGAAACAAGGAAACAATTTAAAAAATCTGTTAACTCTCAGCAGCTTAAATTTGGGATTTCCAAAATGAGATCTACTAAAAATGGCTCCTTAATAGTAGAAACTGGAACTAATGAGGATCTGACTAAAATAGATAAGGTTCTATTTCAGAACAATTCACCATTGACTCCTGTCATTTTGAAAAAGCTCAAGCCAAGGCTAATTATCTAAAAATTCCCGAGGAAATTACGCAACATAACGTGATACCCACATTGCTTGAGCAAAATATTGAACTTAACCTCACTGATACTGATATCAGATTAGTTACCATATTTAATCTGAGGTTAAATCAAAACAAGAGGCACACAGTGATTGAGGTTAGCCCTGTTGCTAGGAAGTTACTTCTCAACCATCGGATAAAACTCTACCACAATATCTACTTCGCCGAGGATTACCTCTTCATCAGACGATGTGGTAGATGCTCTAGGCTGAATCATCTGACAAAGCTGATCGGAACATTTGCGCCGAAGAGCACGATTTCAAGGAGTGCTCCAAGAAAGATGAACCCCAAGAACACAAATGTATCAACTGTGTTAAGTACAACAATCACTGTAAACCCCATCAGAAGGTGATGACAAACCATTCAACATTGAGTAAGTTATGCCCATCTTATTCTAATGCAATTATTAGGCTACAAGAAAATACCGAATACTAATGATTTTCCTTGTAAAGACAAAGAAACTTGTTATTCATGACTATTTATTGCTGCTTCAAATGCACCCTTTCATTATTCAATGTTTAAATTAGTCATGAAACATTACATTCACATAACACCAATATCCTGCAAACGTTCAAAATTTTAGTCAACAGATTATTGTTGTTATCTTATAAGCATAACCTATTTCAGGATATACAAACAGTATGTGCTCATGAAATCATATGGTTAACCTATATGATAAGGAACTACATACGTTCTTCAACATCAATTTATATATAAACTTAATGGCAAGCAGCTCAATAGGAAAACACATTTCGTTGTTACCGTTAAATATTTAACCCATATTTACCTAGTGACCAAAATATAGAAATTGATATAAATAAATTAGGAAATGTACTTTCGCAATTCCACAATGAATATATTTTAATTGGACCCGACAGTAACAGTAAAATCAGACTATGGCACGATAAACTTTACAACCAACGAGGACGGAAATTTGAAAATTTTATTATCCTAAATAATTTAGCACTTATTAACAGAGACGTTGGACTTACTACTTTTGAAGGAACAAGAGGAAACGTTTATTTTATTTTACCTAATTTACTCAAAATATTTACAAAAGATGTTTCGATTCAGGCTATTTCCCACAACAATGGAAAGTTTCAAAGTTATTATTTATACCTAAACCAGGCAAAGAAAAAGATGACTCTTCTTCAGTACGGCCCATAAGTTTAATCACAACAGGAGGAAAAGTCCTCAAAAAAATCATTAACCAACGTCTATCACACTACCTGTTCACAAACAACCTATTGCATAGAATCAATTTGGCTTCACTCCTCAAAAACGTTCTTCAGATGCAATACATCAAACACTTAATTTTATTAAAACAGCACTAACTCAAAAACAACATGTTCTCATTTCACTAGACATTAAGGGTGCATTTGATAATGTGTGGTGGCCTTCTATCCTCATCTCTCTTCTAATAAAGAAGTGTCCTAAAAATTTATCATCTCATATTTTACTAATCGCCAAACGTCTTTAATTACTCCCAATTTAATGATTACTAAAGTCCAAAACATAGGAACACCTCAAGGTTCAAGTTGTTCTTCACTTTTATGGAACCTAATTATTGATGAACTATTACGTGTAATTAACATGAAACAAACAGCTATCTACACATTCGCATATGAAATTATAATTTTGGTGAAATCAAAGATTCCTGAACCTCTGTTCTGTTCAGATTAACTCTACTCTAGACGTCACTGAACAATGGGCTCATAAAAACAAATTGAAATTCAATACAGACAAATCATCCAACTCAGTATTTCATATCATGTTACAAGGACAAAAACTTACTAAAGCAAATACAGTTAAATACTTATGAATAATTTTTGACAGTAAACTTACTTGGAACACCCACATTCAACATCTTGAAACAAAACTACTGAAACATATAAATCTACTTTTAATAGCATCAATACAACCTGCAATGACTTATGCAATCACTGCCTGGCATGAAGGTTACAGTGGCAATACAATTTAAGGAAAATGGAGAGAGTTCAGAGAACAGAAGCAACTATAAACACAGACAGCAAGATAATACAAAAACTATTCAACACAGACATACATGACCCACTGACAGAACAAATTTGGCAACTAATTACAGCAACACAAAAATATATTTGACTTGGGTCAAAGGACATGCTGGACTTTACGAAAACGAGTTAGTTGACAAAATTGCAAAAAAATACATCTAAGGACCAGAATATTCCCATAACATACTCCAACATAAAAAAACAAAGTCTACAATACACGTTAAGTACAGACACAATAAAACTGTGGCAGGAGCGATGGAACAAAACAGAGATAGGCAAGTATTTAAAAACATTCATCACAAATCTTAGATAGAATGAGTGGCATAACTTTCTTAATGAAATCAAATTAATATATTATTGGGTTGTTTCACTTTATCCTTACATGCGTTTTAATTTTTTATCACTTTCATTGTTTGTAATTTCTTTATGTATATAATTTATTTATTTACTTTTTCTAGTTTCAGCAACAAATTTATGAACATTTCTTGTGTACAAAATCATGATGTATTATGAAAATACATATCATATACTATACTAGTATGGTGCATGTAGTGAATAAACACCCTTTGTGCATGGGTAATGTGCAAAGGAAAATATAAAAAAAAAATATACATACACACCCACACACATATATATATATATATATATATATATATATATATATATATATATATATATATATATATATATGATAATTTCATGATTTCCATTCTTCATATTCTTACCATAAACTTGAGTGACCTGCATCACCAACTAGAGAGGAGGTTACTTTAAAACATTTACAAAACCTGAGCACACAAATTAATTTAAGAGTGGAAGAGAAGCTAGAATTGAGAAAATTGCAATACAAAGGTGTCCTCTGTCACCTTATCAGGTCAATATGATTATACAATCTATATATATATATATATATATATATAATTGTAACCTCTGTCTATACATTGATTTATGTTATTTAATTAATGCTAGTAACAGGTTGTACCAAGTAAAGGATACTTGCCCCCCCCCCTTCTTTTCTCCCAAATATTAATTCATGAGAATTCCCTTTAAATGTATTTAATACATTATATAATTAAAACGTGAAAATCATTTGAACAAATTGTTTTAGTATTGTGAAGATAATGTAATTTGTGTATATAATTTAATGTTACAGGATTGAGAACTTATATGAGTAGTAGGTCAGCTCTACTGACCCTGGGGAGATGGGGGAGGGTGCTTGGTTTGTCCTATCAGTTCTGCCGCTTCCCTGCTGACCTCGTATTGGTCTATGTTTACATGTTACTTGATGCTTATACTTTTATCAATGTAGTGTTACTCTCAGTAGGAATGTGAATTTGTTTAATTATCATAAATAAATAATTTAAAAGGATGAACGCTGGGGATGTGCACCCAGTTATTTCTGGTATTTATTAACTCTACTCCGGAAAAAGTATCATATACTTTACTGAACACACTATGTACCAATTTGAATATACAGTTTACAATTGAGACTTAGAAAAGAGTATTTTTATACATAAAACTTTGAACCTGCCTCATTTTCATCATCTTCCACAGATTAACAATAAATCTGTTCATTGCATCAGATATGATATAAGTGACGTTGCTTTGGTTGCAAACTGTAGCAGAAATTAATTGAATGGTGCAAATCCTAAAGGTTGTCTTAGATCAGTGTAAGCTAAATAAATAAATGAGTGTATAGAAAAGAAAAGTTTTTTGTAGAGAAGAAACAAAGCAGGGAAATAAAAATATTAAAACATATATGTCGTGTTACCTAGGAAGCATTGTTATTGATGAAAATGATAGTAGATCTGAAATTGTTAAAAGAATAGCATTTGGAATAAGTTGGTGGCATAGGCCAAGTACTTTAGGCCTATTCTTTACTGAATGGTTGAGGCACAGGTGTTTTGGGGTGGGGATCATCTTTATGATTAAAATTGGAAATTTAATTCAGGTTTGATTGATGCTAAAACCAGTAATAATTATATTGGAAAAATAGATAAAATAAAAAAAAACAATTGCTAGCTTTGGTATTTAGTGGAAGTCAACAAAGTTAATCTTCCAGTGAAGAGCTAATCATGATTTCTATATAAACAGATGAGGGAAGAAAGAGAATCTGAATGTCATACCCCCTACAACATTTGTCCATTGCCCTATAATATTATCCTGCATTAAAGACATGAGGAAGAATAGAGACTTTCAATGGATCCCAGAATTTTAAATGAATCACCCCTCCACAGTCTGTAGTTGCATACATTGGCTAAAGATAAAATAGACATTACTCGTATGAGTATGCAAACAATAAAAGTCTCAAAAGTATTTACCTCCTCAATTTTAACTCATGATAATGTAAACTGGGACAAACATAACCCCAGAAGCACTCTAATAGCCCAATATGAGTAAAACCTAAAAATATCAATGGTGGATAGGTTCCACCAGCAGATATAATACTTTTGCCGTACCTGTTGGTAGATGCTGTCGTTTCTGGCTGATGGTTGAGTACATGTGGCAAGCACTTGCAATGGCACTGTCCTCAAGCCTGTAGATACGTGTACAACTATGTCCAAAAGTCTTAGAAAAAAATTAATATGTATCCTGATCAGAAAGTTAAATTGAAATTCATCCATAAAAAGAAAGATCCGAACTACTAATTATTTAGGTATCATATATAAAACTTGCTTAGATTTGATATTGAGTTAAAGATTTTGATATTGGGTTGTAAATTATAACCCCATTTGATGTAAAAAAAATAAAAATGGAAAACTTCTTGGCTACAACTCATTTGATGTAAAAATGTTTCAATATTATTTTAGACTTGGCTATAAAAATGTCTTTAATATAGCCTTAGAACATCTATGATAAATGTTAATTTCAAATTCAATAACTAAACAATTTAGACAATATGAAGTACAAATGTAACATATTTGAGGTATTTTAAGCAATAGAATTTTGGAAGAAATCTTTAACATCAATAGTATTTACAATGTTTTTATATAAATATGTTGATGAATAATTCATATGTGTAGACAAAAGCAAACCTGATAAATTATTTTTATCCTAAACATAAAGTGAAACCTAAAATTGACTGAGGTAATTTAATTAATCCTTTCTTAATTCTTTGTAGGAATTATTAAAAATGTGATAAATGTTGGCTTTTCGATTTTTACAAAATTATCTGTTTTGACTCTTACTTGGATCTTTCTAGACTTATTCAACATGTCATCTGTACATATCTACAGCACTTAGTTGTACAACTAAAGACAGGCTTGAGAATGGTGCCAACCTATGCAATTTTAAAGAAAGAAAAGGAAGCAATGATGATAATAATAAATTTATAAATCCATATATTTATTCTTCTACGTCCTTAAGTTACATTCATGGTGCGACAATTATGTCTTGATTGGTCTAATTATAACTAATATCAGGGAATATTATAGTAATAATAAATAACCAAGTCAAAAATACTTGGCAGTGATATGTTTATGCCTTTTAAAAAATTATTTTACAACACATTTAGAAACTATATTATTCACAAGTAAATAACAATATCTAACATCAATAGCATTGCTCGTTTAATTATTAATATAAAGACACTTTGCAAAATAAAAAAAGCAATACCTCTTTTTGATTAATTTATTATTTCATATACAAATTTGAGGTCTCACATCTAATACTCTTTAGTATTGGACATTAAACAAACTTACAGAGCTAACTGCATACCTGTAATAATTATTATTTTTGTAATATATATATTTCTTTCACAACAAATTCACTTTGAAAAACCAGATGCATAGAATAATATATATTTTATAAAATAACTGTTACAAATATAAATGAATTAAATATTCCCTGTTAATATACTCGAAAGTACAAAAAATGTTGTCTTTTACAAACGTGTTTGGAGCATCATTAGTTTATGCTAGTACAATTCACAAGGCTTTACTTTTGTAAAAAATAATTGTATTCAATTTAGAACCAGTATTATCCCACAACACTTTTTTTATTAAAATATATATATTTATTTTTATTTTGTATACATTCATATAAATAGGTACAATTTTTATATTAATTTTATAAGTGATATTAACATTCATGCGTATATTTACAGAGATTAGTTGAAAGCTCATTACATGTTATTTTTATATAATTTTAAACATTAAAGTACTCACCTGCAAATTTAATGCAGGAAAATAACTGCTGATAAATAGTTTGTATTAGAGTAGACTCTCTCTCCTTTGCCTCATTCTACTTTTTCCCAATAACGACTCAAAGCATACTCTACAATCAACTTCTCATAATTGAAATTCTTTCTTAACCCCAAAAAAATGTTTACTTAACAATTAGGTTTGATTGACACCATAGTTTGTCATTCTTTATTCACTTTTATAAAGCTTTAAATTTACAAATAGAGCTTTTTAATTCTTTTATATATATATATATATATATATATATATATATATATATATATATATATATACACACACACACACAAAGTAATGAATAAATTTACTTTGATGTATAGAATATTTTGGTTTCATTATTTTAGCCTTAGGCACAAAACTTGTTTTGTCTTTTTGAAGACAGTCACAATTCAAGGTACTTATTTGGCTTTATAACTATTCGTTATAAGCAAAGTCGGTATTATGAGCCAAAATCAGGACTATAAGATGTGTTTATTAACCTTTTCTAGATTATGTAAGTGAGATACTAACTTTGATAACTAAAACATGCAAAGATTATTAGCATTTATTTAATTTTATGCAGGTTGATATCTGAATCTGAAAGACTAATGTGTAAAGGAGCAAGTGTATACTGGTAATATGTGTTCAGAAATTCACTCCATTAATTGAAATAAATTAATTTGTAATTATCTCAGTTCATAGATCATACTAAATCAGGGGCATAGCCATGGAAGGGATATAGAGGCGTATACCCACAGAACAAAAAAAAAATAATTAAGACAAAATAGTTTAAATTACATAATCAGTATTTAAATAGAAAAATAATTTTAAAAAAAGCTAAAAAGGAAAGAGGTATACTAAAAGGATTAAAAATGTATTATTATAGTTATAGATTTCTTAAAGTTTTGAAGAGAATTGCCATTGATAAGAAACATATTTTGAAATAATTGGTTTTACTATAATGGACCAGAAAAGGAAACTCTGATTTTCATTTTGTCGGGGGAGATGCCAAAATCAGACATCACATGCGTTGAAGGCTCTGCTTAACCATGTTGGTAGGACTACTCATGCACAAGTGATGATATTTTAGATCAGGCAAATTCTAGAATCTAACAGTAAACAGCCTTTTGGCTGATATATATTAAGTTATTGCTGGCCAACTTTTAATAAAATCTTTGGTCCTGTTCTTACTAGAAAAGGAAGGTAATCCTGACTCTAGCTATATCGTCATAAAGTGAACTTTATTACATTTGTTTTAAAATTATAAGTGAAATATACAATATTTTTCTGTTTCTATTAAAAGTAAAATATTACTTTACACACCTTTTGCTTTCTTTGAGCTAGCCTGTTTTGGTTATTGTTTTTAAGTAAAATAATTATCATTAATCTCTTAAATGGAACATTTGTGAACTTATTCTTTAGTATGTATAATTAAATTGTGATAGAGAAATAACATAAACAAGGCAAACTGTTATATTAAATTTTAATGTCCTCCTTTTTTCTTACATAATGTTTAAATATTCCAAAAGAAAGTTTACCACCTTCATGTGGAAGTTACTACCTTGTATTTTTCGTGCAATGGACTCTCCGTATTGAGGTATTCACCCTTAACTTGTTTTTATTTAAAACTTCACACTTCATGTTCATGGCTTCATATGCCACTTTCCTGCAGAACTTTCCTATGCTTGTTATCCAGCTTAAGGTGATTTTAGACCCTTATGACGTGGGGGCATAGAGAACCACAAAACATGTTAGATAGTGTATTAAATGATAATTTTTAGAAATCAATAAGACTTATTAATTGACCCTGTCATTTACTGTCTGTACTTAAGAATAATAATCTTGTTAAATTTAATTACTCTAGGTCCATTAATACATTTAGTAATATAGCTATATTGATTAATCATAATTTGCATCAAGTTAATTTGTTGAATTAGGTTAAACCACTATCATGCTTACTATTTTATTGCATGCCTGTTCTTTAGGTACTGAACAAGACCTGGATACAGGTCAAAAGTTTAACTGTACAATAAAATATTGCATTGGAACTGGTAATCTCAGCCCTAAATCATTGATTTCATATCATAGCTTCATCCAGTGAGATCAGAACCACATTAATATCATCAGGTAATCAGGTTATCAGGTTTATTCCTTCAACAAATGATCACAGACACATATTAGTCAATTAGACATGACAAAATATTTATCTTCATAGCGATTCTATAGTGATTCTGAATTGATACTTCACATTCAATGGCAAATTACTTGATATTTCTTATCTAAAAGCCCAATCTTTTTCCAGATTCTTCCATTTAAATAATTTTCTTTTCCAAGACGTTTTAGCAATGAAAACTTCTTGACTATGCAAGAGTTTAGAGGGGAAATAATTTTATTAGTCATAGTGTCATTTCCTCTTTTCTTTAGTTTCGTGTTGTATGTGATTTTGTGAAAGGGATATTTATGTAATAAACTCTCTGAGCACAATTTAAAATGTGGAAAATAAAGTATATAATGTAATTATTTTAAAAGTCAATTTGATTGATTTGATATCGTATTTTTAATAATACACACAAAAATGAAGCATTTCCTGTAAATCAAACACTTTTATGTTAATTGGGCCCTTTTATTACATGTTATTTCCCTAGGTTTTTTAAAATTTATTTAGGTATTAATGGCCTTGGCTCATTTATTAATGCCAAATATTTTTATTGTGAAAGGTTAATATTTTTTGTTAAACCCATGTAGAAAGTCCTTGAAGACTCGATTCTGACCTATGAGGGGCACAGGTTGCAGATGGAGCTGAAGAAGAGGTACTTATGCGAGGTTCTGGAACAGATAAACCTGAGGGTGATGGAGGGGCAGAGGTTGCCGACCTTTTAGGTTTGATGACGCCCAAAAAGAGAGCTTTAGACTGCTCAATCAAACCCTGGCTCGAATCAGATGTGGAATAAGATGAGGAGGAAGTAGAAGAAGTGATTACAACAGCTGCCTTCCCTGCCTGAAAAGAAGCAGCCCGAGGGCGGATATTATCTTCTGAACAGGCGCAGTCTGTTGTGGGCGGTAGTCAAATATCCGAGTCGGCCCTGAGGAAGAGGTGTCGGTGGGGTCAGCTGTCATCGTCATCCCTATTGTTGGTGAGTGTCGTCCAGAGAGGGCTCGGAGGTGGCCGGGGAACGGTCTGAACCCCGACAGATAGCCCCCGCTAGCTGGATGGCTCCTCCACTACCGTATCCAGTTCCAGTGATGGGAAGCCTCTCGATAGTGCTCTCTCACTCCTCGTCAGGCTCACTGCACGCCCACGCTGTGGACCTCCAGGCCCTGCCAAGTATACCCCTGTAATAGTCATTCAAGATTATTAACACGTACTCATTTCAAAAAATAATTATTTATTTTTATAAAGTACTCATTATAAATACTTATAAGAAAAAACATTGTATTAAATGTTTACAATTTAAATTATTCAGCAATAATTGCATCTATCTCATTAACAATGTTTCAATATGCACTTTAAACTTAAGTGTTTTAGTGAATTTGAGATGTCCCAAAACTATGAATTCACACAATGCATTATTAGTTAAATGTACAAGGTATTGTCATATAAGGTGACTAGTTGAGCCAAGCCAGGGATTGTAGTTTTGCTCGCCATAATGTTGCTCAGGGAAATAGCGTCACATACTCTGCCCTTCCTAAGAGGAGGTTTGAGTTTGGGGATAGTCATCCTTATGTCTATAAAAGTTTGTCAAGTAGCTTCTGAATAAACTGAACAAACTTCCACATGCTTGAGTGCTGATGCTGATATCTCCTCTCATTTTATTATTTTTTAATGTCCTTAATAAAAAGCTTACGCAAGCAGAATGTGAAATTTAAGCTGGACAGGAGTTGCTTTAAGCAAAATTGGCATGAGTAGGACTGAGGATTAGGTTCTGAATGAACTGTATGTTTTGTTTGTAAGTACTTCAGCTTAGTTGGTTTTGAGGTAATTGATTATATTTGGCTAGCTCTATATTGGTTTTTAAGAACTTTAACATCCATTTCATAACCCTATAGTTAACAGTGACCGTTCTAAATTTACTGGTGTATGTGTGTGCATGATGTAATTTTTTCAAAATATCTATGCAAATTTGAAATATCTACGTTATTTGAATCATACCAAAAAAATTGTATAAAATCAATCTGATCAAAAATTTAATTTTCTAAGAATACTATTTTACAAATTTTACCTCTATCTTGAATATCTGAGATATTTGCAGGTTTTAATTTCAGCCTTTTGTAAATCCCCACCTTGGTCATTTCAATTTAGCAAAAATCCAGAATATCTCGTTAAATACGTTATATAGTTTATAGTGGTGGAGGGGTTTAGAGAAGGGGCAAAATCAAATATTCAAAATATCTCCATTATTATGAGTCAGATTGAAAAATATTACCTCACCTATCTTGTTGCAAATTTAATTTCCTACAATTTTTGTTCATACATTTTTTCTCTCGTGCGAATATTTGGATTTCTTTTACTTTTCAGACTTCTATTAACCCACACTTATAATTCAACTGATTTTGCAGTGCCTATGATTCTAAAAATCTCATGTCCAGCTTGACTTTCAATTTCTGTTTATATAGGTTTCTTATCCTGGAAAAATGAGAAGGTTGGTGACAGATGTGTGGTGTGTCCAGCACATGGGAAATCTGCTTAGTTGGTGCACAGCAGATGGATGTTCTGTAAGCTTAAGTCATTGCTATAGTAGAAGAAATGAGTCCAATCACTTTTCTCAGTTTACAAGCTCTGAGGATTGAAAATTAATTCTCTGTGAGCCAACTCAGCTGTTGTGGAGAGTTCAATAAACTGGGCAATTAATTTAATTTTAATAGTTCAGGAAATTTAAATTTCAAAAAACTTTATTGAATGTAACTTGTTCTCTGCTGCAATATGGGTATCAGGTAAAAAACAGTATCTCTCAGTTCAACCAATTTATTCCTTCTTTTTTGTAGTAAAAATTACATGATTTCAGTGAAGAGCTATTTCCATTAACTACTTTCTGAAGATGAAACTTGTTTACCACATCAATTGTGCATGAAAGTAAACACAATTTAATATAATTATGAAATCGGCAGAATAAGAAAGCCTAATTTTGTTTCTGGGCACAGCCTATGGGGAATATTCGTCTTGTAAGTATAACTATTCCTATATTATTTCATTTATTGTTAGACCTTTTCATTAGTATACTTTGTGTTTTTAGGCCTCGTCGAAGACTAACAATGTTGATATAATACAGTTTAGTATGTATTTTAGGTTTTATATTTGTGTTAAGTAAATCAGTGGTTTCTTACCGAGTTTGTGAACTGGGCTGAATCTTGCCAATGAAATTGTTCCCATTTCAGTTTCACAATTCCTGTAAAAATAAACCATAAAACCATCAATGAATCCTGAAAAAAAAAATAGAATCAAGAAGAGTTTAATTTTTTTTTTTTTTTTTTTTTAAAAAGTATCTGGTTGGCAAAAATAAAAGTCGACTAATACTCTACAAAGATTTATTTCGTAGCCTTTAAATTCTGTTAGAGAAGCTGTAAGGCCTACAGGTCCATAACATCCTTTGTTACAAAAATTTAAAATATCATACGATAGAAATACTGTTGGTATAAGGCAGACTTTAGGTACAGGCAATGAAAAAATAGGATAATAATTTTAAGAAATATAAAGTTTTTTTATAATACCGCCCTGAACTCATTTCTTGTCTACCTCAGAGTCCACTAATGGTTCCAAAGACAATACCAATCTATTCAAATACTCAAATTGGGACTGTGATCTCAAAAGTAACCTTACTCATCAATAATCATGGTTGGTACTTGTTTGGAACTTCAATTTTCCCAACTTAGTGATACTCTACAGCCATCATTAAAAGACAATGTTTTCAAGTTTGCTTTATTATGAAAATCTATATTGTGCAACATCTTGGAATTATGAAGTGTGCAATTTTTCAATCATCCAAGAAAACATTAGGCTTAAATGCATGACATGGTTTATTTTTTTGTAACCTTTGTCCTTATTCTCTAGTGATTACAATTAGAAAATCAATGAGATGAAATAAAAAAATGGAAGATAAAGCAACTTAGATGAATTGATGAAAAGCTACTGGTTTGGGGTAGAAAAAAAAAATGTCTGGCCAATTCGTACTTAGTAAAACCGAAAGAAATGAACCATTATTCTAAATTAAATGTGAGCAGTAGTCCTGGATATTTACAACAATGTTTTAAAGCTCTCTGGAGGCTGTATTATTTTCAAAGCTATCCAAGTCATTTGTCTAAATCTTCCTCTTATTCTTCCTCTCCTTGCTGTGTGCCTATTTTTTTTTTTTTCAATTCTTGAAATGGGAGATAATGTTTAAATGCCCCTTTAAAATATCAACCCCCTCTCTTTAAAAATGTTACATATGTTAAAATATGAGTACTGAATTTTCAAGATTCTTCCTGTATTTCTAGTGAATGATAAGGAACGATAAGGTAATTTATTCCACCCTACTGGAGCTAACTCAGTGGATTATTAGGGATTTGTAATTCTTGTACTATGAATTTCCATAGGCAAAGTTATGCAACAAAGTGGAGACATTGTTTTCCTTTAGGTGAGTTTAAATCTTTATGTACTATCAGAGACTCATGTCCTAGCAGAAATGTGCGCCTCTGCCACCACTTTAGGATTTTCTAATATGTGTTCCTTAAAAAATTAAGATGTGGTTTTTAAATGTTGATAGAATCTTTATAAGAATTAAAATTTTTATAAATACTTCTCTAAGGAAACTACTTTTTATTTTACAAAATGGAATAGTTTCTTCTCCTTTTGTATTTAAGTCTTTTAGTGGAATATAGTGAATTAAAATGGTTAGCTTTACAACACAGTGCTACAATCAGGTATTTAACTGGCTTTTAACAGTTTTTATTATAATAAAATACAAATATTCTTAGTAATTACTATTTTCAAAAATCTCAGACTAGGTTCCAGGTAGATCTGAGTAATGCAGGTTTTGCTGGTAAAATGTAATATTAAAAAAAATTACATGTTTTGGATAGCCCAATTTGTTAATGCACTATCCAAGATTTTATAAAATGAAAAACATGGAATGCAGTTTACCATATCATTAGTACCCTTTTCAATTGACCAGCAACTCCCACTGTAGCTTAAGTTGAAACGCCTTTGAACACGCAGTCTTCTACAATTATACACAACATTTCTAAACATATTTCCCATATTTAGCAATGACACATTTTAGATGTCTTTTGCACATTCTGTTCTTTATTTTTCACTTAGTAAGAGCCCTATATAAACAGTGTTTGAAACCCAAGCTGGGCATGAGATATTTAGTGAAATAACAGTTCAAAATTAAAATCATATAAGGAGTGAGGGCTTACTGAAGGCTTAAAATGAAAAAAAATGTTCAATTAACTATTAAGCTTGGAGTTAGGAGTAAAATTAATAGAACAACAATTTTAGCACATTACTTTTCAATGAAATTTGTTAAATAATATATTTATATCCAACTCCAGTAATTAGATATTTATTTTACTCTCTCTCTCTCACTTACGCACATGCATGCGCATGCACACACCCAAACACACACACAACAGTATTTAAAACCCCCACTCCTAAAATGGAAGTATTGTTGGTGTAGGTTTAACACTTTTCTCTTTTAGCCAACTCTCCGACAATCTTTTGATTTACCCTGCCAGTCAGTTACAAATGCGGCCCTGTGTAGATCATCTTCACCTGGTCTCCTGAAACAACCAGCACCTAGCATCCTATCTACAAAACCGTCTCAAAATGTAAAGAAATAAAAACAGAAAAAGTTAATTCTTACCTCACAATATTTCTCATATCTTACATTACAGGCTGGTATGTATGTTTTTATGTACATTAGGGTGGCCTTAGTTATAGGTAATTTCTTGAAAGTTGAAGTTTTTCTGTTCCCACCTCCTACCTCTGTTTCAATCAACAAAAAAACTTGCTCTGCAAAATTTCAGAGCAATTGGACAGCTGCTAGGCGATGGTCAAATGCTTTGAAATTGAAACATAGTATATACGCAACAATTAATTCCGTTAAAAGCCATATACTGTTCTCCATCTTAATCTGCTTCTTAGAGAAATTTATGTGGGTACATCTAGGCTACCTCAGCAATTTTTTAAAATCATTCTGAAGCAAATATCTCAGAAGTTAATTCTAATGATTGCTGGAATAACATAACAATTTTTAAAAGGCTAAAATCTGCTTAGTTACGCAGCCCCTGCATTACGGAATTTTTTAATGGTTTAAATATTGTATCCGATAAACACAGGCCATCAAAAAAAAAAAAAAAGCTAATAGAAAAGAAAATATAAACTTTTGCCAATAGTAAACTAAAATATACCACAGAAAGAAGATTTCTTCATTACCTGCACTGATGCAAGAATACATGAGAAATGGCAGCTCATCTAGACCGACCTGTAAATCTAAATGGTGGAAACAAATTTCCCCAGATTGAACGTAAACTAACACTACCTGAACTCTGTAATACATAAAATGAGAGCTTGTACCTTTATCTTCAAAGAACATTATTATCCAAAGATATTGAATAATTGTTTACAATTGATGTGAAACAAGTTTTCTAGCCTTAGCTTTTATAAATATTCTAAATTACCTTATACTTACTTATACTTGTACTTACTAGCAAAAAATATATTAAGGGAAAACACAAATGAAAACCCCTCTATACAAAGCTTAAACGTATAACTTTTTAATTATACGTTTAAGCCTCTTGTGCTTGTATTGCTATAATCTTAATTTCAAGCAATATAATTATCTATATCAGCAATGTGCTGGTATTTATTGTACTAGTTTAGCAAGCGTTGGCAAAGTGTTCAATAACTATAAGTTATGTTCTCACTGATAGAGGGAATGTCAAGGACTTCGTGCATATGCATGACAGGTGGCCATAGAGGAAAAGAACCAATAAGCCTTCAAAATTTATTTTGAATTCCTTGTAATTTACTCTTCTTCATTCCACATGCCATAGATCAAATTGGGTTAGCATACAATATTGTTATTTACTAACGTCCACTTTGTGCTACTAAGGCTAATTGGGACGAGTTATCTACAGTACCACCCATTACTAGTCAGGGTGGGACTAAGGATTTTATTTAATGAATTTGTCACTAAATAAATTCCTTTTGCCCGGGCGAGAATCGAACTCACCACTGTAGGTGAGATTAAGACCAACGCTTTAAATCTCATGGCAAACCAGAGCCCTAGCATTCAAAAAGGCCAACCTGATGAATATGTATAAAATCAGTTTTTTATGCACATAGCCCGTAATTTCTATTCATAATGGAATTAAAGGCTGTAATAACCCAACAGTCTTATCGCACTGGGGTTTTATATGCTTTGTGTAGGTTAGTTTAGAGTTCAACTCGACTCCGAGATACTTCACAATCTTTGACCACGGAATTGGATAACCTAAAATCTCGAGAGCTTCTATAAAACTTCTCAATACAACTTGAGACAGGGTTGAAAATGATCAGCCAGTAATGACGGTCAGAACCCATAGATTTGACAATGGCATTATACATACTGGTGGAACTAATCCACTTATTAACATATCTGCAATTTTTTTATTTAAAATATCATCAATAAAGATGATGAAGAGGTACTGACCCTGCTCTTCTCCTGTCCCTTTCCCTGGCTAGTTTGGCCCGACGTTTGAGGCAGCAGATGATGAGCAGCGCGAGGATTGGAAACCCAAGGATGCATGACACAATAGGAATCACCACAGCCTCTGGAGATACTGAAACATATAAATAGTTGATTATTTTATTATCTTACACTAAGGATTCTTATTTTTCTATTTTATTTTACTTTAAAGGAATGTGGGCAACAACCGGCCCGCAGTAAGGTTTCTTCCGGCCCGCCGGACATTTTGTAAAATGCAATTAAACAAAAATATTACACTACTTACTCCAAATGAGGAAGATGAGGAGAGATTTGTACGTTTGGCAGTTCTTTTCAATGATGAATTTAATAAATCAAAACATCATACATGGCTGACTGATGATAATTTGGAAAATTATTTTCGTCTTTGTATCAGTGGAATTAATCCAAACATTGATCGATTAGTTTCCCAAATTAAGGGTTCATTGATTTCGGTGTCACTAACTTTCGTTGTTTGTAATAATTCCAAATTATACAATTTAATTATAATTGTTATACCTATTTTTTTCATTTCATTTTGTTATTTTAATAAATTGTATTATAATTACATTGTCGTTATAATTTCTTGTCTAATATCTATCATTAAAAATTATGAACACTAGTTTAAAATACACTACTTTTAAAACAACATGTCAAAGGTTGCCCATACCTGCTTTAAAGGATTCACAACTTAGATGATATTGTTTGAGGAAAGTAAAAATATAGTTAATAGAAATAAAATAAGGAGTGCAATGTGCGTGACACAAAACACAGATAAAATCATACCATTATTGATCACAAACATAGAACACAAAGCAAACTAACAAATTCGATTTAAAAAATAGGTTAATAATAACAAAGCAATTCATAAAAAAAAATAACTGATATATTCTGATTAATAAAATGTGAAAACAACTCCACAATTAAAAAAAATAAAAATATGTTTAAATGATGCAGCACTGCTGAAATTTACTCTTACTTCTCTCTCTCTCACACACACATATACATCAAGGCAAGGTCGAATAATTATTTAAAAATTGTTCATTTTTTTATGAAACGATTGTGGACACTAAACACAATCGTGTGTGTGTTTTTTATACAATACTAGCTAAGAGACCCGGCGTTACCCGGGAAATCATTGCTGACTGAATAATGATAGTATTTCTATAGCAAGGATTCAACGTATACAATTATACTTAAAGTCTGGGCGTATTGTTTTTCCGTAAGAGATAGGTAACTACAGGGGATCTATAGAATAGAAATTTTAGTTTTGTAGAACAAATGAAAATGAGTTCCTAATCAATCACTCTCCATTGTTTGACACATAGTGAATAATCATGGATAACATTTATTATAATTAAATATCATCTACAATGTACATATTTCCTATCAAAAACCAATCTGAGCACTCATTGTTTAAGCAAAGCTATACATACACTAGATTATATATGCAATAGTAAAACTGAGTAGAAAATAATTCCAATAATGCTAATATTTTTCAGAGAATAAGTTGAAATAATTTATTGTGTTAGCCTCCCTAGAACTTCCGCTCCTGCTTGAGGGTTATAAAAATTGTTTTAATTAAATTATTTATTCAAAACATTAAATGCTTGGAATGTTTTAATAATTTATATACCTGGTGTAAATAATATCCTAAATATAATGTAATTTATATTCAAAAAGTGAGGTGAGGGGAAGAGATGTAGTCCTCTCTGCTACTGAAAGAACACTTTAAACAATCGATCATAATTAGTTTAATCGCATAATGTCTTTTGTAATAATGACATTACCTAGTAACGTTTAATACTTATGATATTACATAGTTATTTCAATAACGGCAAAGTATCGGAGGAAATAAGATGATGTACATCAGAATTAAAGAGTTTGGTTCCTCACAACTTCCGCTATCACAAGTTGTCCAAATTCAGCATGACTTAAACAGACTTAAATAATACATTTATATCATTTATACAAATAATCGAAATTCTCTTCTAGTTAGCAAATAATTGAAATTCTCTTCTAGTTTACATTTCTATTGGAAATAAATAACCAAGTTATTTTCTAGTGAAAATAAATAACATATGAGGTGGCCGGAGGGAGGGGGGGGGGCAGAGATTTATGAGCTCACTGATGTGAATCATACTTAGAAATATCATATAAGTCTAAAAATATAAAATCATTTTTCATAGGATGCCTATATTAAAAACGCTTTAATGGGTGATAACATTAAATTGACTCCCGCTATAGCTTAGCATATACGTTATCTTGTTTATTCTTCGCTTTACGACAAAAGTGTACATAAAAAAGGTACTTTAAATAAAGCAAACATCTTCTGTTATAAGCATTTTTGAAAAAAAAACAAACAAACCAAAACAATAGAAAACGAAATAACGCGATTTTTCATTTCAGACTTCCCTTATAACCCCTATTCCTCCTCTTCCTTAGAAACGTTGGTACATCTTATAAGCATGAGAAAGCTACTGATAATTCACATACCGAGTTTTGTATAGTTCGGTTCAGTCATTGAGTTACTAATCAAATTATTGACTCCCGCTTTAGTTTTTAGCGTATATCTCGTTTATACTTCGTCATACGACAAAAGTGTATATGCTGAAAGTTACTCTAAATAACAAAATAATCAACTTCGGTGAAAGTGTATTTTAGTCCCCCACTACGCACGATGACGACGCCCATTTTGTTGTTCTAACTACCTTTTTTAACACTTTAACATTTCCAAAATACGCCATCGGTGGTTAAAACCGAGGGTGGGGGTTTTGTTGTTCTAACTTTATATTTTTTAACACTTTAAAATTTCCAAAATATGCCATCGGTGGTTTTAAGCAAGGGCGGGGATTATAACGAAACAAGATGGCGGCGTAGGGGGTACTAAACTGCACTATAGCCACAATTTCTGTTATATGCATGTTTGCTGAAAAACCAATAGGAAACGAAATATGGCGATTTTTAATTTCTGGCTTCCCTTATAACCCCCACTATTGTTCATCTCTGAGAATATTAGTATAGCCTATTTAGTCTAAGTTTGGTTAGTAGTAATTTATGTACCAAGTTTCATAAAATTCGGTCCAGTAGCTTAGGCGTGAAAAGATAAAACAAACAGAACCGGCGTGAAAAACAAACAAACAGACACCAAGGCAAGAAATAGCCGATATCATTCCAATGGCATGGGAAACAAGTAAGCATCGTGGAATTTCGAGAAAAAAATCAATGTACATAAGAGGTTAAAATTATATATATATATATATATATATATATATATATAGGCCCCATTTCAGCTGGATATAACATATTTCATAATATATTTATTTATTCTGAAACTGCGTTGGAGTGGGAGTTTACTGAAGGTGTTGATAGAATATACAAATAAGTAGCTGATGTTGAAGTT